>CM061229.1:1159261-1525037 GCA_030844895.1 Ambrosia x helenae
ATTTGAGAGTTATTTGGCTTAAAGCTTTAGTGTAAAACATGTTATTTTGGGTGAACTTTGATAAGTTAATATATGAAATGAAAGAAAAAATAGGTTCTTATACCTCTAGTCTAAGCTAGTTTTGAATGAGTTAAAGAAAGAAAGGAGATTCCAAGAGTCCAAGTTGTGATCAAGCTTCTAGTTCCCTTGGGATGATGGTTCTTGGCTTGAAAGAGGATGGTAAGGGATGGTGATAGTGAACCGAAATATAGAAGGGAGGAAAGGGGGGATTTGTGACTTAGTAAGTTGAATGGTGTAAATGGAATGAATGTGGTGGTGGTATCAATGATTTAAGATTTTTAATTTTAATGACATTTGAATTTTAATTATTTTATTTATATTAAATTAAAAAAAATCTAGGCATAGTAATCTAGATTTGTTGCTAGTGTTTTAATGTTTTTAGGGTATTTTGAGTGAAATTGATATGGCGCCTGATTAACTAGGGTTAGGGTATTTAGCAATGAGTGTCCCTTCCCTCCTAAAACACATTGTTTAAGACTTAAAATACATTGTTGAACTTTCTTGGTATTATGTTTTAAGTTTTAAGCCTATAATACATTGCTTTGTCTTTGTGTTTTTAAGAGTTATGTTTCATGTTTTTCTAGCCAAAACAATCTAAAACATTATAACTAAGTCCAATAAATGATGCCTACATATCAATTATTAATTTTTCTTACACTTCTCATGAAATATCACTTTTGTACACTAACTTCAGCCTCTCTCTCTCTCTCTATCTCTCTCTCTCTCTCTCTATATATATATATATATATATATATAGGGTATGGTTCAAATAGAAACCATAGGTAAATAGGAACCGTGAGAACCACTTTACAACCATTGATTTCAAGCGTCATGATTGTAATTAATTGCAAGTTTTTTTCTAATAGAATCTCATTAAAAAAATGGTATTATTGTATTTTTGCTATACATCACATTAAATATGATTCAAATGTATAAACCCTAAATTGTAACTGCCATTAATTTCCATAAACTACTTTCAACTAAGAATCAGGAGTCATTTTTTTAGCATTCGATCGCTAATAATATAAGATATTGAAACAAAATCATCAATCGATTATTATGTTGTTAATATTTTTTGTTGTTATGTTTACAAGTGATATACACAATAAATCGATTATTATGTTGTATTGGTTTTGTCATTTTAGGGTTGTAGTAGTGGTTAATAATTTATACACTTGTTGCAACGAAAGGGACGACTATACAATACATTTCGATTTCTATCAACATTGTATTATACACTTGTGTATAATGATCAGAGCTGATGATGTAACTTATTAGTGAGACACTATTTGGTTTGGATGTTCACAAGTGTATAATCAAAGATGAAACTATAATTTGTATTTTTATGGTGGATGAAACATACAAATATTTTTTATACACAGGTGTATATGACAATACTTTATCTATCGACATATACTGGTGGAGATTTTACAAACTAAATACACATGTGTATACTAGTACAAACTTAACTTAATAAACATTACTAGTATACATGTGTTACAGACTTAATCTCAGGGGCTATTACATACTTAATACACATGCGTATATCCAAGTATAGGACTTAATCTCAGGGTTAATACACATGTGTTATAGACTTAATCTCAGGGGTTGTTACATACTTAATATACACATGTGTAAGGTACATTTTGGAGCTTAATGATTTGAATATTTATAAAATACTCTTTGAATAATGACGGTGAAATAAAGATTGTGATTATATACAATTATATGGTCGCAGGTCGCATATTAAGAAAGATACGGTAGCTTCAAAATCGTTGATAAGACCATGTGTAATGGGCATTATAGGGGCATGAATAAGCATGATAATGCCCCCAACACCACCCCCTTAGGCATTATATGGGCATTATGAGGGTGGGGCATTTCTAATATAATGCCCAAATAGGATAAAAAATATGGAAAGTAATAATTAAAAAGGACATTAAGTGGCTATAACCATTGCACATTTATTTGAAGGGCATTATAATAATGATGTGGTGGAAAATGCCCCTAAGGGGCATGAACCATTACTTATGGTCTAATGTGGAGAAGGAAAAAAGACAATTCAAGCAAGTTTGTAACTTCCTGACTTTTAGGGATATACATATTAATTAGTTGAAATAATCGTTTCTATATATAGAATTTTAATAATTAAAACTAAAATAAATAATTATTATTTTACATATATACCCTTATGATCAAAGTTATAGATGGATGGTTAGGATTGGTTCTCAATGTTCCTAACTAGACTAGTGGTTCTTAAATGATCCCTTACCTATATATATATATATATATATATATATATATATATATATATATATATATATATATATATATATAGGAGTAGGATCAAATACAAACTCTATTTTATATAAAAACAGTAGGAACCACTAACAACCTACCACAAGTCATCCTCTAATTTTTAGATAAAGGGTATTCTTGTACTTATGTTAAAAGTTGATTAATAAGGAAAGTCAACCATTATCAATGTTAGTGACAAAAGATTATTTCTAATTCTATGATTAGTCTTTTTAGTGTTAATCTTTTAACATTGTTTCAACTCCTTTGATTGATTTGGATGTAATATGGATAGCTTGTGTAGTAAATCTAGGTTACATGGAGGCAAAAGAGAGTGATGGTGATGATGTAGGGGCCGAAGATCAAGAGGGAGGGGGCGGCGGTTTGGGAAAACCGAAAAAGGGAGAAGGAAAAGTGGTGGCTTGGCTAATTTGGGTAGTCCAATCCCTTGTTTTCTTGAACCATAAGAATCTTTCCTAATATGATGTGACAAAATAGAGGTTTGTAAGAAAAAGAATGAGTTTACTTGTGGTGGGGTTTGGGCCGGTTTTTAGAGGGTTCTGGGTAGCTAATTGTAGTTAGTTAGACAACATAGATCTAAGATTGATTAAAGTAACTTCTATATTAGTTTAAGGTGTCATTTCTTTTGATTTGATTAAGCATTGCATGCTTGCATGGAGTTTAGTGTTCACTTGATTGTTCTTAGCATAAAATACATGCATGCGTTCGGTTTAAGTTTCTCTATCTTTTTTAACTAGTTATATATATATATATATATATACACACACACACACATACATATACATACATACATACATTCATGTGTATTCAAACTTTCTATGTTTATTGAGTATTATCTTGTTGATTATCACATTGTTTTCCCATGCATAATTTAAGTTAAAATAACTACATATGCACGTGAATAAAATTGTCGAATTCGATTTGTTTAAAAAAAATATTCGATTTGTTTAAAAAATATAAGATTGTCACCAATGTTCGTGATAGCAAGCAAAGCACGCGAAACCAATGATCATTTAAATCACTATTTGTATAAATTTGCTTTTGCTTGACTTTTGGAGGACACAACTAAAAAATTATGTCTAATGCACTAATAAAAATATTGACTCAGCTAGTAAGTCTACGGCTTTTGACCTGATAAATTGACGGGTGTCACAATAAGTTTGGACATGTGTCCTTCACTAGAGTCATCTATTTTTTTGGTTTTCCCGTCTCTTTCTCCAACTTAATTATGAATATTTATCTTTTAATTAACGATATTATTTTTCCTACCTAATTAAGGATTCTTTTATTTTGATAAACATATTATTCCTTTCTAACTTACCTAGTTATAAATAATTATTTTTTAATTAAAGATAGTTATTATATTAATAACCAGTTATATTTGTATCCAAATAAATTTAATATAAAATTAATTATTACTACTTTAAATAAACTAAAATTCTTTTACCTAAAAACTTCACAAATTTAAACTTATGTAAGCTAAAATACTAAAAATGAAAAACATTGGAGATATTTTATAAGTGATATGTAAAAATTTTCAAATACTTAATGTGGTTGGACATTAAAATAATATTAAAAATACAATATGTTAAATAATAATAAAGAAAAATAGGTGCTATTAAAAAATCAAAGTTAGATTGACTAGGCGGAACAACAAGATGGAATGGGAGAAATGGGTTCCGAGTAAAGTGAATTTGTTAAGTTGGAGAGCGGAGTTTAACAGAATTCCAACCAAATCGGCTCTGGTTAAGAGGAACGTGGGGATTTCGGACACGCGATGCTATTTTTGCCATGAAGAGAACGAAGACGTACAACATTTGTTCGTGGACTGCAGGTTTGCATATGAAGTTTGGTGTAGGATTTGTAGCTGGTGTGGTCTAATCCCATTTTTTGTATATGATTTCGAGAACCTAATCTTACTGTATAAATCGGTTTATGGAGGAAAGTGGCGCTAAAAGATTGTAAAGGGTATTGTTATGATTACGGTTTGGGTGATTTGGAAGACTAGGAATGAAGGGTTTTTTCAAGGCACCAAGAGATATACGAAGGAAGTGGTGGCGGAAATTAAATCTACTTCGTTTTTGTGGCTTAAAAATAGATCTAAGTTTAAAGATTTAGTTTGGAAGGATTGGGAGAAGTCCCCTTTGTATGTTTGTTTGTAATGTGGCGGTCCTCGGTTTGAGGGCTAGCCTTTGTGTTTAGTGAAAGTTATTGTTCAAAAAAAAAAAAAATTCACCGTTTAAAAAAAAATTTAAATAATTAACAAAATATATAATTGTCATGTCGATGTTCATCTTTTAAATACATATCTTAACGACTATATACGTTAACAAATTACATTACATTTTATTCTATTAGCATAATACACAATTTTTTTAACCATAACTGCATATGTTTTCAACCATAAATGCGTATGTTTTCTTAAACATAATTTTTTTTTATTAATTATATAACATTACATTTATCAACTCGTGTAATACACGAGATTTTAAGATAGTATAATATAGATAATTATAGCCAATTTATTCAACAAAGAAAAAACAATAATTAAATTGAACTTTTTCGTCAGCCGGACTAAAGATCGATCATCACATATCGGAGAGAGGTTTTGAGAACACTGGTATACTTTGTGGGTGCCTAAAGAAATTCATCGGGTCAACTTTGGCTTTTATTCGAATCAACTTCTTAAAATTCTCTCTCTTCCAGTACCTTTCCCCCCAAACACTAGCTTCTTCATAACTACCCTTTCCAACACCTAAATCAAGATCATTGTAGTTCAAATATGCCTCCCTCGGGTTACTTGACACATACGACTTCAAAGTCTTATCAAAGCTTCGGAGCCAAGCTATCCGTCTAAGAGATATCATTGTCGTATCCGAAGGTTGATCAATAAGGTCCACAAGCTTGAATATCTGGTACAATACCCCAGCTCTATGAGGATACGGGGTTGCTGTATCCGAGTACTCCTCCATCTTGCCGCCAAATGTGTAGAGTTGCAACATCTGAGAGTTGTCATTCTCAAACATCTTTCTCCAAATCTTTCTTAGTCCCCTTTTAGGAATTGGGGTTCGGACATAGTCTGATTTGCCTTTGAAGTTCGTCTTGGGGAGGGCTGATCGGTTTGCAAGAACCTCGACAGGTGTTGATGTTGTAAAGCCTCCAAACTGAAGGGTGGATTGGACCATTCGTACTTCTTGGCAGACTTCTCGTGTGACATTGAGCTCTGGGAAACTTTGGTTCAACAAAGGAAGCAAAGTGTCAGTATTGCCCTGATAAATACCATGAAACAAAATTCGTATGGTTTTGTTGGTGGAGTTGTTGTCTATATTTTCACTGTTAATCTGAACTCTCATTTGTAAATCACGATCAAACTTTGGTAACACGTATTGATATTTATGGAACACATCTGTTGCACCTTGTTCTAGAGTTATGTTCACCATGAAAATAGTGACTCGTTCTGGTACCGGAACCAACCTCAACTTCCAAGCAAGAACAATTCCGAAACTTGAAGCACCACCTCCACGAATCGCCCAAAACAAATCTTCACCCATCGATTTCTTGTCGAGAATATTTCCATTTACATCCATGAAACGAACATCCAAAACATTATCAGCACCAGTACCGTATTTCCTCACAAGGTTGCCATATCCACCACCGCTCAGGAACCCACTAACACCCACTGAGGGGCACACACCAGCCGGGAAATACAACGTGTTGGTCTTCTGAGAAATAGTGTAGTAGAGTTCACCAAGCAGCGCGCCACCCTGGACCCACGCAGTCTGGTTTTCGACGTTGATGACTATAGACCTCATGTTGACGAGATCAACCATGACAAATGGAACATCAGCGGTGTACGAGAGGCCCTCGTAGTCGTGCCCACCACCCCGGATCCTCATCTCATACCCATGTTTCTTGGCGCAGAAAAGAGCGGCTTGAATATGTGTTTCGTCTGTGGGAGTAACGATGACTGATGGTTTGGGAGTGGAAGGGTTGTTGAACCTCAAGTTGCTTACTGCAGCTTGCCAAACGGGTAAGAAAGAAGAATTGGTGGGAGTGAATATGAGTTGGGAGATGGTGGTGGCATTGTTGGAGTTGGATTGGAGACATGTTATGAAATCATTAGAAGTTGGAGTAGTAACATCAAAGATGGAGGACAATGCTCCAAATGAAATACAAAAGAAATAAGATAGAACCAAGAGGATTAACACAGAAGAAGAAGAAGCTAGTCGAGAGTTCATTATGTTTTGGTGTGTTTGATGTATGGCAATTAATGGACCTATTTATATCATAACTCACATAAAATGTGATAGGCTGCGGAAGGCGTTGTTTGAAATTAAATATTCAACACTTGTAATATTTGATGATAGATTTTCATCCAAGACTTGACTTTGAAAATGACAAATTGACAATTAATATTAATAATTCAACTAGTCTCCATTTCAAGTTGATCATTTTTTTTTCATTGCTTTCTAGTTATTGACGGTATCAATGATTTAAGATTTTTAATTTTGATGACATTTGAATTTTAATTATTTTATATATATTAAATTAAAAAAAAAAATCTAGGCAAAGTAATCTAGATTTGTTGCTAGTGTTTTAATGTTTTTAGGGTATTTTGAGTGAAATTGATATGGCAATGCCTGATTAACTAGGGTTAGGCTATTTACCAAAAAGTGTCCCTTCCTTCCTAAAACACATTGTTTAAGACTTAAAACACATTGTTGAATTTTCTTGGTATTATGTTTTAAGTTTTAAGCCTATAATACATTGCTTTGTCTTTGTGTTTTTAAGAGTTATGTTTCGTGTTTTTCTGGTCAAAACAATCTAAAACATCATAACTAAGTCCAATAAATGATGCCTACATATCAATTATTAATTTTTCTCACACTTCTCATGAAATATCACTTTTGTACACTAACTTCAGCCCCCCCCTCTCTCTCTCTCTCTCTCTATATATATATATATATATATATATATATATATATATATATATATATATAGGGTGGGGTTCATGTAGAAAGTGGTGTTTTTCTAAGAAGTGTAGGAAGTGTTTTAGGCCCTTGGATTAGATTATTGATGGTCAAGATTAAATGAATGGCATGATTGTAATTAGTGTTTTATAATTATTGTATAATTAATAAGTGTAGGGGTATAATAGTAATCTACTCGTGTTTTAAAAAAGAAAAAAAACCTTTAATAAAGGAAACTATTCAATTAATAGTAATCTACTCAATTCCAATACCTTATCTCCTCTAAAACCTCTGCAAAAAGGAAACTAAATCACCAAAAATAATGAAAAACAACATCCTTATCATTAGTCATAAAGATCTTTTCCTACCTACCTAGTCTAACATTCATCTGGAGAACATTGTGGTGTTTTACAACTAAAAGGATGAAGGGTCATTCAAGTAAATCATCCAGTGGTGTTTTTAGTCCAAGTTTTATTTTTTCGATTTGTATAAAGTTTAGTAAAACGTGATGGTGTCTTGTAAAATGGACGATCGGGTTATTATAATTCCGATTGGGTTTGCAAGTTGTTGTATGTTCTTATTGGCGTGTTTTAAGTTCATGGACATTCAAACAAAAGTGTTTTAAGTTCATGTGATATTTCGATAAAACACTGCGAATATGAATCTGGATCTAGACGTTCAAACACTAGTGTCTTAATTCTGGACATTCAAACAATAATGTTTTAAGTTCATGTGATATTTCGATAAAACACTGCGAATATGAATCTGGATCTCGACTTTCAAACATTGATGTTTTAATTCTGGACATTCAAACAATAGTGTTTTAAGTTCATGTGATATGTCGATAAAACACTGTGAAATATGAATATGGATCTGGACGTGAATAGATTGAATTAATCATGAGAAAGGAAGGCAAATATATGATGATTGATAGAATGAAAAATATTTGATGATGGCTAGAAAGTTAAAGATTTACATATGATTTCAATTTTGAAATCCCATGATATTAGGAATGATTAATAACTAAACATAAATACCTAATTAATATTATAATAATTGTTTTATATTAAAGGATAAAACACAATTTGTTAATTACCAATATAACCTTTTCCATTAAACTTGTTGATGCCACTTGTCATTATTTTATGGCTTCTTACACTTCTTAGATAAATCTCACTTTCTACACAAGTCTTAACCTATATATATATATATATATATAGGGTATGGTTTAAATAGAAACCATAGGTAAATAAGAACCATGAGAACCACTTTACAACCATTGATTTCAAGTGTCATGATTGTAATTAATTGCAAGTTTTTTTCTAATAGAATCTCATTAAAAAATGGTATTATTGTATTTTTGCTATACATCACATTAAATATGATTCAAATGTATAAACCCTAAATTGTAACTGCCAATTTCCATAAACTACTTTCAACCAAGAATCAGGAGTCATTTTTTTAGCATTCGATCGCTAATAATATAAGATATTGAAACAAAATCATCAATCGATTATTATGTTGTTAATATTTTATGTTGTTATGTTTACAAGTGATATACACAATAAATCGATTATTATGTTGTATTGGTTTTGTCATTTTAGGGTTGTAGAAGTCGTTAATAATTATACACTTGTTGCAACGAAAGGGACGATTGTACAATACATTTCGATTTCTATCAACATTGTATTATACACTTGTGTATAATGATCAGAGCGGATGATGTAACTTATTAGTGAGACACTATTTGGTTTGGATGTTCACAAGTGTATAATCAAAGATGAAACTATAATTTGTATTTTGATGGTGGATGAAACATACAAATATTTTTTATACACAGGTGTGTATATGACAATACTTTATCTATCGACATATACTGGTGGAGCTTTTACAAACTAAATACACATGTGTATACTATTACAAACTTAATTTAATAAACATTACTAGTATACATGTGTTACAGACTTAATCTCAAAGGCTATTACATACTTAATACACATGTGTATATCCAAGTATAGGACTTAATCTCAGGGTTAATACACATGTGTAGCTTTTATAAACTTAATACACATGTGTATAGTACACATGTGTTGTAGACTATTACCTATATATATATATATATATATATATATATATATATATATATATATGAAGAGGTTCGGGTACAAAGGCATTTTTTGTGAGAAGGGTAAGAAGGATTGTGTGAATGATACGTGGCAATATTTTATTTTTATTTCAATGGCATTAGGGTAATTGTATACATATTCAAGTTTATGAAAAATTCAATCTATATTTAATTGGAAAGATTTTTGGGATTTTTATTAAAACCACATAACTGATTTATAGGACACAATTATAACACAATTTACAACTTTGTCATCCATTTAATCTCAACCATCCATCAATTTGATCTAAAGGACACAATTACTTCTTACCCTTCTCACAAAACACACCCTTTGTACCCTAACCCCACCATATATATTATTGTGGTTCACTTAAGAACCATAGGTTGTGTAAGAACAATGGGTTGTGTAAGAACCATTTTCAACCATTGATCTTGGATAGCAAGATAGTAAATAATCGAAAATGAGAACGAACCGAAACTAGCCAAATTAACCGAAAATCAACAATCGATTTTTTTACCCTCGATTACTTAAACCGAACCAATATTTTCATGTATTTATACATCAATTTCGTGTACTTATACCTCCCTTCCAGATTGCACATGCCTCATCACTAGTAATTTCCAAAACTTTAGCGAGATTAAAAACGAGATGCAGAAATATATCCTTGAGATGTGGATTTCACTCATAACTCAAAGATGTATTTCAAAATTGAAAACGATTGTGGAATGAAACAAACCACTAAGTTAAGGTTATCACTCCTAGCTTAGTGGTTAAGTTCCTTTTTGAAGGAAATACTCTTTGAGGTGTGGATGTCACTCCTATCTCAAAGATATATTCCTAAGATAAATAACATATAGAGGAATGAAACTAATCACCAAGGTGTGGATACCACTCCTAACTTGATGATATCGTTTCATTTGTGAAATACGAGTGTCTTCTTCTCCAAACAAAATATCGAAAGAATAACGAGAAATAATCAGAACGAAAATATCTTGAAAGAAAATAATAGGAAATAAGAGATATATAAACGAGAGGACTCGTGAAAGTAAGCTTAGTTATAGACTAGGCTAAAAGGCATTCTAATAACCCAATTCCTATAACCATGGCTCTGATACCAATCTGTAACACCCCAACCGATGGCGAAAACATCGAGGTGTCACGTAGTGACGATTGTTCAATAGCTCATGGACTAGAAATGTAAATTTTGATACATCGAATTTAATAATTTATTACATTGAAAAAAATACAACAATTACAACTAGCAATCTAATATTAAAATACAGTAAATCTCAGTCTAAGTCAAAGTTCCAAACGCTTAGAAATGATCTCATAAGAATCTGAAACATGTACGAAAATAATTTGGTCAATACAAAAATGTATTGGTGAGCATACCCGTTTGATATATATAGTAAGGAAAATTTAGCAATTCATGTGTTATTTTTCAAAATGTAATAAGTGATATCCGGGTCAAATCAACCCTATGAAAGGAAAGCAGATATATAGTATGCGCTAGTAGTAATGTAATACATAGCAATGACGAGGACTCTCAACAGAGTCACAAGGGTATATACCATAGTACTATTCATTGAAATGCCAGGCCGCAACGGTTAATGATTTGACAAGTCATAGATACAAGAAATGACACAAGCAAACACACATAAGAATTGCTATTTTAGTAACAAGAAATAGAAACTTGATAATAGGTACATGAGTCACCCCAAAATAGTAAAACAGTAAAAAGGAGAAAGATATACTCACAGTTTGCGAAAGCGATCAAAATCCACTTAAGCGGTCGTGAGCTAAGTAATGGGAATTCCGAGGAATTCAACCTATAATGTGTAAGAATACTAATAAGGAAGTTTCTAAAAAGTCTAAGGTAACTAGGGTCTAAGGCATTAGGGTTTGCTAAGTCGATTTGGGGAATTAGAGTTTTTATGATAAATCGCGTTAATGTAAAAGTTGTATAATAACATACCAAAGTTTGTAAATACGGTTTAGGTAATATATTTATTACCAATTGAATATTTAGATAAAAGTTATGTTTGAATAATTAAGACAATATAATGTAGTTAATTACTTTAACGAATTATTGTAAATAAATACAATAATTATAAATGTATAAATAAATGATTATGATTTACACAATGATCCAACAAATGGTAATTAAGATTTTCAAACATAAAACATTTCTATTTTATAATAAAAATATTTATAAAATAGATGTTTAAATAGTGTAAATAAATAAATGTTTAATTATGTCTAATTAAATATAAATAATGCTAATAATACAAGACATGACCCAAAAATGCTATTTTTATAGAAATTGGATGCTTTCTTATGTAAATTAATGAAAATAATTTTCTCATAATTTTTATAAACTTATTTATATTTAAAACTGATTTAATGAGATTAAATCATGTTTAAATGATTAAAAATAAGAAAATTAACAAAAATAAATGTTTCCTGAACCAAATATTTTTATTTCAGTTCATAATGATTAGAAATAATTTCTCAAAAAGTTTGAGATTAAAATCATTAAAATAATTTTTTTTATCAATTAATTATGATTAAAACCATTTAATTCAATAAATATATAAAAATAAGCCATTTTCCAGAAAATAACAATATGATAATTTTCTTTAGGGTGTCAAGAAGCTACACCTAAAATTTTTATAATTTTTGGAGCAAAAATGGATTTAATATGAATATTCTAAGTTTATATGTATTATATATATAATAATAAATAATAAATCAAATAAATGGAAATAAAGAAAGAAATGCTGAAAAAAATAAAGGAAAACGGTGGTGCTTGGGTTAGAACCCGAGCACCTTCAGTAACAATCAACAGGCCTAACAATTGGACCAACCCATCAACTTGGTTATAATTTGAAACAATTATAATTTTAATCATTATAATAATTGTCATCTTCTTCCCCAAATCACCCTAAGTACCCTAACCCTAACCTAAATCTCAATCACCATTAATTCGACTAGATTAATGGTTGATTATAGAGGGGTTTTGTTTGGAATCAACTAGTAAACGAAAAGGCACAATAATATAAGACTTACAACAACGAACTGAGCCGAAAACGATGATTTCACAACCGCAAACATGGGGCCGATTACCAAAGCTTTTGGACGCGAACTGGAATGGATTTTATGTTGGTTTCGAATGAGTATTAGTGCAGGAACGTAATGGTATATTCAGTTTATATAATGGACAAGTAGCACGAGCGTTATGCAAGCTTCTTTAAATTCCGATCGGTTACAACCTTAGGTCCGATTAAAAGTCATTTAGAACGCGTTTAATAACATATTGATGGCCGATCACTTGTTAATAATGATGGGGAAACGAACGGAAACCGAAAGACAACAGTTAAACGCGTTAAATGGTCATTTTAAGGCCACCAGAGCTTCGCCGAAGCATAGTCGCCGGCCGGAAAAACTGGCTGTCTGGAACAGCGGTGTGCAAAGGGAGGGGTCTGAGTTTGAATTTGTCTTTTGATATTTGGCAGTTTTGGTCCCTCATGTATAACTAAGTTAGTTTTATTTATGATTTAGTTGGTTTTTTTTATATAAAACTTAACCAAGTTAAGTTTATTTGACCAAAAATTTCTAAAAGTTTATAAACTTGAAAGTTTTATAGAATCCACTCCGAAATACGTTTCAACCTACTCATTTGATTAAAACTTATACCTGGTCCGTAATAAATATAAATTATAAAATTTTAGTTTACCGTAAAATAAATTTTAAAATGACGAAGCTTATAAGGACTATAATGAAAATATTTGAAGGACTATTTTGTCAACTAGATGGAAGACGAGGGTGACGGATGTCACAGTCTCCCCTACTTTAGAAAATTTCGTCTCGAAATTCCTTTCAAGTGGAGGCTACTATGAAACAAAAGGCGTTGTAAAAGTTAGCTAGGTTTTTAAAAGAAAAGTTCATCATTTATGATTCGACAAAGTTTAAAATAGTTGTCTAATACCCAACGTAAAAGTTATTAGAATATTAAATTAAATGGAAAATAAGAAAGGTTTTAAGAATGTGTAACTGGTGAGGGCAGGGGAACTGATGAAGGTAATCTCCCCTACTTTAGAAATGTTTCTGACTGAACTTAATTAAGGACATGCAACAGGATTTCGAGTAACAGAGAGTGTAAGAGTATACAAATTTAAGGTTTTCTGTAGAGGTGGTCAACAAGGAAGGCTCCAACAAAACCAATTGAAGTTTTATGTAAAATGTTCTTATCAAAAATGCTAGCTATTAGTCAACGATTTAATGAAGAGGTAGTAATGGGTAGGTTCTTGGTCAGACTCCTAGTCCGCTCCCGCAGTATCGTTTATGCTTATATATAGGGTGTACCGCAGCTAACCCACCACACTCTCGATACTTTGGACTCGTACTGATTGTCTACCAACAGCCTAAATAGAATTACACACCACCCTCATGTACCTGTAAACCCATGATTGCGTTCCGGACCGTAATCATCGATTTACCTTACACTAGGGTGTTATGCTTTTTCATAACCCTATCCTAAGTAATACTAGAAACTAATGTGTGCAATCAGGATATGCTAAGTAATTGATACTGCAATGAAACAATGACATGGTTAGAGGTCCTTCCCTTTCGGGTTTACCCTTTAATCGTAATGAGAGTAACATATAAGTAATAGACATCATTAGAGTTTCTTCCCTTTCGGGTTCACCCTTAACCGGTAACTTATGTTCCCATCGTTGGCTCTAAACACTCATATTGATAGACCATGAGGTTTACACCGTTCCCCGCGGATTGAAGAAATACTCTAATCCGAGTCGTGCGTGGGCACTGGCTTAGATTTCATACGAGTTATCAACTAGTATGTTCGTTGGCCATGATGATGAACAAAATAATGTAAAGTATAACAGGGTTTTGCTCACAACAAAAAAATATGCATACCAAATATGCGTTCATGCAAGTATATAAGTATAGCATAAAATTTCGATTGAAAGAATGGTATCACGTAAATCGAGTAAATAGCACAATTTGCACAAAATGAAAGTAAACGAGTTAAATTAATGTTCAAAACTAGTGTTGTAAGAGTAACTACTAATAATTAGTGCGAGTGTAATAAGATAGATTTTCGTTTATCAAAACGTAGTTTGTGCAATCTTTGTGTATATGTTAGGACAAAAAGGATTGGTGAAACCACTTTTGCAAACCTTAGTCTAATTCACTTCTGTCAAAATACTCTAAGTATAGAACTGCTGAAGAAGAAGGATCAAACTGCTGAAGAAGAGATTCAGAAGTGCTGAAGAAGAAAAGTCATCAGAAGTTCTGAAGTTCAAACCAGACACTTCTACTGAAGAACTACTGAAGACAAACTACTCATCAGTAGTTTGTCATTCATCAGTACTTACATGAAGATCTTTTCCACCGCCTTTGTATATCAGTAGTTTATTACTTTAGTATTTCTTTTTGCTTTATGTACAAGTTCCAAGACTGCAACTTGTTGTAACTTGTTTCTGAACTTGCTTTTGGCAAGGTTCATGTATTTGTAAAGTCTATAAATAGAAGGGTTAATCCCTCTGTTTTAGACATTGATTTTAATACAAGAAATCCTTCAACACTTATTATTGTTATTTCCATTTCATGTTTATTGAGAATCTGTCAAAGTGTTTCATTCTCATTCAATACTTAGATTCTCAATAAACACTTATCATTTATTAGTTCTTGAATCCATGGGGAGTAATAACTCCTGTTGATAAGTGTAGCTTTAAACTTATAAACATTCCGCTGTGCTATCACTCATCAAGAACTTGCTAAACACTTAAGTGTCAACTAGCAAGTTCAACAAAGAGCAATATACTGATCCAACAATTGGTATCAGAGCACTGGTTTATCTGATCACATATCAATCTAACACATTGAGAATCAGACACAGGCTCTTATTGATATTCAATAAAGGATTATAAGCTCACTTTTATCAACATCCATCACTTTAAGAGATATTTGACAAATCAATACTCTTTAAAATGGATCCTCATAATACTGGTTCTGCCACTAAACCTGCCATGCTTGTAAGAAATGAATATAACATATGGCAAAAGAGAATGGCACATACCTTGTCACAGACCAACACAGGTTGTTGGAGATCTGTGATATATGGTCCTCATAAACCAGTAAATATAAATCTTGAAACTAAGGAAGAGATTCCAAAAGAACCAAAAGACTATACTGCTGATGATTTCCTAAAACTTGAGCTTGATGCAAAAGCTTTCTCTATGTTGGCAATGGCACTCCCAAATGAAATCTACTCTGGCCTATTACATTGTGATAGTGCCAAAGAGCTTTGGGACTGCCTAAAAGAACAGTTTGGAGGAACTGAAGAGGTGATTGCTAACACCAGAGAAATCTTGGCTCAACAATATGAAACTTTTGCTCACATTAATGGGAAAACTTTAACACAGCAATTTGAAAGATTTTCCTCATTAATATCTGAGCTAAAGCTAAATGGTCAGACCTACACAACTGTATCTATGCTTCATAGATTTTTAAGGTCTTTACCTGATAAATGGGAAACATACTCAATAGTCTTAAGATCTTCACCAGACTTTAGCTCCCTCACTCTTACAAAACTTCATGGGAGATTACTTACTTTTGAGAGAGAAATTGATCAAAAGAAAAAGTTACAAAATTCTGGCAAAACTGCTGATGACTATCTACCTGGTAGTACAGCACTATTGGGACAAGACTCACCAACTTGTTCAAATAGTTTTGGATCTTTTGACCACATTGACATAACTGCTGGGATCTCATCTAAAAGATCATTCCCAGGTTATGACAATAATGACTTTGGTCAAACTGCTGATAACATGTGTTTTATCATGGATGACTTAAATAGTTTCAGCAGTGATGACCTAGAAGAAATGGATATTTTGCACCAACTGGCCATGTTAAGTTTAAAAACAAATAAATTTTACAAAAGGTCAGGAAGGAAGTTTCCAGGACTTAACAGTTCTACAAAAATTGGTTTTGACAAATCTAAACTTAGATGTCACAAGTGTCAAAAGTTGGGACACTTTGCTAGAGAATGTAGAAGCTCTGGCTTTAACCAATCTCAGTCTGGAAACAATTTTAACCCCAATTATAACAGGAATAATGGAACACAAGGGAGTGCACATTTTGTACAGGCACAAGCTCCACAACACCAATATGTGCCACAAGTACAATATGTACAAATGCCTGCTCAACAGATGCAGAGCCAACAATCAATCCCTCCCTTTCCAGCTGCTCAACAACCTTCACAGCAACAACAACCCTCTCAACAAAGTCTATTTACTTCAGGGTATGTTGACTGGAGCAGTCTTCCTTTTGACACCACAGAGTGCAATCCTGATGCAGACAACAAAATGTTTGACATCAACTGGGGAGAGCCTGACAATGGCAGAAAGAACTTTGCCTTAATGGCATTTGAGGGATGCTCCTCAAAATCTGCCTTGTCACAGGTATCAAAAGAATCTTTGACTAAACTATGCTCAAATTCATGCAAAGAATCTTTTGCTCTCATAAGAGAGACAAATGTGCACTTACAAGGAAAAGCAAATGATTCTGAAAGAAAATTCACTCAGATGAAATGTGATTTAGAAAGAAAACTTTCTGCAAAAACAAAAGAAGTTTCTAAATTATCTAACTCTGCTATTGAAACCCAAGCACAAATTAAAATCATGATTAATGACCTAGGGAATGTCAGACAAGAGCTTGCTGACACCAAGGTCACATGTGAAAAATGGGTGGAATCTTGTAAGGGGTACCAATTATTGCTAAACAAACAAAGTGCTTCAAATGTTAGGTTTGGCATTGGGTACAATCACACTGAAACACCAACAGATTTCTCTCCCAAAACTACTGAAGATGGGAGAAAAATTGATTCAGGTGAAACTTCTGAAGAGGAAGAATGCACATCTTTCCATGAAAACTTTCTAAAGTCACACAAAGAAAGTTCTTCAGAAGTACTGATTAAATCTGACTTTAAGCCATCAGTAGTTTCAACTACATCAGGAGTTGAGAACCTGAAAACTAGTGATGACCTAAAACCAATTAAAACAGTCAGAGACTTGTCTTTAAAAGAAAAGACAAAAGAATGTGAAATTTGTGGTCTATTCAAACACAAAACAGAATTTTGCAGATATAGAAAGGGTATTCAGTTCAACAAGAAAAATCAACAACTGGTTGTGGGAAAACAAATAAAAAATGATTATGTAAAAACTTTTTCTCCCAAGAAACAGCAACCAGCAAAAACCTTTTCTCAGAAAAAGACAAAATCTCAACAAAAGTCTTTTTCTCAAAATTCTCTTTCAGTAGTTAGACCTGAATCATCAGCAGTTTCACAAACTGCTGAGATTAAAGATCTTATGAACTTGGTACAACTACTGATGACCAAAGTTGATGGTGGTCCTCAAAAGGATACCACCATTGTTCTTAATGCAAAATCCATTGCCAAAAAGACATGGATTTCTAAACTTGGTCAAGAACAAACTGTAAATGTTCTCAAGAGCAAACCCAAAGCCAAACTGGCTTGGGTTCCTAAAATCTAACTAATTTGCTATCTTGTGCAGAGAGTTTCCAGAGGCTTAAATAGCATTTGGTATGTAGACAGTGGAGGCTCAATGCACATGACAGGATGCAGATACCTGATAAACAATTTTATCAGTCAAAGAGATGGATCTGTATCCTTTGGGAACAATGCTAAGGGATATGTGCTAGGACATGGCAATGTCTCCTCTGGCAAAATACAGTTTGACAAGGTCAATCTGGTTGAAAACCTTGAGTACAACTTGCTGAGTGTGTCACAAATGTGTGATAAAGGATATTCTTCCTTTTTCATAAAGACAGCATGCAAGATTATATCACCAGAAGGCCAGAAGTTGATAGAGAAGATCATTGAAGATCATACTTTGTTAATAGCCAAAAGATATGGCAATGTCTATGCAGTGGACATTGAAAAAGACAAAATACTGAACAACACTGCCTGTTTCTTCTCAAGGGCATCAACTTCAGAAACTGATCTCTGGCACAGGAGACTTGGCCATGTGAACTTTAAAACCATAAATAAAGTCACAAAAATGGGCTTGGTCAGAGGTCTACCCTTAAAAGTATACCAGTGTCAAGAACACTGTGTATCCTGTTTAAAGGGAAAACAACATAAGTCCTCTTATAAGTCTATTGAAGAATAAAAAACAACTGCATGTCTTCAACTACTCCATATGGACTTATTTGGGCCTGTAAAAATCATGAGCCTTGGTAAGAAGAAGTACTTCTTAGTCATCATTGATGACTACTCAAGATTTACATGGGTATTCTTCTTATTTTCCAAGGATGAGGCTGCTGAAATCATCAAGTTCTTCATTCTACAAGTAGAGAAGCAATACTCTCTACCTGTCAAAACCATTAGAAGTGATAATGGGACCGAGTTCAGGAACAAAACTCTGGATGAATTCTGTTTGTCTAAAGGGATTATTAGACAATTCAGTGTTGCCAGAACTCCTGAACAAAATGGTGTGGTAGAAAGGAAGAACAGAACTTTAATAGAAGGAGCAAGAACAATGTTAGCTGATTCTGGCCTACCTTTATACTTCTGGGCAGAAGCAGTTAACACATCATGTTATGTTCAAAATAGAGTTCTTATTGTCAAGAGACATTCAAAGACTGCCTATGAAGTTCTTCATGGCATGAAGCCCCTTATCTCCTTTTTCAGGGCTTTTGGGTGTCAATGTTTCATCTTGAACATTAAGGAATCTATTTCAAAGTTTGCTGCCAAAGTTGACTCAGGTTACTTTCTTGGTTATTCCTCAACTAGAAAAGCCTACAAGGTTTTTAACTCAAGAACCAGGATAGTAGAAGAAACACTGAATGTCAAGTTCAATGAGTCAAAATACACTCTCATTCCAGCACATCCTGCTGAACTCTTTGACCTTGACAACTTCCATTTTGAACCTGAAAAGACTGTCACTTCATCCAAACCTACTTATTATGGTGATCAAAGGTTTGATGATGAGGATCCAGCACCATAGACTCTTCAAACAGTCATTAAGTCAACTTCAAAACCATCAGAAATTTCACAAACTTCTGATTCAACAAATACTGAAGGACAAACTCAAACATCTGCTTCAGCACCTGCAACTACTGAAGACACTGAAACTGCTGAACCAGATATAATAGACCTCAGTAGTTTGTTTGAAGAACATAAGCCTGTTAATTCGTGTAGGACCGATACTACATCACCAATCGCTCCTGATTATCTCCACAAGACGTCAAACCGAATATATAAATAATAAATAATATATGTGTAAAACTAAGAATCTTACTTTCATATATGATAAACAAGTCGGCACAGATTCTTCATACATACACACATACATACGTTGTTGAATGGGACGCCGGCCTGAGGTGAGCTCAACCTCAGGCCAACCTGGACTAGACCACACACAGTAGTCTTCTCCTAGAGACTGTTGCAACTCTCTCTTAGAAACCCTAAACCCTTACACAAATATATATAGGCTAACTAATTAACTAAACTTGGGCTGGGCCTCAGGCATGTCGCCTGGGCTACCACAATCGCCCCTATTCTAGTTCTATTAGACTAAGTCCATACGAGTTGCATAGCCACGGTCACAAATGCACCAACAAACTCCCCCTTGGCCGTTGCTATCAACTCTGACAAACACTGATAATCATTAGTCACAAAACATGCACTAACAAATTTCCCCTTGACTGATGATTTCAGTTCTTCTCTGATAAGACTTGAACTTCGTCTCTCAATCAGCTGTGTCTGACTCCGTCTAATATCTTCACAAATCCACCGAATACCCGAAACCTTTCGCATCCAATCTCCCCTTCAATGTAAGTCTATCCAAATTACTTTTATATCCATCATAATCTGCATCTTTCCTCCTATGAAGAATTTGCGCCTGATTAATAAAGGACCCAAGTAACTGGCATATGATAAGGTTCAATCTTCAACTAATCAGTAACGAACATCCAGCTTCATTGCAAAAATATTTCAACAAAATCTCACACATCTAATTTTTCAGAGAATAATGCTCTAATAATTTTGCCAAAGAAATAATTATCTCCCCCTTTTTCTCTGCAAAATATTACCGCATTGACGTGTATAATTTTGGTTTCCCCCATTCACAACAAGCAGGTAAAAAACAATGTGTAAAACCGTAAACGGACTCAAACTTCGAACTTAGAACCAGAGCTGAATTATGATCCTAACTTCGAACTCAATTAAATATCGAGTTTAGGATTCCACTGAGTAAAAAAAATAATTCCGAATTTTAAAGTAGATGTCGAACTTCTTTTAAATATAGTTCCTTGCTCCTTCCGAGTATGTTAATGATTCGATGGACACTTTATTGACAAAGGATGTCACCGCCACTTTAGTTTGACAAAGGTTCAATTTTCCAAATAAAGCCATAAACAACTTTGGAAACCTTGAATAAAATCCATTATGATCCGTAAAAACAGCAAAAAAAAAAAATCTCTTTTGAATTTTTGAAGATTATTTGATATCATTCAAAAGAATCAAATACCCAAAATAATAGGAAACAACCATGTAAATAACCCAAAGAGATCAAAACAACGAACACTTATACTGTTCTTCATGTTCTTCAGCCACGGACAAAAACCGAACCAGAATTTATACAAAATAACCTGCTCAAACCTCAAATACTACTCGGTATCACATCTTTAATGAGTTCTTGGCGGAAATAAAAACCCAAAATCAAGAGAAATCGTGACTCGAGAGGCGGTTAGACCTTCCGATTCGTAACCATGCTCTGATACCACTGTTAATTCGTGTAGGACCGATACTACATCACCAATCGCTCCTGATTATCTGCACAAGACGTCAAACCGAATATATAAATAATAAATAATATATGTGTAAAACTAAGAATCTTACTTTCATATATGATAAACAAGTCGGCACAGATTCTTCATACATACACACATACATACGTTGTTGAATGGGACGCCGGCCTGAGGTGAGCTCAACCTCAGGCCAACCTGGACTAGACCACACACAGTAGTCTTCTCCTAGAGACTGTTGCAACTCTCTCTTAGAAACCCTAAACCCTTACACAAATATATATAGGCTAACTAATTAACTAAACTTGGGCTGGGCCTCAGGCATGTCGCCTGGGCTACCACAATCGCCCCTATTCTAGTTCTATTAGACTAAGTCCATACGAGTTGCATAGCCACGGTCACAAATGCACCAACAGAGCCACCAACACTTGTCAGTGGTTTACAACAACTGATCGAACACAAAGACCATCCACTTGATCAAATCATGGGTGATATTGCATCAGGTGTTCTTACAAGAAACCAGCTTTCCAACTTTTGTCTATTCTCAGCATTTATTTCACAGTTGGAACCAAAGAAGTACCAGGAAGCCCTCAAAGACAACAATTGGGTGCAGGCAATGCAAGATGAATTGCTTCAATTCAACAAGCAACAGGTTTGGGAAATCTGTCCCTTACCACCAAACAAGCAACCAATTGGCACAAGATGAGTTTTCAGGAACAAACAAGATGAAGCTGGTATTATAATAAAGAACAAGGCAAGACTGGTAGTACAAGGTTACTCTCAAGAAGAAGGAATTGACTATGATGAAACCTTTGCTCCAGTTGCAAGGCTTGAAGCCATCAGGTTATTTCTGGCCTATGCCATTTCCAACAAAATAAAAGTTTATCAAATGGATGTCAAGAGTGCATTTTTGTATGGAAAAATAAAAGAGGAAGTGTATGTTTGTCAGCCACCTGGGTTTAAGGATCCTTCTCATCCTGAGTGGGTGTACAAACTAGACAAAGCTCTTTATGGGCTCAAACAGGCTCCAAGAGTCTGGTATGATACACTTTCAACCTTTTTACTCAAAAATAACTTCACAAGAGGTGCCATTGATAAAACTCTTTTCATAAAACATGTTGGAAATCATGTCTTACTTGTTCAAATATATGTTGATGATATCATTTTTGGTTCAACAAACACAAAATTGTGTGATGAATTTAAG
This sequence comes from Ambrosia x helenae, assembly GCA_030844895.1. Classification (NCBI taxonomy): domain Eukaryota; kingdom Viridiplantae; phylum Streptophyta; class Magnoliopsida; order Asterales; family Asteraceae; genus Ambrosia; species Ambrosia x helenae. The sequence continues at coordinate 1,181,791 of CM061229.1, forward strand.
AAACTCATGCAATCAAAATTTGAGATGAGTACAATGGGAGAACTGCAGTACTTTCTGGGACTGCAGATTAAACAACAAACAAATGGAACTTTTATACATCAATCAAAATATGTTAAAGAATTATTAAACAAATTTTCTTTACAAGACTGTAAATCATGTTCCACTCCCATGACACCAACCACACAAGTTGAACCAGATGATCAAGGAAAACAGGTTGATCAAACCATGTATAGATGTATGATAGGTTCCCTTTTATATCTAACTGCTTCTAGACCAGATATTATGTTTTCAACATGTGTCTGTGCTAGATATCAATCAGCTCCTAGGGAATCACACCTTATTGCAGTCAAAAGAATTTTCAGATATCTGAAAGGAACTCCCACACTTGGAATTTGGTATCCTGCTTCAAGCAATACCAAGTTATCAGCTTTTTCAGATAGTGACTATGCAGGGTGTAAAATGTCAAGAAAATCAACATCTGGTGGTTGTCAATTCTTGGGAAACTGTCTAGTGTCCTGGCAATCAAAGAAACAAACATCTGTTGCAACTTCAACTGTTGAAGCTGAATACATTGCAACTGCAAGTTGTACATCACATATACAATGGCTCCAATATCAACTTCTTGATTATGGAATCAAAGAGACCAAGACACCATTGCTTGTAGACAGCAAATCTGCCATTAGCATCATTCAAAATCCTGTTCAGTTTTCAAAGACTAAACACATTGAAATCAGGTATCATTTCATAAGAGATTGCTATGAAAAAGGCAAGATTGAAGTGAAACATGTAGCAACAGCTAATCAAATAGCTGACATATTCACTAAACCCCTTGAAACATCAACATTTCAGAAGTTAGTATCCATGCTATGAATGCTAAATTTGTAAGTGTTTCTCTTCATTTTTCTACACAAATTTTTTATTTTTCACTTACATCTGTTTTCAAAAACTTGAAAAACTTCTGAAAAGAGAGAAACTACTGATGAACAAAACATCAGTATGGGGATGTTTTCTAAAAAGTGATTAACTTCTGATAAAACAACCTTCAGAAGTTATGAATAAAGTATATATTTATAAAGTATTTCTCATCAGCTGTTCAAAACTGCTGAAGAGAAAATGGGAACTACTGATGAAGATAATTCTTCATCAGTAGTTTAGTCAAAAAGGGCAAATCAGACTTTTCCCATCATCAGAAGTTTAACCTAGTCGGTTTAAAACTTCTGATAAAGAGGTTTTTAACCTAGGCGGTTTAAAACTTCTAATAAAGAAGATCCAAGCGGTTAAAAACTTCTGATAAATATCTTTTTTCAACACTTATCCATTCAAAAACAAAAATTCCCTCCTTCACTCTCAAGAAAGCTCTCAAACCCCTGAACCTGCAACATAAACACTGTTCGATTCATACACACACACAAACCACATGGCTTTAGTTCTTAATCAGGGACACAATCTCAGAGCCTACTTAGAAAAACAAGAAGGCTGGTCCCAATACGATGAGATCATTGATCTCGTCGTCAAATCCCAATATTTCACCGCTCTCACAATAGACCCACCAATACATCCTGAAACTCTCAATGAGTTCTGGGATAATGCTGAGACAGTGATGGTGGATGATGAAGTTATCTCTCTCAACTCAACAATTAAAGGGAGACAAATGGCCATAACACCGGCCATACTTGCAAACAGACTGGGGTTGAATGATGTGAATGCCCCTGAAAAGTTTGACAACTCTGCAATCCACCTAACCATGACAGAGTGTGGTTATCAAGGTACTCTCTCACAAGATACTATCTTTAAAAAGTATTTTGAACCAAAATATAAACTTTTGTTTCATTATATAATTATGTGCTTGAGTCCTAAAACAGGGTCTTATGACCAGATGCCCTCAACCTTTCAACCAATCTTTCATTCCATTGTGAATGCAACAAATTTCAGGGCATCAAAACTTTTCTTTAATGAGTTGGTGTTACATCACAATAACACTAAGAAAAAGTTTTTGTTATATCCAAGGTTCATTATGCAATGCATAATAATTGAACTAGGTAATGAGGTGCTTGTGGGTAAAATTGAAATTTTAAAACCCTTAACCTCACAAGCATACTCAAGGCACAACAAACAGGCTGCCTGGCCAGAAGATGACCAAGGGGAACCAGAACCAGTCCCCATGGAACCCTCATCTTCCAAACTTACTCCACCAAAGGCCAAGAAACCCAAGGTACAAAAACAAAAACCCACCAAACCTAAAAGAAAAGCTGTTCAGGAGGTTGAGATGCCTGAACAAACTATTGTGCAATCTGCACTTCTTAAAGATGTGACTGAAACATCCTCTCAGTCTCATCCATCTCAAACCCCACCAAGAGCACCAATAACAATCCTTTTCAAAAGAAAAAGACTTAAGAAAACTATTCCAATTGATTCTTCTTTTGAAACTGCTGAACCCACTGCCCAAACTACTGAACCAGCACCCCAAATTTCTGAACCAGACATTGAAATAGCCAAACTTCTCTCTGGGCAAAAAGAGAAAGTCCCATCCACACATGTCAGTCCCCATCAACCACATAAAACAGGGGACATAGCCTCAGAAATTGACATGGATGTGGACACTCAAAGCCCTAACCAAAGAGATGAGGATGAACCAGAGTCTCTAAGCCCAAACTTAGAAACTTTTGGTACTTTTGAGGCTGCTACTACTCATTTACCACCCAGTGGTGGACCTGAGGACAGAAGTAACATAGCTAAGACCTCAACTGTGGCAACTACTGATGAAGGCTTAATGCCTGAGGTAGGAAATCCTCTGAACCAAGAAAAAGAGGTACATGAGACAACTGAGTTGGGCTCAGCTCATGATGTAACTGATACAGTCCTCATTGAGGATGTAATCAGGGATTCAGATGATTCCATTGACTTGGATGATGTTTCAAAACACCAAACTACTGAATTGACGGCTACAAGTGAAGGTCCTGCACCTGGTGTATCTAAGCTCAAGAAGCTAGTCACACCATCTCAGGTTAAAGCCCACTCAATCCATGATTCCCATAGAGTGGCATCTTCTGTACAACAAGAAGATCAACCAAAAACACACACCTCACTACAAATGCCTACCCAATTCCCTGGGCAAACAAGCATAGACATGAACCAGCTATGCAGCCCAGATGGTCCCTTTTACCACATGATGAGCACCCTCATCAAAAATCACTTCCAAACATACACAGATAACTTGGAACTGTCCATGAAGAACCAACTTGGAGTGATACAGACGAAGATGAATGATCTGTCCAACAAGATTGACCACAACAGCAAACAGATTGCTCATCTTACAGGTCAGTTCTCCCAAGCTTCAACTTCAAAAGCTGATGAAGCCAAAAAGGGGGAGAAAATCAAGGTACCTATGGATACACTTGAAGCCAGAAGAAAGGCAAGAGTGGCTATCCTAGCAACAGATCAAAAAGATCAAGCCAGAAAAGAAAAAACTGGCCTAACAATTTGGTATCTCTATTCAAGAAGTAGAAGATGCTGAAAAGACTGATGAATCCCAAGGGCACAATGAAGAAACCTCTGATGGCCAAACTTCTGATGAAGAATCAGAAAGTACTGAAGACAATCCTTCAGTAGTTGACAAACCTTCAGTTGTTGTCAACCCATCAAAGGTTAACACTTCCAAAACTAAAACTGCTGACCCTTCCAGAACAACTTCTTCTATTCAACCAACTTCTGTTCCTACTAGGCCTATTACAACAGTTACCACAACGACTGTGCTAAACCCTTCTCCAATCTCTCAATTAGCAGAATTACTTGAGAAGAGTTTAGTGGCAGTCCAAAAGAAGGCCAGAGAAGATCAGATCTGGAAAACACTGGAAGAAAGGGATGACTTGGATCTAAGCCATGAAGAAAAACTTCAGGCTTATGAAGCTGAACTCCAAAGGCAGGCTAGCCTAGACCAGATTGCTGAAGAAGATAAAAGACATCAACTGATGTCTTACATTACAAAGAACAACAAAATCAAAGCCCACACACTGAAGAGACTCTCTATGGAAGAGCTGACAAGAAGAGCTCAACTTATTGCAGATAAACTTGCAACAAGTAAAGACACAAAGGCCAAGAGAGCTCAGATGATAGAAGAACTGGTAGCTAATGGTTATGGTTCAAAAGCCTCAGTGTCCAAATGGAAAGAAGAAAGATTGATGGACACATATAGAAAATATAAGGCTGCAAGGGCTGCTAATCCAGAGAAGTTTCAAACTACTGAAGTTTCATCTTCAGTAGTTAGAACTTCTGGTGTTCAAAGAAGACCAGCTACACAAAGAAAGAAATCAGAGGAGAAAGTGAAGACTGATTTCAGAATGGTACTACTAGAAGGTAGTACAGTAGTCCATTCTGATTTTGATATAGAAGAAAAGCCTCTGATCACACAATTCAGGGATCCTTCCACCTTTGCATATCAAATCCAGAAGACCATCACAGACAAACTGCACACTAAGGTAGTAACTGAACATCATTTGCCAACATTTCAGATACCTAATGTGATGGAACAACAGCAGGGAAGTGAATCCCACCTGAGAGTCACTGAAGTTGAAAACATTCAACACTCAGGAGAAACCCAGGGTACCACCATGGTTCCCTACACTTTAGACTTTGACAAGTCTAAAGAACCAATCATCAGATGGTCCTTTACTGATAACAACTCAGTACTTGTGACAAGAAGAGATCAGACAAGCAGGGCATATAAGTCGATGAATGAGCTGAAGAAACTATCAACCAAAGACCTGCTTACAATCCAACACTTAGAACCACAGAAAGGGTCTCTTACTGATGAACAGCTGAACCAGCTCAAGAATTCCATGTTCAAAGGAATATGGAAAATTGTGAAGGACAGGAAAGAACAATACGGAATTAGTAAGGTTTTGGCTTCATCAATCCAGGGGGAGATTGTTAGGACAAAAAGGATTGGTGAAGCCACTTTTGCAAACCTTAGTCTAATTCACTTCTGTCAAAATACTCTAAGTATAGAACTGCTGAAGAAGAAGGATCAAACTGCTGAAGAAGAGATTCAGAAGTGCTGAAGAAGAAAAGTCATCAGAAGTTCTGAAGTTCAAACCAGACACTTCTACTGAAGAACTACTGAAGACAAACTACTCATCAGTAGTTTGTCATTCATCAGTACTTACATGAAGATCTTTTCCACCGCCTTTATATATCAGTAGTTTATTACTTTAGTATTTCTTTTTGCTTTATGTACAAGTTCCAAGACTGCAACTTGTTGCAACTTGTTTCTGAACTTGCTTTTGGCAAGGTTCATGTATTTGTAAAGTCTATAAATAGAAGGATTCATCCCTCTGTTTTAGACATTGATTTTAATACAAGAAATCCTTCAACACTTATTATTGTTATTTCCATTTCATGTTTATTGAGAATCTGTCAAAGTGTTTCATTCTCATTCAATACTTAGATTCTCAATAAACACTTATCATTTATTAGTTCTTGAATCTAGGGGGAGTAATAACTCCTGTTGATAAGTGTAGCTTTAAACTTATAAACATTCCGCTATGCTATCACTCATCAAGAACTTGCTAAACACTTAAGTGTCAACTAGCAAGTTCAACAAAGAGCAATATACTGATCCAACAGTATATATAGTTGAAAGAATAGTAGTAATGCATGAGGATAACTTTTTAGTAACCGAAGTGTGTTTTAGATTCAAAACTGGTTCATTTGAAAAATCTTCATAGACATGTGTTTACGAGGAGTCGAGTTTGAAAAATGTTATAAGGCTTATTATTAGTTGCAAGTTTCTTCCGAAACATATATTGGATACGTCATATGAAAACAAAGGGTTTACATTTGACTTGTAAAATATGCAATACAAGTTTATAAAATGCAAGATGAAACCATTTCATGAAGTATGTGTAAATCTAATGTGTTTTAAAAGACCAAGATTTAAAATGACGTGAATGTTAAAAATCAACGTATGTAATACGAATAGCTTTACCAATATTTAAGAAAATTCATAATTTATCATTTGAGTCTTCAAATGAGAAACAAACATAAATATCAATATCATAAAACATTGAGATTGTTTCCATAGGAAACTTTGACTAACTAAAGTAATTGAAATGTTATTAGTGACTTGTGGGGGCGTACTTTAGCCTATAAGTGAATGCTCATCCCGAGAGTTCCCAGGTCGGCATACGGGTCCCTCGTCTGATTGGGATTTATGCGAAATGCCAGGCCTAGACAGAAAACTCAGGATACAGGCACTCACCCTTCCAGATTGCACGTGTCTCATCACTAGTAATTTCCAAAACTTTAGCGAAATTAAAAACAAGATGCAGAAATATATCCTTGAGATGTGGATTTCACTCATAACTCAAAGATATATTTCAAAATTGAAAACGATTGTGGAATGAAACCAATCACTAAGTTAAGGATATTACCCCCAACTTAGTGGTTAAGTTCCTTTTTAAAGGAAATACTCTTTGAGGTGTGGATGTCACTCCTATCTCAAAGATATATTCCTAAGATAAATAACATATAGAGGAATGAAACTAATCACCAAGGTGTGGATACCACTCCTAACTTGATGATATCGTTTCGTTTGTGAAATACGAGTGTCTTCTTCGCCAAGCAAAATATCGAAAGAATAACGAGAAATAATCATAACGAAAATATCTTGAAAGAAAATAATAGGAAATAAGAGAAATATAAACGAGAGGACTCGTGAAAGTAAGCTTAGTTATAGACTAGGCTAAACGGTATTCTAATAACCTAATTCCCTATAACCATGGCTCTGATACTAATCTGTAACACCCCAACCGATGGCGGAAACATCGAGGTGTCACGTAGTGACGATTGTTCAATAGCTCATGGACTAGAAATGTAAATTTTGATACATCAAATTTAATAATTTATTACTTTGAAAGAAATACAACAATTACAACTAGCAATCTAATAATTTAAAATACAGTAAATCTCAGTCTAAGTCTATGTTCCAAACGCTTAGAAGTGATCTCATAAGAACCTGAAACATGTACGAAAATAATTTGGTCAATACAAAAATGTATTGGTGAGCATACCCGTTTTATATATATATAGTAAGGAAAATTTAGCAATTCATGTGTTATTTTGCAAAAGGTAATAAGTGATATCCGGGTCAAATCAACCCTATGAAAGGAAAGCAGATATATATAGTATGCGCTAGTAGTAATGTAATACATAGCAATGACGAGGACTCTCAACAGAGTCACAAGGTTATATACCATAGTACTATTCATTGAAATGCCAGGCCGCAACGGTTAATGATTTGACAAGTCATAGATACACGAAATGACACAAGGAAACACACATAAGAATTGCTATTTTAGTAACAAGAAATAGAAACTTGATAATAGGTACATGAATCACCCCAAAATAGTAAAACAGTAAAAAGGAGAAAGATATACTCACAGTTTGCGAAAGCGATCAAAATCCACTTAAGCGGTCGTGAGCTAAGTAATGGGAATTCCGAGGAATTCAACCTATAATGTGTAAGAATACTAATAAGGAAGTGTCTAAAAAGTCTAAGGTAACTAGGGTCTAAGGCATTAGGGTTTGCTAAGTCGATTTGGGGAATTAGAGTTTTTATGATAAATTGCGTTAATGTAAAAGTTGTATAATAACATACCAAAGTTTGTAAATATGGATTAGGTAATATATTTATTACCAATTGAATATTTAGATAAAACTTATGTTTGAATAATTAAGACAAAATAATGTAGTTAATTACTTTAACGAATTATTGTAAATAAATACAATAATTATAAATGTATAAATAAATGATTATGATTTACACAATGATCCAACAAATGTTAATTAAGATTTTCAAACATAAAACATTTCTATTTTATAATAAAAATATTTATAAAATAGATGTTTAAATAGTGTAAATAAATAAATGTTTAATTATGTCTAATTAAACATAAATAATGTTAATAATACAAGACATGACCCAAAATGCTATTTTTATAGAAATTGGATGCTTTCTTATGTAAATTAATGAAAATAATTTTCTCATAATTTTTATAAACTTATTTATATTTAAAACTGATTTAATGAGATTAAATCATGTTTAAATGATTAAAAATAAGAAAATTAACAAAAATAAATGTTTTCTAAACCAAATATTTTTATTTCAGTTCATAATGAATAGAAATAATTTCTCAAAAAGTTTGAGATTAAAATCATTAAAATGATTTTTTTATCAATTAATTATGATTAAAATCATTTAATTCAATAAAAATATAAAAATAAGCCATTTTCCAGAAAATAACAATATGATAATTTTCTTTAGGGTGTCAAGAAGCTACACCTAAAATTTTTATAATTTTTGGAGCAAAAATGGATTTAATATGAATATTCTAAGTTTATATGTATTATATATATATAATAATAAATCAAATAAATGGAAATAAAGAAATAAATGCTGAAAAAAATAAAGGAAAACGGTGGTACTTGGGTTAGAACCCGAGCACCTTCAGTAACAATCAACAGGCCTAACCATTGGACCAACCCATCAACTTGGTTATAATTTGAAATAATTTTAATTTTAATCATTATAATAAATGTCATTTTTTCCCCAAATCACCCTAAGAACCCTAACCCTAACCTAAATCTCAATCACCATTAATTCGACTAGATTAATGGTTGATTATAGAGGGGTTTTGTTCGGAATCAACTAGTAAACGAAAAGGCACAATAATATAAGACTTACAACAACGAAATGAGCTGAAAACGATGATTTCACAACCGCAAACATGGGGCCGATTACCAAAGCTTTTGGATGCGAACTGGAATGGATTTTATGTTGGTTTCGAATGAGTATTAGTGCAGGAACGTAATGGTATACTCAGTTTATATAATGGACAAGTAGCACGAGCGTTATGCAAGCTTCTTTAAATCCCGATCAGTTAAAACCTTAGGTCCGATTAAAGTCATTTAGAACGCGTTTAATAACATATTGATGGCCGAACACTTGTTAATAATGATGGGGAAACGAACGGATTCCGAAAGACAGCAGTTAAACGCGTTAAATGGTCATTTTAAGGCCACCGGAGCTTCGCCGGAGCATAGACGCCGGCCAGAAAAACTGGCTGTCTAGAACAGCGGGTGTGCAAAGGGAGGGGTCTGAGTTTGAATTTGTCTTTTGATATTTGGCAGTTTTGGTCCCTCATGTATAACTAAGTTAGTTTTATTTATGATTTAGTTAGTTTTTTTTATATAAAACTTAACCAAGTTAAGTTTATTTAACCAAAAATTTCTAAAAGTTTATAAACTTGAAAGTTTTATAGAATCCACTCCAAAATACGTTTCAACCTACTCATTTGATTAAAACTTATACCTGGTCCGTAATAAATATAAATGATTAAATTTTAGTTTACCATAAAATAATTTTTAAAAGGACGAAGCTTATAAGGACTATAATGAAAATATTTGAAGGGCTATTTTGTTAACTGGATGAAAGACGAGGGTGACAGATGTCACATATAACCTCATGTAATACTAAATTTTTTGACCTAATAATAAATAAAAAAACAAAAAAATGTTATAACCCGTGTGATACAAAAGTTTATAATGAATTTTTCACACTACAAAATTCTGTTTTCCTTTAGAGTAGAATAGGCCAAAGTCAATCATTTCTAAAAAAAACTGCAACTTCAGGACCACCGCCTCAATCACGCCCTACATTAATGGTTGCTTCTGCCTGTGCTCCTCATCCAAACGTACATTTTCTCTTTAATATACATTTTCATTCTTATGCACATGATTAAAATTGTTGATTTCTCACAGTATAGTACATTAATTTATATGCTACATAATAATACACATTTTGTCACTTCATATTAGATTTGTTTATCTTATAAAGTTCCCAGAATATAACCTAATGTTTAATAAATAGGAAAAGAAATTAAAAGAATATAGGCCTATTACTTTAATTGGAATCATTTCTAAGGTGATTTCCAAGGTCTTGGCGAATCGGCTCAAAAAGGTGATGGGGTGTATTATCTTTGAAAATCAAAGTGGCTTCTTATCGGATCGATTTATTCTAGATGGCCCTCTGGTTATAAATGAGTTGATATCTGATTTAAAAAGGAAACGGGACGCGGCTTTTTTATTTAAGATCGACTTTGAAAAGGCGTACGATAATGTAGATTGGAAGTTTTTGCTTTCCGTCTTGAATCAAACGGGATTTCCTAGTCGGTGGTGTTTATGGATTGAAGGCGTTTTAAATTCTGCCCGTTCCTCGGTTTTAGTGAACGGTTCTCCGACTTTTGTCTTTCAATTCTGAGAAGGGGTTGAGACAAGGCGATCCTCTATCCCCTTTTCTTTTTTTTTTTTTATTGTGATGGAGGCTTTTACATGCCTTATTAATAAGCCATGTGATTCTGGTTTCTTTGATTGTGTTCGTATTGGTGTTAACGGGCCGACTATTTCTCATCTCCTATACGCAAATGACTCTCTTCTTGTGGGTAGATAGTCGGTCAAGAATTTTAATAGTATGATCCGTATTCTTAGGGTGTTCCATTTGTGCTCAGGTATTAACCTACACAAATCAAGCATTATTGGTGTCAACATCCCTGAAGAAAATTTACAACATCTGGCCGAATTGAGCGGGTGCAAGATTGAGTCGGTTCCTTTTTATTATCTTGGAATCAAGGTGGGCGCCAACATGAATCGGATCCGGAGTTGGGATAAAGTTGTCGATAAATGTAAATCTCGCCTGAAACCGTGGAAATCTAAGCTTCTTTCTATAGGCGGCCGTCTCATCCTCATCAAAGCGCCAGTGAAAGTTTTAGATACCATTGAAACTATGATGAAAAGGTTCTTGTGGGCGGGTGATGATGAGGCTAAAAAAATGCATTGGGTCTCATGGGATTTGGTTTCTAGGCCAAAGAAAGATGGTGGGCTGGGTGTTGCTAGGTTAGCGGATGTTAATCTAGCTCTCTTAGTCAAATGGGCGTGGAGATACAAGACGCAATCGACTCTTCTCTGGCATATAGTTGTTAACGAATGCCATAGTAATTATAATAATTGGGAGACTCTTCCCTTTAATCGGTATTCGTCCGGGAGTTGGAAAGCTACGGCTATGGCTGTTAATAAAGTGACGCTGCAGTCCCGATTTTTGACTTCTCATTTCCGAGGAGTTATGGGGAATGGGAAGGATATTCGGTTTTGGATCGATAGATGGTTCGGGGACGCGCCTTTAAAAGACTCTTTCCCCGGCTTATTTCGGATTGCAGATAATAAAAAGGATAAAGTAGCAGAGGTTTGGAACAGCAATGATGCGGCTTTCAGCTACAGGTGGTCTTCTGGTACTATGACAGCAGCTGAAGCAGATGAATTCTTGAGGCTGCAGCTATCTTTAAATTCCATTCAGGTTACGGACATGAAGGATCAGTGGAGATGGGAATTGAACTCGGACGGGACTTTCAGTATAGCAAGTATGAAGAAGGTGATCAACATGGATCGGAATTGGCAGAATGTTTTGCATATGAATTGGATAGCTTGGGTCCCCTTAAAAATAAAAATTTTTATATGGCGGCTTCAAATGGATCGGATCCCGACTAGACTTGCTCTTCGGCAAAGGCACATTTATATAGAAGACGTGGTGTGTTCTCTTTGCGAGGTGGACGAAGAGTCCTCGATGCACATTTTCACCGGATGTGGTTTCTCATTTGGAGTTTGGTCGGCTATCTATTCATGGTGTAACCTTGGACAGTTTTATGCGTTTGATATTAAGGATCTTCTCCACATCACTAAGGATAGGAAGAACAAACAAGAGCAAAGGATTATTCAAGGTATCGTTATGATCACGCTTTGGGTCATTTGGAATGCTAGGAACGACAAGATTTTTAGGTCTAAAGAAGCGAAAGTGGGAGACGTTGTAGCTAAAGTTAAGTCTTTGTCTTTTCTTTGGTTAAGGTCAAGGTCTAGGTATAAATCGCTATTATGGAAGGATTGGGTTGTTTCTCCATTGTATATTTTGTAGTTGTTGGCGGCGGTCCTTGTTTTGAGGGCCTCTTGCCCGTTTGAATGAAGTTCACCTTTAAAAAAAAAAAAATTGTGTAGTAGATTAACACTCATTTATATTTAATCTTACCCTATATATAATTATAAATATAGCTTTTAATTGTCAAGCCTCGTTCATTGAATATATTCAAGTATTCTTTCAACTTGCCATTTTGTTTTCAGTCGTACGACTGTGTGTTTAGCCGCCAATCCGGCATGAAAGCGCCCTTCATTGATGATAACGTTTTTCGGCAAGAGGGATATTATTATTATTATTTGTAATGGACGGTGAAGGCGTATTAGCCGCCATGTGACCCTAAAAATATCCAGTTTATATTGATTAAGGTTAAATATTACTTCCTTAGTTTTAAATACTTCTCATAAGTTTCATATATTGAAGTTTTCATATATATATATATATATATATATATATATATAGGGTAGGGATCCTAAGAGAACCAACCCCTATTTGAGAACTGAGAGAACCATTCTAAGCCACACATTTCATATAAAGGCAAAAAAAAAAAAAATTTTTTTTTTTTTTTGCTTTAATCGCACATTTTTATGCAAGGAAAAATTTTTTTTTTATTTTTTTTGAATTTTTTTTTCATTTATACATATGTGTATATGACAATTATACATATGTGTATATAGCAATTATACATGTGTGTATATAACATTTTTCAGCTATACATATGTGTATATTTCAGTTATACATATGTGTATATAGCATTATACATATGTGTATAATGCAATTATACACATGTGTATACTGAAAAAAAAAATACAAAAAAATAAAAAAAAAATTTTCCTTACATATAAAGCAGCGATTTTTGCAAAAAAAAAAAAAAAAAAAAAAAAAAAAAAAAAAAAAAAAAAAAAAAAATATATGTATGAATAAGATCAAATAGGAACCAATACCCTAGTTAGGAACTTAGGAACCAATCTTGGCCATCCATTTTTATTTTCATCATATGGGTATAAATGTAAAATGACATAAACACAACATATTTTTAAAATAAGTTATCTACATCATCATAACTAGTTTCCTATAATTTCTCCATCAAATAAACTCTTTGATTATCATCAGATCCCATCTTCATCGTTCTATTATACCCAAAACTTTCTCAATTAATATTATTATTACTAATAAATAATATTATTTTCAAGAACCAACCAAAGCCACCACCATTTTCCCTTGATCTCACGTAATACCCTAATTTAAACTCTCAAAGCTCTTTGCTTTCTGTTGCCTATCCCTTTCACGTTTCTTTTTCTTAAATATCCAATCTTTTCGCCGCCGTAGCTATCGCCGTTGTTGTACTCTATTTGCCGGAATTTGTACTCTATCAAGTTGTCGGCGACGAATTCGCCGGCCAGATCAACGATACTGCTTTTCTTCCGTTTATTACTCAGAGAGTGTATTCCAGTCTCTCTAATATTACTTCCACTATTCTTAATAGTGATGTTGGTAATCGAGCTTAGTTGTACACTCACTACATTTCGTTTTAATCTGTATACTTTTCTTATTATTATTATTATTATTATTGTTATTATTATCATTAATCTGGATCTCTTCGATCCACGAACAGCCGTGGTGACGGCGACTTTGGTTTCACCTTCAACGATAGCAACTTCTCTGTTGAAAGAGATTGTTTCTGAAGTGAAGCTAGATCTGACGGTGAAGGTTGTACTAGTCTTGCTTTTTTTTTTGAAAGGCACTAGTCTTGCTGATTGGGCTAGGAATCAGAAGCAGAAGAGAGAGGATATTAAATGAGAAAATGGTAATTTGTGTTTGTTGTTTTGAGGTTTTGTTAAGTAGATGATGATAAAAAAAATTGATATACACAAATGTATATTTTGTGTTGGTGATGATGATGAATGAAAAAACGAATATACACCAATGTATATCTGTGTTGATGATGTTGAATGAAAATAAAAAAAGTGATATACATCATTGTATAACTGATGTACACCGTTTGTGTATATATGTTGATGATGATGATGAATTAACAAAAAAAACTGATATACACCAATGTACACTTCAAAAACGAATATACACCAATGTATATCTGTGTTGATGTTGAATGATGATGAATAAAAAAACGAATATACACTAATGTATATCTTGTGTTGGTGATGATGATGAATGAAAAACGAATATACACCAATGTATATCTGTGTTGATGTTGTTGAATGAAAAGAAAAAAAGTGATATACATCAATATATAACTGATGTACACCGGTGTATATATGTGTTGATGATGATGATGAATGAACAAAAAAAACTAATATACACCAATGTACACTGTTGTATATATACCGAGATATAATTTTAATATTATATATTCAATAAATACGTTTGGGTATACCATAAACACTAATTTGTTGTTTCCAAATATACAAGAGTTTCTTATTAATTACCTAATAACAATAATATTGAACAAAAGACATTAATACCCCTTTATTAAAATAACAATTAATTAAAGTTTTACTTATTTACAATCATGCCATTGAAGATGGATGACTTAGATTGGTTCCTATAGCTCCTACTTAAGAGTTGGTTCCTATTTGAACCCTACCCTATATATATATATATATATATATATATATATATATATATATATATGAAGAAACACCTAGGGCTATGAGGTTAGGGCTGGCAATTCAGACACGAATACGATAATCTGCCACGAACCTACACGATTTTAACAGGTTTCGTGTCTATAACAGGTCGACACGTTAAGACCTGTTTATTTTCGTGTCGTGTTCGTGTTTACCTGTTTCGTGTTCGTGTCTTATCGTGTTCGTGTTTCTTATCATGTCTTGTCGTGTCTTATCGTGTCTTGTCGTGTTAACCTGTTTTACTAGGTGTTTCTTATTGTGTTAACCTGTTATACACATGTTCGTGTTTGAAAAAAATGACACAATTAGATTTCGTGTCGTGTTCGTGTTTACATGTTTCGTGTTCGTGTCTTAACAGGTTCGTGTAACCTGTTATGCCAACCCTATCTGAGGTATAGAATGTGGGATGGCTACTCGTGCTTACTGCAGGATATAATCCTTTGCTCACATCGAGACTAGATCCGTGGCCTGTAAGAGAAAAGGGGGAGTGATACACACGTAAAAAAATACACAAAGATGTAAGTGATTCGGTCTCGTTGACCTACGTCCACTGTAAATTGATGATTCTCTTTATTACTCGAAAGGATTACAAGTGTAAAGAAAAAAAAACATACAAGTGTATTATAAGTGTGTGTTTAAGTGGATAATTGTTCGACCTTTTCATAGTAGGTGTAGTTCTCCTTTTATAGGGAACGCATGGGCCAAACGGCTATGGCCCATGATGGAGGCAATGGGCTTGGGCCCGCGTTCTGGGCCTGTCTTCCATTAGCCCACCAAGTTGGACTAGGACTAAGGGTTTGCATAAATCAAACTAGATAGGGAACGAAGCTCTGCCATTGGTTCACGTGGCATGCTGTGATTGGCTGTTAGGAGCGGCGCTCTGCCATCGGTCCACGTGGCGCGCCGTGGTTGATGCAGGGAACTCCTTTGCTTCCTGTGTAAGGTTGTGTCAGGCGGCTCTACTTCTTCTGGAAAACTAACTGAAGTGATGCCTGACACGAAGGGAACAGTGTAGCAAGTGGGGCTCAGGGGAGCTACACCTTTCTCGCTGGCGCACCTTTATGGCTGACCAAGTTGTGAGTTGTCCGCGGGAGACAATCTCTGAGTTGGGCGCATGGTATCCCGCGGGTCAATTGCACTCCACGTGTGATCAGTATGGCTGAGCTCCACCTAGGCTGAAGGTCTGCAGAGATATGTTATCCTCTTATACTTAACCATTTTCGAATGATTTCTTCTCCGTGGGTGTATTATAATAATAATGTTGTGGGGTAGGGTGCGCCTACGCGCCAGAATTGGTACCCTACCTATTCAAGTCCCCCCAGTCCAATGTCTCTCCTGGTCTTGCAGAGAGGTATAGTGGGACGTTGGACGATGATGTTGCCCTAGTGAAGGCTCATCCACAATTGTCGAATGTATGCTAAAAAGTTCCCGTTGCAACTTCTTTAACATATATCAAGATGAAAGCGAACCTTTTATTCTTGTTTCAATTTTCCATAGGTTCATTTAGCTTCAGCAAGAAAGAAAACCATTTTTCTTTGCTTTGTCATTATTTACGTCTGTGACATGAGAATGAATTAGGCGGAGAACGTATTTTCTTGTTTTACGTCAAGCTATCGGTGAGAAATGATGTGTTGCGCCTGGACCTAAGAAAGAGTTAGGAGGAGAACGTCTTTTTTTGTTTTACGTCAACCTATCGCTGAAACATGACGTGTGGTGCCTAGACCTGAGAAGAAGTTAGGCGGAGAAGGTCTTTTTTTTTCGTTTTACGTCAAAACCAGCGCTAGGTGATGACGTGGTAGGCCTGGTTGTTGAAGTCTAAATCCTGCGTAGACCATCTTTTGGATTTACGTCAAACCAGCATCGAGTGATGACATGTCAGGCGCGATCCTGAGGAGAAGTCAGGCAGAGAACGTCTTTTCTAGTTTACGTCAAACCAACGCCATGTGATGACGTGGCAGGCCTGGTTGTTGAAGTCCAAATCCTGCGGAGAATGTCTTTTGGATTTACCTCAAAATAGTGCCGAGTGATGACGTGGCAGGCCTGGTTGTTGAAGTCTAAATCCTGCGAGAACGTCTTATGTATTTACGTCAAACTAGCGCCGAGTGATGACGTGGCAGGCGCGATCCTGAGGAGAAGTCAGGCGGAGAACGTCTTTTTTGGTTTACGTCAAACCAGCGCCATGTGATGACGTGGCGGGACTTGTTGTTGAAGTTAATCCAGGCGGATGACGTGCCTCCCATTTGAATGGAGTTAATGCGATGCCATCCTTTGTAATTAATATGGGAATGATTGGTGAACGTTGCCATAAATTTGGGGGGAAAACCAAGGAGGCGTGTTGAGGAAGCCGAGGAGGTTGGTGAACGTGCCAGGTGACAGAGAGTGTGTCTGTCCTGATGGCAGTCACGTCAGCACGTGGGTTGGTGTCCTTTCTCGTCGTGTGTCAAGCGAGTAGCCGTCCACGCGCGCGAGTGGAGCTTCCAATCTACAGAATGTTGACATGTGGCGAGTGAAGGATGGCTTGTGTCAGGCGAGTGAGTACCACGCGCAAGTAGACAGATGTTTTCTCCCAGCTATGTGCCACGTGTCGCCCAGAGGTTCATCCACATCTTGGAGATGTGCAGACGTGTGCCAGCTGGTACCCATCGCAATTAATGTGATGGGTATAAATAGATGATGATGCCTTTTTTCTCTCCTCAAGCTTTCAAAATCTCTCCAAAAAAACCTTTCAATTTCTCTGACTTTCTTCTTCCAATCTTCAAGTTTTCCGACGGATACACATATTTTCCGGTCGGTATTCAAGTTTTCTGGGGAAATTTTAAATTTTCCGACGAAGTTTATCAGTTTTCGCCTAACTTTTTTCTAGATCTCCTTACCTTTTTCAAGTTCTTGTTCACCTTTTTTCGTTAAAGATGTCAGAGACATCCAGATCCAGTTCTCAGAATCTGGAGAAACAACCAGAGAAGACCAAGGAGAAGGGGCAGAAGCTAATGGCAAATACTCCGGTGAAGTGGAGCCATAAGGGTTTTGAAGAATTTTGTCAACGTTTTGAGATTGACCCAACATGGGAGCCAGAGCTGCCGGTCGCTGGTTAGACAGTGTTGACCCCTACTGAGGGCAAGATTGCCCTATACGAGGCCTACTTCATGAAGTGTGGTTTTGGTCTGCCTCCGCCCAAGTTTCCGATTGATACATTGGTGAACTATGGTGTGCACGTGACCAAGTCAGCGCCTTTGGGATGTTGAGGCTGGTACATTTTGAGGCTTGCTGCCGCCCCGTGAACATTGAACCTACCTTTGATAAGTTCAATGTTTTTTTATGTGATGACCAAGGAGCAGACCTAGTTTAATTTTGCTACGCGTCCCAAGGTGCAGCCGATGGCGTCCGCCGCCCCCAAGTCTCTACATGACTGGAAGGATAAATTCTTCTATGTCAAGAGGGGGTGATTCTAGTGGCGACGCCATGGAAGGTGCTAGGTGAGCGCCAAAAGCCGCCGGAGCGCCTTGTGTTGGCTGGGTATAAGGAGGAGCAATGGTTTATTAATCTTGTTGCCAACGCTTCCCCGGGACATTCCAGCGTGCAAGAAATCGATGTTGGCGCTGTTGGGTTTGAGCAGGTTGCGCCTGGTGCCTGGCCAGGAGCCTTACATCACAACTGAGGGAAAGTTTTTATTCATGCACCACCATTTTGATTGTAAGAATTTGGATTTCAAACCTACTTATTTGTTAAGCGACAAGGCGCGTTTGAAGTGGAGGGCGCCTCCTACTGATAGGCCCTCGATTATTGAGGAGATGGTTGGCAGATTATATCTGCCAAACTTGGAGAACCCGCCGGAGCACTTCGAGATTACCGGTGAGAACATTATTAACCCTGACCCTATTTCCTGTGTGGCGCCAGGTGGAGTCCCGTGCGCCATTATATCTGATGAGGAGTCGACTAGTTCTTCTGGAGGGTTGCATCATCTGATACACCCGTCCAGAGTTCCCGATTCGCGTGGGCGCAAGAAAATGGTGCCTCGGACTCACTCATATACCTCTAGGTCTGATTATGTAGAGGTGTTTGAGACCGTGCCTTTGAGTGGTGCTGGTTAAGGGCCTTTTCATAGGCAGAAACATAAGGGGAAGGGGTCCTCTGCTCCTGAAGATGTGCCGAAAGAGCCAAAATCTTTTGAGAAGCATCTGACAAGGAAGAGGAAGATCCAAAAGGTGGCTAATTAAGGTGAGCTTGACCCGGAGGTGGTGGTGCAGCAGTTGGGAAAGTTGGCGTCCACCCAGGTGAAGGTTCCGGGACACGACCCGAAGGTGACAGGGGGTGGGGAGACTGAAAAGTCTGACCCCACCAAAACTACTAAAGAATCCATGAAGGAGTCACAACCGCAGTTCTCCTTCAACATTACTCCTCCCCCGCGTCGGGAGCCAATCCTTCATAAGACACTGAAGAAGACGTCTGGTAAGTTTGCTCAACCTTGAACTTTGTCTTTCTCCTAAAATTTGTTGCTAAATTTTGTTGTTCCTTAGCAGTGATCACGCCAAAGGTTGTTCCTTCTTCTCCTTCTCCAACTCTTACTGAGGAGGAGATCGCCAAGAAGCGCATAGCTGAAAAGCTTGCGATTAGCGAAAGGGAGAAGAAGTTGGAGGAAGAGGCTAAGCAACTAGCTGATGAAGCCACAAAGAAAGCTGAGGCAGACAAGCTGGAGGCATAGGGATCGGTCTCAAGAATGAAAAACTCGAGGCGGAGAGATTCTGTCTGGAAAGGGAGAAAGCGGAGGAAGAAGAGGCGGAGGCCCGTGCAAGGGCCAATGAGGCCGCAAAGAAAGTTGCTAAGAAGACTGTTTTCGTCTTAACCTCCCCAATGGGAGGCACTGGGTGGTGAAGGTGCCTCGGGTCAGATGAGCGACATGCCGTTTAGCCCAATGTTGAAGAAGCCATCTTCGCATGGGGGTGGAAAGAAGACTGGTCAAACGAGTACCTCGACATCCTCCGAGGGTGATAAAATGTTTCGCCCTCACTGGAGTATTCGCGAGAGCTCAAGATTTGCCAACCCCCTGTTGGTAGAGGAATTTATTGAGGAATCCATCCCTCGTAAGGTGAGGGAGTATAAGGATGGGCTAGAGCATTCTGCACTCATCTCCGACATCTGCGTAGCCCAATCCCTTCAGTGTGTAGCCATTAATTCTTCGAAGAGACGCGATGTTGCCATTCAACGTGATATTGCGGAATTTAACGCTGCTAAGGCTACGCAGGTGCAGAGGGAAGAGAAGCTTTGGACAGAAATTGAACGGTACTGAGGTCACGCTTATGCGGCCGAGGATAGAGTGAAAGCGTAGGAGGGGGAGCACGCGGTGGCCCAAAAACGGTGGACAGAGTCATTCGCTTGCACCAATTCTGAAATGACGAAGGCCATGGAGCAAATTCAAGTGCTAGAAAATGAGAACTCCCAACTGCGTGTTGTTGCCGACACCCACGCCAAAGCCCTTGAAGAAAAAGATTCAAAAGTGGCGAAGGCGCGGTCGGAGCTTCAAATAAAAGACAAGGAGTTGATGGCGGCGACCTCACACGATTCTCTCTTGGAATCTGAGAACCTTACTTTGATGAGGGTGAAGGAGAATTTGGAGTTGGAAAGGGCGTCATTGGAAGAGTCCCGGGCGGCTGCGACCCAAGAGACGCAAAATGCCAAAACGTTGTTGGACCAATCTGCCACCGCCCAGGAAAAGGCCCAGGAAGCTATACACTCGGTGATGACCGCGGGCGTTTACGGGGTAAGAAATTTGCTAACTCCTCATATTCCTTCTATAATTTGTTTTGAAATTTTTCTAACCTTTGATGGTTACTTTGTAGATTTTCAAGGACATCTGGAACAAGCCTCAGTTTGGGGACCAGGTTGCTGCCATAGCCTCTACTGCACGTGCCGCTGGATTTGCGAAAGGGTTCGATAGTGGCTACCACCATGCGCTGAATGGTGTCAGACTTGATCAGGCGGAGCACTATGGAAGACCCTTCCGGTAGGAGTACAAAATCCTAGAACTCTTTGGAAAGGGTTGTCCGCCATACAAAATCCAAGAACTCTGGAACGAGCCTCAGTTTGGGGACCAGGTTGTCCGCCATGAGTACCCTTGCGGAATGGCATTCGATTTCGGCGAGTATAACAGCCTCAGAACCGTAGGTGACGCTAAATGGAGTTTCACCGTTGCTCATTTTAGTCAAGGTGCGATGAGCCCATAGAACAAGCGTAACCTCATCGACCCATCCCGTTCTTTTGGTTCCGAGCCGCGCTTTGATGCCTTCAACTACACTTCGATTTGCTCTTTCAACTTGTCCGTTGCCTTTTCGGATGCGCGACAGATATGAAGCTATGTTGGACGCCCGATTGTGTTAGCCACTCTTGTAAGTGTCAGTCTGTGAACTGGGTGCCGTTGTTGCTAACAAGTTGGTATGGTAAGCCAAATCTGCAAATAATTAACTCCCAAATGAATTTCTTGACATGCGCCCCGTCAATCTTTGCTAGGGGCTTTGCCTCAATCCATTGGTGAAATAGTCTATGGCAACGATCCGGAATTTAACGTTTCCTGGCATTGTAAGGAATGGCCCGATAAGATCGATTGCCCATTTCTGGAATGGCCATGCCGTAGGGTGTATGGCGCATGAGGTTGGCAAGAGTCGCATTTGCACAACTCTGTCACTACGTCTGGGTGCATACCCGGCCAGTAGTACCCTGCATTCATCAGCTTAGCGACTACCATTCTGGGCCCTGCGTGCAAGCCACAAATGCCTTCATGGATATCTCGAATGAGAAATGAGGCATCTGCGGAGTCAACGCAACGGAGTAGCGGCCCAAGGTAAGATTGGCGGTAGAGTATACCGTCGGTCAGCTGATAGTGTAAAGCCTTGTATTGAGTTTTCCGGGTCTCTGATTTGCTCTAAGGCAGGAGTCTGGAAGCCAGACAGGCTTTGATTGGGGTCATCCAGGATGCGTTGCCTATTTGGATGACATTGACTTGTCGCAGTGGGACAGACGGTTTATCTAGCAACTCGACACGGATGTCTTTGCCCATGTGCTCAAAAATCATTTAGGCCATTTTACTAAGTGCGTCAGCAGGTTTATTCTCGCTCTTATTGATATGGATGAGAGTACATGAATTAAACCTGCGCATGAGTAGTCTGGCCTGTTCAAGGTTGAGCGCCATGGTAGTGTTGCGCGCGTCATAAGTGCCATTGATATGTCCTGCGACAAGCATTGAATCCACATGTGCCACAAGGTGGCAGGCTCCCATTTTTTCCGCAATGCGGAGGCCTGCCAGCAAAGCTTCATATTCCGCTTCGTTATTCGTCCTTCAAAAATCTAAGCGAATGGCGTAGGTGAACTCTTTGTTATCTGGGTTGATAAGGCGAAATATCGCACCTGACCCATCACTGTTTGAGTCCTCGTAAGTGTATAGGGACTATTTTTTGGTTTAGTCGTTGGGTTGCGTAGGTTCTTGTTCCGCCAAGCAGTCTTGAACCTTAACGGTAGGTATTTCCGTTGCAAAATCAGTAGGTACCTGTCCTTTTACGGTGGGTCTGGGCTTGTAACTGATAGTGTGCTCTCCGAGCTTAATCGCCCATTTTGCAAGGCGACCCGACAGTTCTAGTTTGCAAAGTACATCGTTGATTCAGTAATCTGTTTGGACATTGATGGGATGTCCATGGAAATACCGCTACAGTCCTCTTGACGCGTGGATAAGCGTGAGGACCAGCATTTCCATCATAGAGTATCTGGTATCCGCATCCAGCAGGGTGCGGCCGATGTTTTAAATCGGTGTTTGAACTCCTGGCGATCCACTAGGAGTACCACGCCAATGGCCCTTTCCGTGTCGGATAAGTATAGCGTTAGCGGTTCCTACGACATAGGCGCAGTCAAAGTTAGGAGGTTCATAAGACACCATTTCATCTTTTGGAAAGCTTTTTCCACCTCGGGCGTCCACGAATGGAAAGGACCTTGAACCATTATTGGAAAGGAAGCGGTTGAGGGCCATCAGGCGGCCCATCAGCGTTTGTACTACCTTGATAGATATGGGGGAAGGCATTCGCTCGATCGCCATGATCTTTTCGGGGATTGCGCGGAAACCTTCCCGCGTGACAATAACCCCGAGTAATTTACCTTCCTCCATGCCAAAGGAACATTTGCTGGGGTTCAGCTTCATGCGCACTATGCGTAGCTGATCAAATGTTTTCTGTATGTCCCCTAACATATGCTCTTCTTCCTTGCTTTTGATGATAAGGTCCTTGATGTAAACTTGAAGGCGTACGCCGATTTATCAATGAAGGTGTTGTCCATCAGGCGCTGATAGGTAGCTTCCGCGTTTTTCAAGCCAAAGGGCATTTTTGTGTAACAAAAAGTGCCCATGTCTGTGCGAAAGGCTGTTTTGTCTTCGTCCTCCTTTGCCATCTGAATTTTGTGGAAGCCCTTGTACGCGTCCAAGAAACACTTGAAGCGGTAAGGGGATAGAGAGTCCACATTTAGGTCAATATCTGGCAAAGGGTGGCAGTCTTTTGGACAAGCCTTGTTCAAATCTTTGTAATCGACGCACATGCGCCACCCTCCCACCGCTTTGTCAACCATAACTGGGCTGGCGACCCAAGTCTGGTACCATATTGGGAGGAGGAGGCCTGCGTCGAGTAGCTCTGATACTTGTTCGTTCATGGCCTTTGTATTCTCTCGGCCCATGCTGCGATTCTTTTGCACGACTAGCTCTACTGGTCGGTATGTGTTGAGCTTGTGTTCCGCAACCTCGCGCAAGACACCAATTGTAACACACCAACCGATGGTGGAAACATCAGGATGCCACGTATTGACGATTGTTCAGTAGCTCATGGTAAATAATAAATTTCAATAATAGATTAAATAAATTACATACAATTGTTCTAAAAGAATTTGTACATCAAATTATAAACACTAAATATAATTTTCAAGCGTTAACTCTAATCTTCAAGCAAACTATAACCTGAAACATGTTAAGTTTGAAAATATTTTGGGTCAACAAAAGTTGGTGAGAATTACATAGGTTTGAATATTGAATAAAATTTGTACAATTTGAGTGTCATGGCAAGTCTAGTCCATATGTGAAAACAATACTACCCGGTAAATCATGTGCATAATCAAACCTTGTGACTAGAATATTGTAGTCCATCCCATACGCATATGGTTCACTCGTTTTAGTTGCGATAATAGTCACCCACGCTACCCATACTGGAGGTAACGTATCCGGGTGGGGTTGTCTGTCCAATAGATGTATCATTGTGTATCGTTGGCTTGTACGGAGTTAATGATTATGCTAGTCTAATTGTGCTTATCATAGTAATGTTTAAGACATAATGCAACATAGAATAACACATAGACACTTATGTTGAATTGCAATTGAAAATGTAACATGTTTCACCCCAAAATAGTGAAAAAGGGCTATGTAAACTCACCTTAGGTGCTTAATGAGTTCGTGCGTTTTCTTGAGTGTGCAACACTTAGTAATAATGCCCTAAAGTAATAAGAAGTGTTGTTTTAGGGACATATTAAGGGTCTAGAGTTCTTATACGGTTAGGATAATCGAAAGAATAATAGGTGGAGTGTTAGTTAGGTTAGATTTGTTAAAATCATGTTTTGGACAGATTGCAGCTAATGTTTTAAATTACAATTTAAAAATACCAAACGGCCTTGAAAAATTCTAAAAATTCAAAGTAAATTAAATCAAAGTATTCTTAAGAACTTTCTTTAGAAAATATTTTCGTTTGAGCCCTACAAATAGGTTGAAAACGTAAGACAAAACAGCTCGTCCCGATTTGAACCCCTGTTTTGTTTGGGCTCGTTAAAGGTCAAAACGGTTGATTATTTTTTGACAAATAATATGCCATCGGAACCGGAATTCGAAGATATTGATCATAGCATCTGAGTTTACTTTAAAAAGTTTTGTAAAAATAGAGTTATGGTGGTTTTAAGTTCGGTTTTGCTTGCTGTCCAAATCAAGGGTTGCACTTATATGCACCTTTGAATATTTTAAAAATTGTTTTTAGCTAAAATATGATAAATAAGTTTATGAACATCTTACTACAGGTTAAGAAGCATTGCATATCTAGTTTTAAGAGGGAATAAATAATGGAATAATAAAACGTTTAGGGAACGATATTGAATGAATTATAATACTTACTTGGAAAACTCAGAACTAGCTATATGAGATAATGATGGATGAAAACTTTAGTATATGGGAGATGGGATAATAATGTTTGTTTTTTTTATTGAATGGTATAAAGAGTTGAATGGTAGGCTATTGTATTTATAGTGTAGAAATTGGAGTTGTAATTAGGGACTACTTTGACTAGGCTAGAATTTAGGAACAACTTTGACTTGACTAGGAGACCATATTTACTAACACTTTGACTTGACTAGGAGACCATATTTACTAACACTTTGACTTGACTTGACTAGACTAGGAGACTACGTTTGACTTTTCAGGTTTGACCAAGGGACCTTGAAAAGGTTTAAGTTTAATTAATTTTAATTAACATCACAAAACACCAAATGGTGTAGTGGTTTGTGTGGTGAGGTTATGATTTAGCCCGCCAGAGACTCGGGTTCGAATCCTGGATCAGGCAAACATTTTTTTAACGTTTTTAAATCAGAATTTTTATTAAAATCCATTTTAATACTGATTATAAGTCATTATTTAAACTAAAAATTAACAAAATGGATGGGAAAGATACTTTAAACATGAATCGGATGAATAAACGAAGGAATTCTATATATATATATATACATATAAAATTTGTGTGATGTTACAGTCTCCCTTACTTTTAGGAACTTAGTCCCGAAGTTTATTTTAAGAAGAAACATTTGAATAGTGTTGAGGATAGTTAGGGTGACTATGGTTCAGAGTAGGGTAAGAGTTTAAGGAATGTATAAGATAACTATAAATGCTAGATGAAATACCAATTAACTAGGGTTTGTTATTGGTCTGACCCTACAGTCTCCCTTTCCACGTATCATTAGTGTTTATATATTGGGTGTACCGCAACTAACCCATCACACCTCTGATACTTCGAAAACATACGGGATATCTACCAAAACCTTAATAGAATTTCACACTACCTTAATGTACCTGTAAATTCATGATTACGTTCCGGACCGTAATCACCAATCTACCTTACATTACGGTTTTGTGTCATTCTATGACTCTAAACACACATGTAAAACACACAATGCAAAATATCCTTGTGATTGAATCTTTGTATCAATGAGTCTAATAAATATTTCTATCAAATTACGTGTACAATGTATAAAAAAAATGAGTCCAACTGTTGAGCAGGAAAAAGACGCTAGTTGCGTCAACTTTAAGGGCTTTGTTGTGTCAACTACATGGGAGACCTTGTTACCCCTTATGAGGGCGACGCCAGTTGGTGTAGGGATGCTAATGATCTGATGCGGTATTGATGCGTTCGCGTTGAAGCACGCCAAGCCATCCCGCCCGAATAGAATATTGTGATGTGACGTCGTTGGTAGAACCATGAAGTCACACATTTCTGTGCGCTCATCTTTACCATCAGTCAAAGTGACCGGAAAAGATATCATGCCCCGCGTCATAATGACTTCATGAATAAAGCCCGAGATTGGTTCATTGACTGGAATGAGGAGGGCTTTGTCTTCCTCGTTTAGTTGCTGAAAACACTGATCGTACATTATATCAGTGTTGCTTCCGCCATCTAGGAACATGTATCTGGTTCGATAATGTCCGACGACGGCTGTGATTACTAGTGGCGTCGTGGATGGTGGGCCTCCGGGAACCTTTGGAAAGAGGACGTCAGCCTCCTTCCAAGTGTCATTGCTCCGTGGCAGGAACACTTGCCCTGTTTCTAGCGCTTGGCGTTCCTGCGGATCATGATGCAGTTGTGGCGCAGGGGGCGGTGGACCATGTTTGGCTTCGAGGTTACGGATTTGCATACGCCCACTTTTTTCGCAGTTGTCATCCTGATTGTGCCCCCGGCCACCCCTGTGGAAATTCTTGATAAAGTGGCCCAGTTGGCTAGCCTTGAGTGCAGATTCTATTTCCGGCTTTAGACTGTAAAAGTTGTCTGTAAGGTGGCCATAGTCGTTGTGGTAATCATAAAACTTTTTGGTGTCCACATTCTTCCGCTTTCCAAGGGCCTTGGGCTCCTTGAAGGTTATTTGCTCGGTCTTGAGCACTTGAGAAGGTGTCTTGGTCAGCGGGGTCCAATCCGTGTTTTTCTTGGAGTGCCCCCGCTATTCCCGCGACTGCTTATTGCTAAGCGTTTGACGGGCGTCATTAGCAGACGAGTACTTGCCCTCGTCTGTTGATTTGGAGGTGCACGACCAGACAGACAGCTTATTCTTGTTTTTGTTATTGTTATTGTTGTAGCTCTACTGGAAGTCACGCTGCTGTTTGAAGGAGCACTCAGAGGATGCAAAGATTTTGGATGCCTTGATCACTTTATCCCAAGAATCTGGGATTCCGTCTTTACCCGTAAGAGTTTTCATGAGTTCCTCATTGCGGACTCCCTGAATGAAACCTACGCATGTGAGTTCTTCACTGCATCCAATTTGCAGCTCCCCTTTGTTGTAGCGCACAATGTAGTCCTCGATGGACTCATTATCGGTGCGCTGGCATAGTAGGACATGCGCCTTGTCCTTCTTGTGCTTCATTAGGTGGGAGAAATGGTCTTTGAACTTCTTGATGAGATCATCGAAGTCCACAATTCCTCCCATAGGGAGATTGTGAAACCACACTCTAGCGGCCCCAATGAGCGTCTGGGCGAATAGATGGCACCAGACATGAACCAGCCAAAGGACTGTGGTACCCGCACACACAAAATCCTGCAGGTGATCAGTTGGGTCTCGCAGGCCATCGTATTCTCCGATGCTGCTGGGGAGTTTAGCCTGTTTTCAATAGGAGCGGTGGCTATCCGCTGACATAATTTGGAATTTTCTGCGAACGACTTAGGCCTGTATGGCCTATTGAGATCGTTTTCCTCCTTCCTGTGCGACATCGCGGAAGTGTTGTGCGATGTCCGGTGGCGGCTTGGCTGATGGTAGTTTAAGTCACTGGTAGACTGGTAAGCGTCCGATTCTTTGGTTTCATTGTCGTGGTCCTGATCATGTGTATTTCTACATAACCTCCACCACGACCTTGGGATCAGTCAGTTTGTTTTTCTTTCCCTTTTTGGCTGGTTCTAATAGAGAGGAGTCAAGATTGACTGTTTTATCAGCCTTTTGCTTTGCAAGCATTTGCTGGTAAATAGCAGTGTTTTTCGTCTGCTGTTGGAAAAGCCACTCATTTGGATCGAGGGCAGTTTCAGGCTCGTCCTCAGAATCCGGAGCTGAGTGGGTTACGGTTCGGACGGGCTTCTGTGGCCGCGCCATGGTCTGCTTGTTTACTGTCTCCAGAGTGCCTGTTATTCCGAATGGTGGCGGAGGGACCACGATGGATGAGCTAAACACAGGGATTCCAGAGGGGTTGGGACCTGCCATGGGTGGGCTAAAACATGTGGTTTAGAAAACTTGGTTTTCAGCCGTTACGGATGGGGCCAATGAAGAAACACATAGGGCTCTGGGGTATAGAATGTGGGGTGGCTACTCGTGCTTGCTGCAGGATATAATCCTCTGTTCACACCAAGACTAGATCCGTGACCCATAAGAGAAAAGGGGAGTGATACACATGTAAACAAAAACACAAAGATGTAAGTCGTTTGGTCTCGTTGGCCGACGTCTAATGTAGATAGATGATTCTCTTTATTACTTGAAAGGATTACAAGTGTAAAGAAAGAGATACAAGTGTATTACAAGTGTGTGTTTATGTGGATAATTGTTCGACCTTTTCAAAGGAGGTGTAATTATCTTTTTATAGGGAACGCATGGGCCAATCGCTATGGCCCATGATAGAGGCAACGGGCTTGGGCCCACGTTCTGGGGCTGTCTTCCGTCGACCCACCAAGTTGAACTTGGACTAAGGGTTTGCATACTGCAAACTAGATAGGGAATGGCGCCTTGCCATTAGTCCATGTGGCGCGCTGTGATTGGCTGTGTAAGGCCCAGAAATTGTGTAGGTTTACGCTTGTCTTTATAATGCAAGTTTATTATTATTAGGCTTAGTTTAGTTAATGGGCTGGGTAAGGCTATGTGGGCCAAGTGGTTAGTGGACCCTATATATTGTTCTTATTTACGTAAATTTTAGGGTTAGACATTCGTAATCCTCTCATTTGTAATTCTAGAGCCAACACCTTGTACCAAACAATCCTAGAGAATGTGTGCAAGGTGAAGCAGTAATACAACCAATTTCATCATTTTTGTCTTTTGTTCTTCACATTCAATCTTATTTTCCGCACTCGATTGACTGTTTGTTTGATACCGTGGGCAGATCATGGACTTTCAATTGGTATCAGAGCCTAAGAAGTCTTTCGAAGGCTCGGTTTTGGTGTCATTCTGAGAACATAAGATTTGCTGCTGCGTTTTATCGGGCTTTACAGGTTTATGCTTTATCTCGTTCAATAATTATTAATTTTCTAACAGTTTTGGTGTTTTAGCTTTATTGGCATATTTGATTTATTAAAAAACCTTGAAGAATTTGAAGAACAGTCATAAAAAGGTTGTTTGATCTGTTGGAAATATTGCACAATTTTTGTTTGATGTTTGTTCGGTTTCTAGTTTTGGAAGATATCATAAAAAATCTTCTAAAGTAAAGAAGAATTCAAAAGTTGGTCATGTGGAAACAACTCTGCATAAACAAAACAACATCAATAAATTGGACACTGTGCAAAACCACCCGGACACACAACCTACTCGGACACTCCACTCCCACCCGTACGCACACAACCACCCAGGCACCAAAGCTTCTATCAGCCACACCCTTTTCTAGTTGAACACCACCTTGAACTCAGACACAACTTCCTTCTCGGACACCCCTCCACATCTCGGACACACCTACCGGTCGGACACTCACTCGGACACCACTTATCGGACACCTCGAAACCATCACCCGGACACCAAGCACCACCTCGGACACTCACCTTGAACTTAGACACATATCTCAGTCGAAAACACACACTGTTTATTGGACATCCTTCATCGTTCACTCGGACACAGCTTGTTTACTCAGACACTAGCATCAGCAAGGACACTCAACATCCGACAACTCCTTGGAAACCAAAGCTTTTTCGGACACCAACCTTTAACCGGACAATTCATCAGAAACCTTGGACTCGGAAACCGTAATTTCATTCGGAAACAAATTGTTTTTGGGATTGCAATAACCCAGCTTCAGATCTTGAACTTGTGGCTCAAAAACCAATGGGAGTGTTGTCGGTTTGAAATTGTTGATGATGTCTTTTGACAAACCAGATAGCCATCTGATTTATTAACTTTCCGGTTTGGTACTCGTGTTGCCATTGGGAGTGTTGTTAAGTTTTCTATTGCTTAGGGACAAGCAATGCTTAAGTGTGGGGATGTTTGATATACGTTAAATTACACATATAAAAGTCCCCGGTTAACTCCCATTTTCATATGTTTTTGACCTTATACACGAGGAATTGGTACTTATTTGGGTATCTTTACGATTTCAGGTCTTAAACGATGTCCCGAAAGCAAACCCGAAGAAAACGAGGATTTCGGCCCTTTATCAGGAGAACATAATGCTGCAACTTTTGTGCAGCAGCTGTTCGGATCGCTTTTAACCCTTCTAAAACCCAAAATCCGACTTCGAAATTCAAACAAGAATTGTTCTATGCTCTAAGAGCTTTCCAGGCATATAAAGAACACCTCCTAACGATTTTTCTACGATTTTATATGAAATTTTAAAGATCGTGCTGTCGGGATGTTCCCTGTGAACGGCCGCTCACTCTCTGTGAGCGGCCGCTCGTTCCTCCAGATCTTTTTGGCAACCTTCTCGAAACTCTACGTCATGCACGGACCACTTGCTCACCTTTTTGTAAAGTGAGCGGCCGCTCAAAGGCCTCTGACTTGTATAAAACACCCATTCAGCCTCTGTTCGAAGTATTGGGTCTTTGGGGGTCGATCTTGGGCGATTCCTGGACCAAAGGAGCTGCTGGAAAGCCGTTTAACAAGCCCAGGAAGCCGTCCGATCCATCCATCATCATCCGATCCTTCACTTTAGCATTCTTATGGTTTGATCCTTTAAACTATTTATGATCCAAATCTGATTTTGTATTCTTATTGTGATGTTTATTTAGTTAATCGTACGCCTACGGCAAGAACACTAGTATGTAGTATGTTAAACAATCATTTGTATAGTTAATCATGTCTGGTATAAATTTGGCGTTTTTTATGACTTAATCTTGATGATCATAATGCAACCTTGTTTCATTGTTATTGGATTCGTGATTGTGTTTGAATGACTTTGATGATTGTCGAATGTGTTAGGCGGATACATGTTGAAAAACCGTCCGTTTAATCGTCCGGTAGTAGACTAGTTAACTTGTTAATGAGTTTACACCATGTAACTGTAACCGGATATTGGTTTGGTTAAAGTCAGTCGAATAACGATTAAAAATGCTTACCGGCACGTAAAAGGGTTTTAAAAGCTTAATGGTGCTGTTACTGATCTTCGACGTGGTTAATGATCTTTGGTAGTTATTTTGGTAAAAATAGCGATCTTAGTAGACCTGTGTTCAAAGTTGGTAAAATGGAATAGGTTGTGAAATGCTCTACTTTATGCTAGTCTAGGTGGTTGTATTGTGTATTCGGTACCGCTTTCCCGGATTAGTGAGGTTAGAAAACTCTTAACAGATGACTAACTTATCTTTAGAAGATTTGCATGAGATCATATCAGCTGCTCTCTAATAAACGACTTGAAGTGGTTAATATGTGTATTCGTGTTAGCTTTCTGTATAGTTGTCATGTTAGGATGCCCGAAAGGGACACTAACTGTCGGAAAATGGGAATGTTGATCACACGCCTTTATTTTATATGATATGTAGATGACATGCCAGGATTGATATATTATAGCTTATATATTTATATTTTGTATTTGGAGTCTTACATATGTTATTTGGATATTTTAGAATTAATTTAGTTTAAAACAAACTTTCACTATCTTTTCCCACCGGTAAATTGAGGACAGAGTTTAAGTTCAATTGCTCCGCGCGCGTCCATGGATCGATATCTGGTTCTTATCTGTACATTACTACATATATGACAGGGTACGCTTGCCCTATTGTGTGTGTTTTAATATTAAAGTCTAAACCATTTTTATAAATATTAAAGCAGAAGCGTGTGTTAAAATCCATTGAAAAATATGTATAGTATCACACACGCCATGTTTTTGGCGCCGTTGCCGGGACGCGACGAGCTTTATGAACGGACTGAGTCAACTTTTACCGGTGTACATGCTTGTGAATACTTGTTTATACTTCATTGATTCATTATTTCATTAATTTAATTGCATATATGATTTATTGATTTTTTATTTGATTTATCAGGATGTTGATATATTGGATTGATTTTTATTTTATTATATTCTCATTTTTATGTATATATAGTTTTTTATTTTACTTAAATATACAATGGAAGTCTGGGTATGTTACGTTTAAATTTGTTGATTCGGAGGCTTTTAATAAAAGGTTTGGGTTAAGAAAACTTGGGAAATTTATTTAATATAAAAGTGGTTTTAATAAAAATAATTTTCTGTGAAAAATGCTTCCTTACGATTTGCAAAGAAGCTGGGCTTATGGTTTCGCTTTAAGCGAGTTTCTAATTACCCTGGATTTTATCTTTTATTGTTCACGATACGCGGCCAGGATCACCAGAGTCCTTCGCGTGACGTGAATAGCCGCTATCTTCCGTTTTTAACTCCATTCATTGGCAAACATCATCATTTTCATTTACTATCTTCCGTTACATTATTTTTTCTGGTGAAAAAGGGTTTTCGCGCAAGCAAAAGACGGTCTTTATCTTGTTGCGACGCGCGAACACCTTGAGTCATTATACTTGCACCACGCGAGAAGCGGTCTATACTTTTTCGCGGTGCGCGAGTGACTCAGATTTCGCTGAAAATTTTATATATTTTCATATTTGTATATTGTCATATTTTTAAGTTTGGTGTATAATTTTTAGTATTTTGATTTTACATATTTCTTTTATTTTTCATAGATTGAGTCTGTATTTATCTTTGTACATTGTGTCAGTCTAATCGTGGGATGGTCGATGTTCTTTTCAATGCTCGATCGATCTTCTCGCCCGTACTCAATCTCCATTCGGGCGAAAGCGATCTTAAAGAAAATCTTTTATGAAAACGGCCATTCCAAGAAGTTTAAAGTCCATATGGACGAGTCCATAAATCAAAATGGACTAAGTTTGAAAGTCAACGGTCATCGCTTAAAAGCTTACATTGATGGATCGGTTGACCTGGCTGTGGAGGTAATTGAACTCCACACTCCGCGCGCTTAATAAGCGTGGGGAAGTGAGTCTAGCTAGCGACTCGTTAATAAAATTAGCACGGCGTGTATGGGCGCGAAATTGTATAAATGTTAATAACTTAGTGTAACTTTTAGTTAGTTTGGTAGTTTTAACTTGTTTTTGTAGTTTGTGTTTAGTTTTTGCAGGATTGATTCGCGCCGTATGAAGATGTGGAAAGTCGCTTCAAAACTGTCTTATTTTACCGAGAAGCGTCGCAAAACAGGTAAATCCACCTTCAATTCTTCAAAGATAAGGTATGAATCTTCTTCTTTCTTGCAATTTCTCTTATCCTAGTGTAATGTAATCTAGTTTTATGCATTATTTTCTGAATTTTAGGGTCGCTTCATACATGTTTAACAAACCCTAATGTTCTTGGATGGATTTTATGCTTTGTTTGAATAGATTAGAGGTTAATTATTGTCCAAATCTTTGAGATTTTGGGTTTTCTTCATAATGTTTAAAATAAATCCGAAATTTTTAAGGTTTGTTCGAATTTTGTAGTCATAAGTTTAGAGTAATTTAGTGTTAATGTAGATTAATTTCATGTTATAGTTATAGTATTGTGTTTATCTTAGTGTAAATTAGGTTTGTTCATGAATTTTGGGGATTCTTCATAATTGTTCAAAAGTCCCCAAATTCCATATGTTCTAGTGTGTAGAATGTTGTTAATTATCTTAAGTTTTGGGGTTTCTTCATAATGGTTTAACAAAACCCAAAATTTTAAGATTTTTAGTGTTTTTGATCTTAGTTTAGATAAGTACTGTTCATGAAACTTTGGGGCTTTCTTCATAATCGGACAAACGAGCCCCAAGTTTCTTTGATACTTCATAAACATTCGTATTTTATTTCAGTATTGTTTATTTGGTTTGAATAATGAGATGATGAATGGATTTGATATATTTTGTTTTGTCAAGAATGTTGGAAGTGCAGGGAACTGGCGAGCACCGGTATGGATGCTCAATGCAGTCACCATGCTTTTCGGGATATCACCAACAGGGGAGTATTATTCTCCTTTTTCACACAATAGTTAGCTATTTTATAAACGCTTTCTATTTTCACATTGGGGACAATGTGATGTTTAAGTGTGGGGAGGGTAACTATGTTAACTTTACTCAGCTTACACTATAGTCTAGCTCTTCATAATGCTTTACTATTTTTTTGAGTCACATTGAGGACAATGTGATATTCAAGTGTGGGGAGGGTTGTTAACAATATTAGCTTTGCTTGTCCCAAGTTGTGAAAAAAACTCCCAGTTTTTAATTTTTTATGGCATAACATAAAGCAAAAAAGCCGCGAATTCTTCATAATTTTTGTAAATTAGTACGGTTGGTTATGTTTTAGGAAGCATTAGATTTGATAAAAGAGGACAAGCCAAATGAAAAACAATAGAGTTTGATAAGCGTGGTAAACAAAAGAGTGACTGGCATGTTAATTTTTACACTTATACCCATTCCTTCCGTTACGTGAGCATTCTTTTTGAGCCTTTTATTGCTTTTTCGATACCTGCTCGCTATATGCGAAATATGAGTGCGCCGAATGGCTTATGTGATTTAGAACTTGTTATTAGCATACTTTTCGAGATCAATATATGTGTAGAATTGCATGAAAGTGATTGAGGCATTTAGGATACCCTTTTGATTTAAACATTTTCTTTTCGTTTTATCTGTTTCCTGCACCCAAATGTTATCCATTAGTTAACCATGTTGAGCCTATATTCCGTGTTTTTCTTACTTAACCTACCATTTCACCACTTAACCAAAGTTAGCCTTTTTACTTTAAACCCTTTGTGTTGAAACTCGGTTTAGGTTATCGTTTGACTCGTTTTTTTGTTGTATATAGTTCATGTTCGGGCATTTAGACCCCGTGTTTTGTGTATATTCATGTTATAGTTATCAATTGTATTCAGTATTGTAAAAAAAATAAAAAAAAATCAGAAAAAATTGCAAAAAAAAAAAAAATAGTATACCCTAGAATAGGGTGATTTAGAAGAGTTTGAACAGTTTTCAGTGCTTTAAAGATAGAATTATGTGGTGAGCTCAAGGTAAATAAAAATCACCTATATTCGCGTTTGGTTTGTATAGTTTACGTTTGTATCATTTAGTTAGACATAACCGCCGAGTTTTAGCTGTTTTGTCACTTTAAATATCCATTCCATACCCTTTACCTTTGCCTATCATTACAACCCACAAGTCCTCTTGATTTATGCATTTCTATATATGAATTGGTAGAGATTAGATCTTTTAACAAGCATATGATATCGCACAAGTCATTGTCTTGGCATTGAGAGTTTACACATACACATTTCATATGTATGATCCACAAATAAGCCGAGTGTGTGTGAACATTGTGAGTGGTGTAAAGATATGCATGCTTAGTCGATTTGATGTTAACCATTGCTTTTGATTTCTATATTTCCAAGTGCTTGTC
Source organism: Ambrosia x helenae (assembly GCA_030844895.1). NCBI lineage: Eukaryota > Viridiplantae > Streptophyta > Magnoliopsida > Asterales > Asteraceae > Ambrosia > Ambrosia x helenae. The sequence goes on from CM061229.1 coordinate 1,217,320, forward strand.
GGTTTGAAATCTTTGATGACGTCTTTTGACAAACCAGATAGCCATCTGATTTATTAACTTTCCAGTTTGGTACTCGTGTTGCCATTGGGAGAGTTGTTGAGTTTTCCATTCCTTAGGGACAAGCAATGTTTAAGTGTGGGGATGTTTGATATACGTTAAATTACACATATAAAAGTCCCTGGTTAACTCCCATTTTCATATGTTTTTGACCTTATACACGAGGAATTGGTACTTATTTGGTAATCTTTACGATTTCAGTTCTTAAACGATGTCCCGAAAGAAAACCCGAAGAAAACGAGGATTTCGGCCCTTTATCAGGATAACATACTGCTGCAACTTTTGCGCAGCAGCTGTTCGGATCTCTTTTAACCCTTCTAAAACCCAAAATCCGACTTCGACTTTCAAATAATAATTGTTCTACGCTCCGAGAGCTTTCCAGGCATATAAAGAACACCTCCTAACGATTTTTCTACGATTTTATATGTAATTTTAAGGATCGTGCTGTCGGGTTGTTCCCTGTGAGCCGCCACTCACTCTCTGTGAGCGGCCGCTCGCTCCTCCAGATCTTTTTGGCAACCTTCTGGAACCTCTACGTCATGCACGGACCACTTGCTCACCTTTTTGTAAAGTGAGCGGCCGCTCACAGGCACCGAGCGGCCGCTCACAGCCTCTGACTTGTATAAAACACCCATTCAGCCTCTGTTCGAAGTATTGGGTCTTTGGGGGTCGATCCTTGGCGATTCCTGGACCAAAGGAGCTGCTGGAAAGCCGTTTAACAAGCCCAAGAAGCCGTCCGATCCATCCATCATCATCCGATCCTTCACTTTAGCATTCTTATGGTTTGATCCTTTAAACTATTTATGATCCAAATCTGATTTTGTATTCTTATTGTGATGTTTATTTAGTTAATCGTACGCCTACGGGCAAGAACACTAGTATGTAGTATGTTAAACAATCGTTTGTATAGTTAATCATGTCTTGTATAAATTTGGCGTTTTTCATGACTTAATCTTGATGATCATAATGCAACCTTGTTTCATTGTTATTGGATTCGTGATTGTGTTTGAATGACTTTGATGATTGTCGAATGTGTTAGGCGGATACATGTTGAAAAACCGTCCGTTTAATCGTCCGGTAGTAGACTAGTTAACTTGTTAATAAGTTTACAACATGAAACTGTAACCGGGTATTGGTTTGGTTAAAGTCAGTCGAATAACGATTAAAAATGCTTACCGGCATGTAAAAGGGTTTTAAAAGCTTAATGGTGTCGTTACTGATCTTCGACGCGGTTAATGATCTTTGGTAGTTATTTTAGTAAAAATAGCGATCTTAGTAGATCTGTGTTCAAAGTTGGTAAAATGGAATAGGTTGTGAAATGCTCTACTTTATGCTAGTCTAGGTGGTTGTATTGTGTAGTCGGTATCGCTTTCCCGGATTAGTGAGGTTAGAAAACTCTTAACAGATGACTAACTTATCTTTAGAAGATTTGCATGAGATCATATCAGCTGCTCGCTAATAAACGACTTGAAGTGGTTAACGTGTGTATTCGTGTTAGCTTTCTGTATAGTTGTCATGTTAGGATGCCCGAAAGGGACACTAACGGTCGGAAAATGGGAATGTTGATCACACGCCTTTATTTTATATGATATGTAGATGACATGCTAGGATTGATATATTATAGCTTATATATTTATATTTTGTATTTGGAGTCTTACATATGTTATTTAGATATTTTAGAATTAATTTAGTTTGAAACAAACTTTCACTATCTTTTCCTACTGGTAAATTGAGGACAGAGTTTAAGTACAATTGCTTCGCGCGCGTCCATGGATCGATATCTGGTTCTTATCTGTACATTACTACATATATGACAGGGTACGCTTGCCCTATTGTGTGTGTTTTAATATTAAAGTCTAAACCATATTTATAAATATTAAAGTAGAAACGTGTGTTAAAATCCATTGAAAAATATGTATAGTATCGCACACGCCAGTGACTTTGAAGAAGGACAGGAAGCCTTGAAATATACTCACCTTTTCAATCACGTGGAATCAAGTAGTAGTAGTAGTAGTAATAATAATAATAATAATAATAAAAGTAATAAAAATAATAATAATAATAATAATAATATTAAGACTGAATTACAAGTTTTGTCCTTTAGGTTTATACCCGATTGCAAAAAATGTCCTTTAACTTCAAAATTGATTGGTTTTGTACTTTATCCTTTAAAATCTTGCACGTTATGTCCTTTATGGCTAACTCAGTTAGTTTTCTTCGCTAAGTTTGGTCACGTGGCTTGCACACGAGGGCATAACTGTAAAATCATCCCCACTTCAATCCCCCCCCCCCCAAATCAGTTCATATAAACCCTTATTTCATAACCCTCATTCATAAGACACCCTTTACGTTTCTGAAACTAGGGTTTTGACACGATGGTGAAAGCTTCGACTGACGATGCACAAGAAGGCTGGGTTATTCGAGAATCCTTGGATGATGAAGACGCTATACAGATATATGGTTAAGTTCATATTTTTGTCGACTGAAAACCCTAAAAAATTAATTTTATTGATTATTTACATTTTGCAGAGGCTGGGTTACAATGTTGATTATTTACATTTTGCAGAGTGTTATCTGAATCTGTTCACCATTATACTTCATCATAGTGGTAGGCTAACATCTCCTCCAGGCCGTAGATATGTGGTAGGTAAGATTGGTTATGTCGACCTGATTGATATTAATCAGTTTTCTATTCATGAGGTGGGTCTGATGATGGGTATGTTGGGATGTAATGGAATTGAAGCAATGTATTACATGTATTTATATCCTGTAAAAATTTAGACAATGGTCTTGAGGATCTAAGTAGTGATTAAGATTGTCGGGAATTAGCTAAGCATGTGGAAATGCATAAGTTCATAGATGTTTATGTTACACATGGATTAAATAACATTAAAGAACTGTTTTTGTCACCAACAAAGTACAAGTCTACTCTTACTATAGAGGAGATTGATGAAGCTGGCCCATTTGCAATTGTGCCTACAAAGCTATGGTTCTATGGAGGGCAGGACAGTAAGGCAGGGGAAGAAAACAAGGCTAGGGAACAGAGTGGAATTCATGAAGGTTCTATGAGGGACAGTCAAGAGTCAAGTAAGGCAGGGGAATAGAGTGGAATTCATGACATGTTTAGCCAAGTTCAGCACAATCTAAATGTGGAGATTGTTGATGACTTGTTTGAAACTGAAAATGATGGACAACAAAACAAGGCTGAAGAGATTGATGAGGATGATAGTGACAATGATTATGTTGTGGATGCTGACAATAGTATTGATGAACCTAAAGTGGACATGTCTGATTATAGGATGCATACTAATCCAGAAGTTGAGGACAACATTTCAAATAAACCAAAAGGTGACCCAGAATAGGATGTCATAGATAATGAAAAGTTTGATAGTGGGTCTGATTCAGATGAGAATGACACAAACATAAGGAAGCAACATTTACATAAACTCAGAAGGGCAAATGAGAATTTAGCTACCTTTTCTTTAGGCCAGATATTTGGAACCAAGCAGTAAGCAAAGCTGCTAATAAAGAAGCATGCAGTAGAAACCAGAAGGGTTATCAAGGTTATTAAAGATGATCTTGAAAGGGTTAGGGCAATTTGTAAAGCTTCTCAACCAGATATTGATGTTGATGACACTAGTGTCCACATTGCTAGCCAACCCAAATAGAGGGGGGGTGGCCACTGAATTGAAAGAAACAAAAGATAAAACCAAAGTTAAGGGGTCAAGTGTTAAGAAAACAGAAGTTAAGGGGGCTGTTTTAAAGAAAAAAATTTAAAGAAAGTATCAACTTGGGAATTCAAGATTGAAAGCATACAGGGCTAAGATTAGGGCTAAGAAGCACCTTGAAGGAGACTATGCAGAACAGTACTCTCTACTAAGGGATTATGGGAGTGAACTTCTAGACAAGAGTTCAGGAAGCACAGTGAAAATTGATGTTGAACCATCCCCAGATCCTGATAGTCCAACCAGACAGTTCAGAAGAATGTATGTATGGTTCAGAAGTGTCCTAAGCTCATCCATCACATCCCTATTTATAGTATAAACTAGGGATGAGCACATAGAGCCGAATACCGATACCGTCCCGTACCGAGCCGAGGGTGTTCGGTATCGGTATCGGTACCCACAATTAGAGGTTTTCGGTTTCGGTATTATCGTTATCGGTACGGGATCGGTATGGTATCGGTATTTTAAGGTAAAATACCGATACCATACCGGTACCGAACCAATACCGTACCATACCGTATGTGTTCGGCATCAGTATCGATATTGGGTTTAGGGTGTTTTCGGTATCGGTTTTTTTGGGATCGGTATCGGTTGATATCGATACCGTCCCGAGCTCATCCCTAGTATAAACATTAAACAAAATATCCCTACAAATAAGCTATGCCTTGACTTTTTCAGCTCAACGTCTCTCTCTTTGAATGAGTTCCCAACCGTTACATAACTGCCTTCCGAGATATTCGCCTATAGTTAATCTTGGACGGTTACATTCAGACTTGTTCTTCATCAAGGACTTGTGTTATACATTATCTTCTTCTCCTTTGACTTAAAATAGGTCAATAGAGCCGTTAGATCATTGTCACAAGGCTTGATGATGTTTAAGTATACATGCTTTCACATAATATTAAGGTAATTCATTAGTCCATCTAAGGTAATTCATTAGTCCATCCTCAGGATGTACATAGGATACTATGCAGTTGCATCCTGAATTCTGTTCAGCCTTTAGTATCCTGAGGATATTGTTGGACATAATATTTGATTATCCTAAGTTAGATTATTTAGAATGTATTATTGTTGTATAATATATAGTTATGGCGGTTATGGTGGTTAAACTGAACCATTGTGTCGGTTCACTAAAGGGTATCATACCCCTTCACCACATATAAATAGCCCCATACCCCTTCATTTGTATTTGGAAGATTCAATTATAATATAGCATATTTCTGAAAACTCTCTTTCTATTAAATCTCAACATGGAATCAGAGCCTTGGTATCATCGATCCAAAACAGTGAAAGAAGAGAGAATCACAGAAAGGTTTCATCCCCTGTTTTCGAATGAAAACAGAGACTGCCCAAGAATCGTTTCATATCGATTCACGGAACGTTTTTTCCAATCCAGATGATAAGGAAGATCATTATTTGAAGATTATAACCGTAAAAAAGATAGAACATCACCGGAAGAACGAATCCAGCGAAACTCCGGCGAGACACCGGCGAAGAAGAAAACCAATGTTTAACGTTATTGAATCACGGTTTAACGGTTATATCCTATCCCTTTATTGTTTAGAATGAATTGAATACAATAATCTTAATCCAATCAAGAGAAAGCAAACGTTTTTGTGTTCCCCTGTTTCGGTGGAGAAGAAAAAATTCCCGCGAAAATTGTTTTAAGGAAATAAACGCATGAACATCTCTGTGAATCCTTTTAAATCCATACATCAACAAAACCATTTGATTTCATACAAAATCATTCAAGTTTAACCGTGGATTAAGAATCAAAACCAAAACCCGAAAAAGTTGGTTCATAAGAAAAGTATTCGAATAAGAAGGCAAGGATTTGATTAAGAAGAATCAAGTCAAAAGATTGTGGAAAACGAATCAAAAGATAGAAACTGGAATTCGTTTTTCGATTTGAAAGAAAGGGGCGCAAGATTTTTTGACAGAACAGTTTTGATAGTTTGACTTTTCAAAAGTCAAAGACTAATAGTTTTATCAAAAAAACGAAAGGAAGGGCGCATGATTGTGTGTTGCAGAAAGTTTTCGTGGGAAGTTATTGACTTTCAAAAGTCAACACATTTAGGAAGAAGTTTTTGGCAGAAAGTTTATCAAAGATTTGACTTTCAGAAGTCAATACCCATAGTTTGATATTTTTTTAAGTCAAACGTATTTTAATTAAAAGCAAGTCAAATCGAAAGAAAGAAACAAACATAATTGTTTGTTTAAGAAAGTCAATCGGATTTTTTTTTTGACAAACATAAAATCAAATCAGTTTTGATTTGAAAAAGGAAAAGTATAATTATTGAAAGTTCCACAATAACAAATCAAGTCGAATCATAACCGATTCGAATAGCAAGATACTCTGAGCCCATTTGGTTCGTCGAGAAAATACTTAGCAAGTAACTTCGACCCTTTTTCGGTTCATTGAGAAATAGAAAGTGACTCCGAGACTTCGTGACTCGTTGAGTATAGCAAGAAAAAGTTAGTGTAACACCCCAACCGATGGCGGAAACATCGGGATGTCACGTATTGATGATTGTTCAGTAGCTCATGATAAATAATAAATTTCAATAATTGAATTAAATACCTTACATACAATTGTTCTACAAGAATTTGTACATCAACATGAAAAATACTAAATACACATCTTCAAGCATTAAACTCTAATCTTCAAGCAAGCAATGACCTGAAACATGTTAAGTTTGAAAATATTTTGGGTCAACAAAAGTTGGTGAGAATACATAGGTTTTGTATATAGTTGAAAACAATATGTTGTATAACAATCATAGTTGAAGTATAATAATGAGTAATGATAGAATATGAGTCCGACATGTAACAATGCGTCTTTGTACAATCAAACCTTGTGTCGACTGAGACCTAACTCGCAAGTTAGTAAAAGTGTAACTGTTATCGATCATCCCTGAATTTATGCGGGGGATGGGTTTGTCAGACCTATAGCGCTATAATCTAAACAGGCGGCTTGATCAATGTTAATGATTGTACTGTGTCTTTTTGTTACAGTCAAATGATAGAATGAGTAAATGATAGTGTATAAAATGATTATAGTTGAATCACAAGTTTCAACAACGTAAGTATGAGTAAATGATAGTGTATAAAATGTTTAAACATGTTTCACCCCAAAAATGTAAACAGAAAAAAGGGGCTATGTAAACTCACCTTAGTGCTAGAATTGAACCCCTTGATATAGAATAAATGTGGCTCGAAAGTATCCAAGTATCACCCTATGTTTAAGGCAATAATATAAGTGTTGGGAAAACTTAAAAGTCTAAGTTTTCTATTCCAAAGGTATTCTAGGGTTCCTAATTTGGGGATTGATAATTGATTGGTAATTAATTTAGAATAATTGTTAATTACATAATTAAATAAAAAAATAATTAATAGAAAAGGATTTTTGGCAATTCTCAATTAAAGATGGTTGTATTAAAATGTAGTAAATGTGAAAAGAATTTTTATAAAATTATTTTCTTAATTTATAATATATTAATAATTATTTGACAAAGTATACACTTAATATTTAAAAATATTAAAAATTACAAATTTCGAATCAAAAATTTATATTTCTGATCTAAATGATTAATAATTTATGTGAAATTTTTATGCAAAAATAATGAAAAATGCATTTAATATGATTTATTTATGATTAAAATAATAAAAATCGATTAAAAATATTAAATAAATGATTTTTCAGAAATAAAAATCATTTCTGGAATGTTTATTGTTTTATAAGTTTAGGATAATTTTTGTGGAATTTTATGAAATCGTTTAGATATTTTTATAGAATTTTACAATTATAATAGAATAAACTTGTAATATTTATTATATATAATAACTAAAAGATTTTTGAAAAACTAAAAATTGTATGATAAACTTTTCTATTAGAACATCATAAAATAATTTTTGTAGAATTTATAAACCTCTTTTGGTATTTTAAAACTATTTTAAAAGATTAGAAGGTTAAATATATAAATAAAGGGTTTTTTAAAAAAAATGCTGCTTATGGGATTCGAACTCGCGTCTGTCCCGGGTTAAGAGTCCTAAATCAAAAGCCCAGACCAGTTGGTCTGGACCCTGAGAACATAATAAAATCAGAAATTAATTCCTTTAAGCTATAACCTCTATGTGTCATCTTCCCCAAACTAAACCCTAGCCTAAAACCTGCTCAATTAATCTCATTCCAGGCGTCGCTGGTTCGATTAACTAGAGGGTTTTTGACCCTTTTATCATTACGAATCAAATAGAATAAAAGACTTACGAATCATAATGGGATTCGAAGGAGAACAAGGGTGGCCAGAAAAGTGCACGCCGGCGAGATCCAAAGGCCACGTCTGGGAGCTTTTCAACAGAAATTTTAGGGGTGGTGAGGTTTCGTGTAAGGTTTATGGGTCTACTGGTGCGTTTTATTTATAATTGAGCTCAAAACGCAAAGGTTTGACTTTTACGAGTCAAACCCGTGATTTGTGGATCCTGATTGTAAGGTTGTTGCGTGAATTAAGGCGGGTTTTAGAACCAGGAAGTGTTCGTTAATAATCAGGGACGCATAGGGAAGTCAACGCGTGTTATGGTGTTTCCAAAAGTTGGCCGGATTACTCGCCGGATTTCCAGGTGATCGGAAAAAGGAAAGGGAAGGAAGAAAGGATTCTAGGCCGGGTTTGTGGGCTCGGGTGTGGGTTGCTTGGGCTTAGGGGGTAGGCAGACTAGGGGTGGGTTTGGTCCGATATTTCTTTTTTTTTTTTTAAGGAAAAGTTGGGTTTAAGCTTTTATAACTAAACTTCAAATACTTTGAATATTATTATTGTTATTATTAGTGTTATTATTATTATTATTATTATTATGTTTTGAAATAAAATTATATCTATTTATATTAGACAATGTTATATTTGTACCAAAAGAAGTATAAAGTAGGTAAAGCGGTGATTTTTCTAGTACCAAAATTTTGGAGAAAAATTTGCGATGTTACAGTCTCCCCTACTTTTGGAAACTTCGTCCCGAAGTTATTAAAACACCGGTTTGATGATGGTTGGGTAAAATTTAGGGCAACTGTGGTTTGGGAATTTTAAGGCACGACATGAATTTATAGGCAATTGAATAATCTGTTTCGAATAATTTGGATAAGAGGGATGATACGTGTGAGTTTTAAGGGTTGGATTAGGTCCGTTTGAAATAGCAAGGAGAGTAAGGATCTAGCAAAACACTAACTTTAAGTTTTCGGAATTCTAACGAAATGCATGAGTTGATCAACTATCGAAGGACTAAATGAACTATTGGATAACTATAGTTTATAATTGGTTATTTACCGAAAACCTTGATAGAATTTCACACTACCTTAACGTACCTATAAATTCATGATTACGTTCTGGACCGCAATCACCAATTTACCTTACATTAGGGTTTTGTGTCCTTCTATTACTCTAACACACATGTATGTAATGCAGAAATAATCATGTGGTTGAACCTTTGTATTTAATGAGTCCAACTGTTGAGCAAGAAAAAGACTCCCACCAGTTAGTGAGTAGGAACCTCTACCGATTGTTGAGCAGGTTCGATAGCCTCCACCAGTCGTGGAGCAGGTTATAGGGCCTCTCCCGATTGTTGAAAAGGCATGATGACCTCTACCAATCGTTGAGTAGGTTATTTGGTACTCAACTAACTGTTGAGCAAGTACTTTATCCTCTATTAAGTGTAGCAATTAATATACACATAAATTGCAAATTGATAATATGTTTATGTAAGCAAGTTTATAAGTATAACGAGTATAGATTTAGATATTGATATAGCAATTAGTTCACATTCAAACAAGCATGCATCCAGGTGTTATGGTAATACTAGAATTTATTACTTGAATCAAAAGCGTCAATACATAGAATAAAAAGCAAACAACATTCAAATGGTGGGGCTTGCTGTTAGGTAGCTGGAGGGTCTTGATCTCTGTTCAGTTTAGGGCATTGGTTACGGAAGTGATTTGGGTCTCCACATTCATAGCATTGACCATAGTTGTATCTACCAGGACGATTAGGATTAGCAGCCTGGGCAGGGTTGGTTGGTTGGTATTAGGGTTTGGGGTCTCACGACATGTGTTGACCAGATGGCCATACTTACCACAATTGGTGCACAAGCGACACGCTGAAGCAGTGGGATGATGTCGTTTGCATGTGTTACACAATGGAAAGTTTCCTGTATAAGGTTTCTTGTTAGAAGCTTGTGTAGTGAGGTTTGCATCAGGATCCCTGTTCTTACGCTTCTGGTTCTCAGTAGTTACCGCGGCTACAATACTTGTTTTCTCGCCTTTCCGAACTAAGGTCCCGTTCTTTACGTGATTGTCAGTTAAGGTAGCTGCTAGACGCTTGACCTCTTCGAGGGTAGCAGGGTTCCTTCCCCATACCGTGTCCTGAATCTACATGGGTAAACCACCGATATATTTCTCAATGGCTACAGGTAGCGGAGTGACCTTATGGGGCAACAACAGACTGAGCTCATGGAAGCGGGTATTATAAGCAAGGTTTTCCCCACTATCCTGAGCAAGGGTGTGGAACTCGTCCTCTAATTTCTTGACCTCATTACGTGGGCAAAACTCAGCTTTCATTATCTCCTTGACTTGATCCCAGGTCATAGCAAGTGCAACTTCAGCTCCACGGGTGCGCTTTTCCTCATTCCACCAAGTGAGTGCTCGTTTGTGAAGAACACTCATAGCATAACGGACCTTAAAGTTATCGGGACACTCACTATTAATGAAGGTATTCTCAATACCCTCGAACCATTGTAGGAGACCAGTAGCTCCTTCATCCCCACTAAACTTAGGAGGATTGCAGGTATTAAAGTGTTTAAGGGTGCAGACTGGGAGACCATTCCCGTTTCCATTCCCGTTCGCATTGTGATTTCCATTGCCGTTTCCATTTCCATTGCCGTTTCCATTTCCGTTGCCGTTTCCATTCATTTGGATGACTTGAGCCAGTAAGTTTGGAACCAGAGTTGCGATCTGTTGTGCCATTTGTTGGGAAATGATTGCAGCCAGTTGGGCATCACCTCCATTGTTGTGGTTAGTGTCGTGGTTGTGGTTACGATTACTACTCCCTTCATCATGATTGTCACCACTGTTAAGGCGAGCGCTGCGACGTGGAGGCATGATCTGTAAGAGACACAATGAAATGAATGAGGTAATATAAGGAATGTAATCATTTATCCATTAATTAAAACGAATAAACGAAAACGTTGACTTATCAAAGATTCTAGATTCTAATAACATAGTGAAGACATGCTTTAGCCTATAAGTGAACACTCATCCCGATAATTCCCAGGTAGGCATCCGGGTCCCTCGTCTGATTGGGATATATGCGCAATTCCAGGCTAGACAAAAGACTCAGAATACAGGCGTTCACCCTTCCAGATTGCAAGTGTTCGTTATTGAAATCTAGAACTTCGACGAGATCTCAAGGTGGTTCAGGCTAAACCTGAGGATTTTGTCTTATTAGTCTAAGAGTAGATCCAGTGATGGAGAGCAATCTTCTTGTAGGGATTTAAAGTAGGGATAAGAAGTAGGAGGGAGATAGAGAATAGCAAGTAAAAGGAGCAAACACTGGTTATAATCCTATGGTTATAGACTAGATTATTTTTCTAATAACCTAATTCCCTATAACCATGGCTCTGATACCAATCTGTAACACCCCAACCAATGGCGGAAACATCGGGATGTCACGTATTGATGATTGTTCAGTAGCTCAAGGTAAATAATAAATTTCAATAATTGAATTAAATACCTTACATATAATTGTTCTACAAGAATTTGTACATCAACATGAAAAATACTAAATACACATCTTCAAGCATTAAACTCTAATCTTCAAGCAAGCAATAACCTGAAACATGTTAAGTTTGAAAATATTTTGGGTCAACAAAAGTTGGTGAGAATACATAGGTTTTGTATATAGTTGAAAACAATATGTTGTATAACAATCATAGTTGAAGTATAATAATGAGTAATGATAGAATATGAGTCCGACATGTAACAATGCGTCTTTGAACAATCAAACCTTGTGTCGACTGAGACCTAACTCGCAAGTTAGTAAAAGTGTAACTGTTATCGATCATCCCTGAATTTATGCGGGGGGATGTGTTTGTCAGACCTATAGCGCTATAATCTAAACAGGCGGCTTGATCAATGTTAATGATTGTACTGTGTCTTTTTGTTACAGTCAAATGATAGAATGAGTAAATGATAGTGTATAAAATGATTATAGTTGAATCACAAGTTTCAACAACGTAAGTATGAGTAAATGATAGTGTATAAAATGTTTAAACATGTTTCACCCCAAAATGTAAACAGAAAAAAAGGGGCTATGTAACTCACCTTAGTGCTAGAATTGAACCCCTTGATATAGAATAAATGTGGCTCGAAAGTATCCAAGTATCACCCTATGTTTAAGGCAATAATATAAGTGTTGGAAAAACTTAAAAGTCTAAGTTTTCTATTCCAAAGGTATTCTAGGGTTCCTAATTTGGGGATTGATAATTGATTGGTAATTAATTTAGAATAATTGTTAATTACATAATTAAATAAAGAAATAATTAATAGAAAAGGATTTTTGGCAATTCTCAATTAAAGATGGTTGTATTAAAATGCAGTAAATGTGAAAATAATTTTTATAAAATTATTTTCTTAATTTATAATATATTAATAATTATTTGACAAAGTATAGACTTAATATTTAAAAATATTAAAAATTATAAATTTCGAATAAAAAATTTATATTTCTGATCTAAATGATTAATAATAAGTTATGTGAAATTTTGATGCAAAAATAATGAAAAATGAATTTATTATGATTTCTTTATGATTAAAATAACAAAAATAGATTAAAAATACTAAATAAATGATTTTTCAGAAATAAAAATCATTTCTGGAATGTTTATTGTTTTATAAGTTTAGGATAATTTTTGTGGAATTTTATGAAATCGTTTTGATATTTTTATAAAATTTTACAATTATAATAGAATAAACTTGTAATATTTATTATATATAATAAATAAAAAATTTTAGAAAAACTAAAAATTGTATGATAAACTTTTCTATTAGAACATCATAAAATAATTTTTGTAGAATTTATAAACCTCTTTTGGTATTTTAAAACTATTTTAAATGATTAGAAGGTTAAATATATAAAATAAAGGGTTTTTTTTAAAAAAATGCTGCTTATGGGATTCGAACTCGCGTCTGTCCCGGGTTAAGAGTCCTAAATCACAAGCCCAGACCAGTTGGTCTGGACCCTGAGAACATAATAAAATCATAAATTAATTCTTTTAAGCTATAACCTCTATGTGTCATCTTCCCCAAACTAAACCCTAGCCTAAAACCTGCTCAATTAATCTCATTCCAGGCGTCGCTGGTTCGATTAACTAGAGGGTTTTTGACCCTTTTATCATTACGAATCAAATAGAATAAAAGACTTACGAATCGTAATGGGATTCGAAGGAGAACAAGGGTGGCCGGAAAAGTGCACGCCGGCGAGATCCAAAGGCCACGTCTGGGAGCTTTTCAACAGAAATTTTAGGGGTGGTGAGGTTTCGTGTAAGGTTTATGGGTCTACTGGTGTGTTTTATTTATAATTGAACTCAAAACGCAAAGGTTTGACTTTTACGAGTCAAACCCGTGATTTGTGGATCCTGATTGTAAGGTTGTTGCGTGAATTAAGGCGGGTTTTAGAACCAGGAAGTGTTCGTTAATAATCAAGGACGCATAGGGAAGTCAACGCGTGTTATGGTGTTTCCAAAAGTTGGCCGGATTACTCGTCGGATTTCCAGGTGATCGGAAAAAGGAAAGGGAAGGAAGAAAGGATTCTGGGCCGGGTTTGTGGGCTCGGGTGTGGGCTGCTTCGGCTTAGGGGGTAGGCAGACTAGGGGTGGGTTTGGTCCGATATTTCTTTTTTTTTAAAGGAAAAGTTGGGTTTAAGCTTTTATAACTAAACTTCAAATACTTTGAATATTATTATTGTTATTATTAGTGTTATTATTATTATTATTATTATTATTATTATTATTATTATTATTATTATTATTTTTATGTCTTGAAATAAAATTATATCTATATATATTAGACAATGTTATATTTGTACCAAAAAAAGTATAAAGTAGGTAAAGCGGTGATTTTTCTAGTACCAAAATTTTGGAGAAAAATTTGCGATGTTACAGTTAGACCTCTGTGGCAAGTTAGACCTCTTGGCAAGTTAGACCTCTGTGGCAAGTTAGACCTTCGTGGCAAATTCGACCTGTGTGGCAAATCAAGAAAGAAGAAGATCAAAGCAGCAAGGAACTTAGCAAAGTTAAAGCAAGTAACAAGCAAGAAAGAAATTCGGAAAGAAGCAATAACATCGGTTGACAACATTGCAAGTGAAATTTAATAAGATGTCAACAACAACGATGAAGAAAGTTATGGCTACTATGAAGCACGAAGAAAGCAAAGAACAAGAAAGACTCCATTCGCATGCATGAAGAAGAGATCAACCCTACTATGGAGCAAGAAAGGATAAATCAAAATTAGGGGGGAGAATGTTGGACATAATATTTGATTATCCTAAGTTAGACTACTTAGAATGTATTATTGTTGTATAATATATAATTGTGGCGGTTATGGTGGTGAAACTGAACCATTGTGTCGGTTCACTAAAGGTTATCATACCCCTTCACCACATATAAATAGCCCCATACCCCTTCATTTGTATTTGGATGATTCAATTATAATATAGCATGTTTCTATAAACTCTCTCTCTATTAAATCTCAACAGATATCACATGGTAAATACAAGTTAGTAATATCTTGAAGATTTCACCACCAACATGCTTAGTCTATATGAAGGTTGAAAAGATCCTATGTATCAAAGTGGGTCTCATTTTTTTTTAAATGTTTTTATTTAGTATATGTTTGTTGATATATAAACTAACATTGGGAAATTGTTATATATATTGTTGCTCCTCAGATTGAGTCAAAGTTCAAGGAGACTACTTTGAAACTTGAACAACAATTGGCCGAAGAGCGGGCTGCTTATGTGAAGGCAGAAATGAAAGCAGATGCTACAAAAAAAATCTGACGAGGACAAAGAAAAGCTTAAACAAAAGCTCGAGAAGAAAAACAAGGAGTTCAAACAGCCAAAGGAAGAACAACGAACAATGAAAGAGCATGCCGCTAGTGTTAAGGCAGAAATGAAAGACAAAGCTGCCAAGAAAAAATCTGATGAGGACCAACACAAGCTTAAACAAAAGCTGGATAAGGGAAACAAAGCGCTTCAATAAAACAAGGAGTAGCTTCAAAGGAAGGAAGAGAACGCGGCTAGTGATAAGGCCGAAGGGAAATCAAGAGCTACTAACAAAATACCAGATAAGGTGAAAGAGCTGCCGAGGAAGGAAGACGCAGAAAAGAAACCGAAAGCTGCTAAAAAGAACCCAGATGAAGAGATACAAATGCTTAAAGAAAAGCTACAAAAAGCGGAAAAGAAGAACAAGGAGCTACGCAAGCAAAAAGATGAGGAGCTCAGGAGGAAGGAAGCGCACTGGCGGCAAAGAGAGGAAGATCTTCGTAGGGCTTGGATAGGCTGTTATTGTTAGACATAACATAATTCTTATTTCCATATTATATCCTAAGTATATATATTATCCTAAGTTTAGTCAAGGGTCATGTTAGTTTGTTAATGAACCGACACGTCGGTTAGTATCAAAGGGGACACGCCCCTTCACATGTATAAATACCCTTAAACATTGTATCATTTAGTATATGTATTGAATCTTTAGTTTCTCATATTCTCTCTCAAGATTATTCCCTCAATCGATCCTGTGGTCCTTCATTTGGCATCAGAGCGCAAGTTTATCAATCATTCCATCGTTTACAGAAGAACAAAGAAGAAGACGATCACAAGTCCGATTCCCTGTTTTTCATCCAAAACAGAGAATTGACTCAGAAGTGATCAAACGTTGGAACATTCAATCGAAGCCAATCCAGGATTGTTAGAAGATCAATACACATCGTTATAACCGTTCGAATAAGAAGATAAAGAACCGGACCGTTTTTCCGGCGAAACTTCATCTTCTCCGGCGAGACACCGGACCGAAGAACATATTGTTTAAACGCAATAAGACGGTTATATCTATCCCTGCCCTATTAGTTTATCATAATCGAATACATTAAAAACTTAATCCAAGTCAGAAATTAAAATTTTTTCTATACTCTGTTTCTTCGTTTTTTTTTTGTTCGAAGTTGTTCCCGCCAAAATCGTTTTTAAACAAAACCAAGGTTTTATATCTTGAAACTTATATTCGAACAATCCTGATCCAAAATAGAATTGTTTTATAAATTTTTTATCAGAAACACATCAAAGGATTAAGTTATCTTCCTTTCGGATTCAAAGAAACGAAACCGTTTTGCAAAAAAAAAATTCGTATTCGATTATTTTAGAACAAGTTAGAGGAACTTGTTATAGGATCCGATATAATTAGTGTGGAATAAAATTCTTGTATTCCAGTCGGATCATTCAGACGCAAAAAGAAAGTTTGTATCGGGCAGTAAAAATTTTTTTGAGAAGAAGCAGTTGACTTTCTGAAGTCAACCCTCACAAAAAAAAACAATATTTTATTTTGAGGGATATTGTATAAAGGATTGTAATCAGTGACTTTTGGGTTTTACTCACTGATTCCGAAAAAAATTGAAGTCATAGGAATTTTATTGAAGTGATAAAGATATATTATTAAACAAACATAGGGGTTTGTTTTAGAAGGGTGTTTTATAGATTGAGTGTTATTAGAAGAACACTAATCAAAATTATTGGAGGATTATTAAGTCAAAAGGATTGACTTTTAGATATTGAAAGGAACATTTATTGATAATCAAAACTTATAAGACTACATAAGTTTGACAAAACCTTTTTGGTATTATTGTTCAAGGCCTTACAAAGTATCAAAAATTTGTTAAACTATATAGTTTTCTTTGAATATCAATACCGTTATCCACTTTAAGAAGGGGTCGAAAATTTGTTTGACAAGAGTGGTTGAACAAAGTTCCTAAAGAATCGTGGGTAGTCCATATTAGATTTGGACAATAGGGAAGAAGAAGAATAAAAGTCCGCAGAAGACTCCCATTAAACCCACAATGTCGAAAGAAACGACATCGAAAGAGACAATCACAAAGGAGACTCTCACTTTTAGCCTCCAAACACCGATGTTGACATCTACAAATTACACGATTTGAGCTGTTCGTGTTAAAGCAATATTGAGTGCAAATGGTCTTTGGGAAGTAGTGGAACCCATAGAAGGCACGTCAACGGTAGATGTAAAGAAGGATAGGACAGCGATTCCCTATCTATTCCAGGCAATTCCAGAAGATATGGTGATGCAGATGGCGTCACATAATACAGCAAGAGAAATTTGGGAAGCATTAAAGACAAGATTTATTGGAATTGACCGAGTCCAGAAAGCAAGACTTCAATCATTACGCACAGAATTTGAGATGATTACGATGAGAGAGACAGAAACCATAGACCAGTTTGCTGGTAGGTTAAGTGCGATTAGTACAAAGTCAAAAACCCTAGGAACGACAATTGAAGAGTCGATGTTGGTACGAAAATTGCTCGACTCCGTACCAGAAAGGTTCCTACAGATTATTGCATCCATAGAGCAATATTCAGATATAGATTCCATGACGTTAGATGAAGCGCTTGGAAGACTTAAAGCTTATGAGGAACGCCTTAAGTCAAGAGATGAGAAGAAATATGGACCAGCCGGTCAAGAGAAGCTGTTATTTACAAGGCAAGATAGAAGACCTAACAGCAATTACAAGAACTACAATCAGAATCGAGGTAGACAGAACTTTAGGAAGTTCAATAAGAGTCAAAGATATGAGAAGAAGAACTTTGACAGATATAGCCATCAAGATCAGAGAAGTGATCGAAATCCCACTAAGAATCGTCATGACAACAGTAGTTACAAGCCCAGAAGAGATGGCAGCAATGTAAGATGTTACAATTGCAATGAATTAGGACATATAGCTCCCAGATGTCCTAAACCTCGAAATAAGCAAGAAGAATCTCACCTAGTAATGGAAGAAGAGGATCCCACATTACTTATGGCAGTTGGTGAAGAAAGAAGTGTAGTTCTCGAAGGAAAGAAGTGTAGTTCTCGAAGAAAAGAAGATAATACCAGAACGCTATCACAATGAAGAAAATGTAAATGAAGTATGGTATTTAGACAATGGCGCAAGCAATCATATGACAGGAAGACGCTCCTATTTCACAGAGTTAGACGAAATGATAGCAGGCAGCGTAAAATTTGGAGATGGATCGTGTGTTAACATCAAAGGTAAAGGCTCAATAGTATTGGAATGTAACAATGGAGAACAAAGACTAGTCACAGAAGTATACTACATTCCAACACTCCAAAGCAACATCTTAAGCCTCGGGCAAGTTACAGAATCAGGATGTAAAGTAATTATGGAGAATGAACATCTATGGATCTATGACGCCTACAACAACCTATTGATGAAAGTCCCAAGAGCTACAAACAGACTCTACAAAGTAAAGCTCAGAATAACAAATTTGATTTGTTTACAAGCTACAATAGATACACCTGCATGGCTATGGCATGCACGTATGGGACATGTGAATTTTGATTCACTAAGACAATTGAGCACAAAAGGAATGGCACGTGGATTGCCAAAGATTCAGCACCCATCTCAAGTATGTGATGCATGTATTACGGGAAAGCAAAGCAGACTTCCGTTTCCCTCTCAAGCAAGTTTTAGAGCTACGAGACCTCTAGAACTCGTACATGCAGACTTATGTGGACCAACTACACCCACATCATTAGCAGGCAACAACTATTTCTTCCTGATAGTTGACGATTATTCAAGATATATGTGGATCTACATGCTTAAGTCAAAAGATCAAGTTTATGAAAATTTCAAGAAGTTTCTAAGCGAAGCTCAGACAGAGACAAGTCACAAGCTCAAAAGATTAAGAACGGATCGTGGAGGAGAGTTTACTTCTAAAGCTCTTACCGCATATTGTGAGGATAAAGGAATCCTTAGACAGCTTACAGCACCTTACATGCCACAGCAGAATGGTGTAGTAGAAAGAAAGAACCGTTCAGTAATGAGTATGACCAGAAGCATGTTAAAGGCTATGAACGTACCACAGAACTTATGGGCAGAAGCAACACGACAAGCAATATACATACATAATAGGTTACCTACCAAAGCATTAAAGGGAATGACGTCCTACGAAGCAGTAAATGGCAAAGCACCCAATATCAAGCACATTAGAGTATTTGGATGCACAGCATATGCAAAGGTAACAACGCCCTACTTAAAGAAGTTAGAAGACAGAAGCAAGAAAATGGTACATCTAGGAAATGAAAATGGTTCAAAAGCCTATAGATTATATGATCCCGTAGAAGAAAAGATACATATTAGCAGAGATGTCCAATTCATAGAAAACGAACCATGGGATTGGAACAACTACTTAAAAGATGGAAGCAATGACGAACCATCTTGGACAAGATTCGAAGTTTATGGAGATCACGAAAGTGAAGCTGTACAAGAGCAAAGTAATGAGGACAATGAAGATCAAGAGAATGAAAGTGATAATGAATTTTTTAGCAGTCCAATCACAGCTACACGAACTCCAATAACAGTTCAAGAAACGCCGACAAGTGATCCAGCAGTTGAGTCAAGCACTCAAGAGTTAGAAGACTCACCAGGCTCTCAACATAGACCAGTTCGAGCCCTTAGATCACTTAATGACATCTATGCAGCCACACAACCTCTTAGACCAGAAGAATATGAACATCTATATTTAGCATACGATGAAGAACCTGCAAATTACAAAGAAGCAGCAGAATAGCCACAATGGATAGAAGCAATGGAAAGCGAAATAGACTCAATAGAGAAGAACAACACTTGGACACTAACTACACTCCCCTCAAGTCAGAAACCAATAGGTCTAAAATGGGTATTCAAGGTCAAGAGAGACGCAAGTGGACAGATCACCAAATATAAGGCCAGATTAGTAGCAAAAGGATACGTACACAAGAAGGAATAGACTACAATGAAGTTTTTGCACCAGTTGCAAGAATAGAAACAATCAGGCTACTATTAGCATTGGCAGCACAGAAAGGATGGCAAGTACATCACTTAGATGTAAAATCAGCATTCTTACATGGTGAATTAAAGGAAGATGTCTACGTTTCACAACCAGATGGATTCATAAAGAAAGGAAAAGAAAATCTAGTCTACAAGCTAAAGAAAGCTCTATATGGTTTGAAGCAAGCACCAAGAGCATGGAACATAAGGCTGAATAACATCCTAAAAGAAATTGGATTTATAAGATGTCCACAAGAGCAAGCAGTATACAAGAGAACTTCAAAGGAGTCAACAATAATTATAGGAGTTTATGTCGATGACATAATAGTAACAGGAAGTTCAATCAAGGACATATCAAGCTTCAAGAAAGAAATGCAAGGCAAGTTTGAAATGAGTGATTTAGGACCACTCACTTACTATCTAGGGATAGAAGTACATCAAACACAAGGAAAGATACAATTGAAGCAATCAGCCTACGCGAAGAAAGTCGTTAAAGAAGCCAGACTAGAAGACTGCAATCCAACAAAATATGCAATGGAATCAGGTCTAAAGCTCACTAAAGAAGATGAAAGTGAACCAGTCAATGAGACAAAATATAGAAAGCTAATTGGAAGCTTAAGGTATCTTACACATACCAGACCAGATATCACCTACGCAGTTGGATACGTTAGCAGATTTATGGAGAAGCCAAAAACAACTCACATGAAGGCAGTCAAACACTTAATAAGATATATCAAAGGCACATTGGATTATGGAATTCAATACAGCAAAAGTAAAGAAGCAGAAATCACTGGATACAGCGACAGCAGTTATGGAGACCAAGATGATGGAAAAGGAACAACAGGAACAATATTCTACTACAGAGATTCACCTATCACATGGACAAGTCAGAAACAAAGTACAGTAGCACTATCATCATGCGAATCAGAATTTATGGCAGCTACATCAGCAGCATGTCAAGCAATATGGCTACAAGGAGTACTCAGCGAACTCACGGGTGAACAACCAAAGAAGATAATACTACTAGTAGACAACAAGTCAGCAATACAACTTATGAAGAACCCAGTGTTTCATGGAAGATCAAAGCATATCAACATAAGGTATCACTTTATCAGAGAATGCATAGAGAACGAGCAGATACAAGTTGATCACATCAGTGGAGAGATGCAGAAAGCAGATATACTCACCAAGGCACTACCAAGAATAAAATTTCTCGAGATGCGACGTCTCATAGGAGTTGAAGACCTTGGGGAAATCAAGAATTAAGGGGGAGAATGTTAGACATAACATAATTCTTATTTTCATATTATATCTATTATATCCTAAGTATATATATTATCCTAAGTTTAGTCAAGGGTCATGTTAGTTTGTTAATGAACCGACACGTCAGTTAGTATCAAAGGGGACACACCCCTTCACATGTATAAATACCCCTAAACATTGTATCATTTAGTATATGTATTGAATCTTTAGTTTCTCATATTCTCTCTCAAGATTATTCCCTCAATCGATCCTGTGGTCCTTCAGTTATATCATGGGATCTATACACGATTAAGTGTTAACGAAGCTTTGAACAGGTACTAAAATGTGTTTCCTTCTACATGGGATGATCAAATGGTAACAATTGAATTGTGTGATGAAATGCCTGAACGGAGTTTAGCATTGTTTCATGGTTTTGATTCTGGATAGTTTAAATGAGATGTTGACCTAGTAGGATTGAGGGGCTGCAACTCGTTAGTGTTTTGTTTGGTTAATTTGGCAGATGATTAAAGTTGTATTCTATCTAGTCGGATTATATAGCTACTAGTGTTGTTTACACACAAGTAGCTTGAGAAAGAGGTTAATATAGCTACTAGTGTTGTTGTTTACACACAAATACGCTATTAAATTTGGTTTAGTTTTTGCTCGCAAGTATAGAGTATTTATTTGATTGGACTGGGATTCTATATTCACACAAGTGTAAGATTTTGAAGTTTGTGAGTGTTTGGTATTGGGACAATTGTATAGTTGGAAAGTGAGTTTATGAGTAATTGCAACTGTCATCTTGTTTTTTTTCCAAGTCGATGGATCTCCTGTATCAATATTTTCAATCATGGGAAGTAATGCTGGTGACGGACGTTTACTTGTCTTGACCTAAAATTGATGGGATTTTCATGATAAATCTGAAAGGTTTCTTTTCATATTTCAAAGAAGGGGATCTGGGTAGTTCTATTGTCTGTGCATGCCTATTCCTTGAAATAATGTATTTGTTTCAACTTTCAAGTGAAATAAGTCTGTAAACTTTTGATTTCAGATCAGACTGAGGCTGAAGTAATTGATGGCTGGCTCCTCTACAAAGCTCACTATATATATTGTCACTGAACCTGTTACGCCACTCACAGAAAAAGTCAAGGAATTAGGATTGCAAACACAAAGGTACATAGGCTCATTTCTAGCTGTTCTTATTGTTGTTTTTCGCTTGTTTATTAGTCATGGGGTCAGTTGATTCCTAAGGGATCTCTTATTTAACCCGTCTCTACTATAATAGGCATGTTACCTTTTCCCTTTAGGGCAGCCGGGGTGGTCCATGATGGCCACCCCGTGATGGCCGCGAAACACCGCCCCCCCTAACCTATCACGGCCGCAAACAATTTATCCATGATGGCCATCACGCTCTCTTTTCTTAATTTGTTTCTCAGTTCTGTTTTTCTTTTCTTTGTTTTTTTTGTTTTTATTTGTTTAATAATCACCCATTCCTAATGATAAAAGTTGTTCACAAACCAATAATATTATAATATTATATTATTATGTTTTTTACAATATTAACAATATATAAACTTAATTTTTTTTACAACAAAATATACATACTCATATATTTTTTATAATATATCTTAGTTTAGCTGAATTTGGTGCACTTGTCGAGGAAACACAACGTACCTGTGATTCAACTTCGACACGATCTAACGGAACACGTCGGTAATTTAGATATCGTGTTCAAGGACTCGTACCCACCACTCACTTAATTTTCTTATTTCATTTTTATTTTATTTTATATTTTCTAGTAATTTTTTATTTAATGTATTTTTTTATTTTAGTTAAATGTAATTTTTTTTTATTTAATGTAATTTTTTTATCTAATGTAATGTTTTTTTTAATTTAAAATGTAATGTTTTATATTATTTAAAAAAAAAAAGTTTAGTGATGAAATGTGATGAAAAGTGCATACCGTCGCATGGGTTTAGTAATTAAATGTGATAAATTGAGGTGGCAGAATCTGATTGGGTGTGATAGTGTGATGAATGTGATAAAAGGGTGATCACCCCTTGTGGCCTTACACTTATACTTATTGGTTCATTTTGGAATGTTGTTTCAGGAAAATGTCCATGTTTTTGTGTGATATCAGTCTATCATATCATAATTTTTGTTATATAAGTTTTTCTTCTTGCAACCAATCCTTTAGTGTTTATCTGGACAGTGTAAACACCACCAACCGAAATATGTCTATCATATCATAATTTTTGTGATGTTTGTTGATCATACATCATTGCTTTATGTTGTTGTTTCATAGTCTTTCTTGTAAACTAGTCCTTATATGTAAATGGAGCAATGCGCTATGATTTATGTAAAATAATTGGCCGGCCTCGACTAATTTATTAATTTTATTGTTGTCTCAGGTTAGGGGAGGAGTGGTTACGTCGCGACATTTATTTTCAAGTGATCGAAACTGGTTTTAAGGCAATGTGTTGTCGATGCAATATTTTTGTAAACGTTAAATGTTGTCTCGGATTGGTTTGTAATTTGATAAATATGTATTATACGATGAAATGATGTTTTTGTTATTAGTTTGCTAATTATTTTCTTGTTATCAAACCCCTTTCTTGACACGCAATGCGCATCAAGAAATACCTTTTTTCTAGTAGTGGCCTACGGTACAGGACAAAACATGCCCCTTTCCCAATTCAAGCTCCCCATCGGTAGAGGTGATCAAATTGGTTTTTTTGGCCAAACCAGTTTCGGTTTCAAACCGGTTCGCTACAGTACCGGTTCCTGGCTGAATCGGTTTCGGTTCCAAACCGGTTCGGTTTTGGACCGGTTTTGTCAATTCGTAAGACCGGTTTCGGAGACCGGCTTAGGTTCTTAATCGGTTTTTCGCACACAATTAGAAAAAAATAGGCCGATAAGAAAAAATATAAACATAAAAATTCGACTTTTATTATTTTTTTCGGTTTTTGAAATAAGAAACTAGGAAAATGAAATACATAAAAACATAATTCAAAATATTACAATCAATTTTTTTTTGTTAAGCTTCGTCCGAACTACTTTGGCGCAATGAAGCATCGTATGCGAGTTCTTCGTCCGATAGGGGTTCACTTAGTCCTTTTTCCACCTCTTCGTTATGTATTCTTCGTTCAAGTTCGGTTTGGTCTTCAAGAGATGTTTTATGTTGTACTCGATCCACCGCGTCCAAGTGATCTTTTAAGCATATGGACATCTCCAACGATTCGGGATTTAATTTTGTTCTTCATATCGATAGCACCCTGCCACTAAGAGAAAACGTCAATTCTGAAGCTACCGTAGAAGCTTGGACACTTAGTAGATCACGGGCTATAGCGGAAAGGATAGGAAATTTGGATTGTTTTCCTTTCCACCAAGCCAAGATATCAAAATTTTAAAATTCGGTGGCGGTGAAAGTAGCCGTAAAATTCGAGCCTTTATACCTTGCAAGCTCACTATTTGGGGCCTCACCCCTTTGTCTTTTAGCCGTTTGGTCTTTGACAATATTAAACAAATTAATTTTAAGGTTACCCCGGCTCGAGCTACTACGATTTCCTT
Source organism: Ambrosia x helenae (assembly GCA_030844895.1). Classification (NCBI taxonomy): domain Eukaryota; kingdom Viridiplantae; phylum Streptophyta; class Magnoliopsida; order Asterales; family Asteraceae; genus Ambrosia; species Ambrosia x helenae. The sequence continues at coordinate 1,242,037 of CM061229.1, forward strand.
CCCTCCCATTGATCTCATTTGCATTTGCAAGTGGGGACCATATTTTTCTAAATAAGTATCATACAATGCTTGGAAATCTTTATCAAAAGTACTTTTCATGTGTGTTGCCCAATTTGGTTTTGTAATATAAAAACGTAAAGCCATATTTATTTCATCGATTATAGTATAAACCCCCGTAACATTTAAGCAAGGGTTTAAACCAATGCACACATAAAAACATGTGGTATTTCATCAAAATATTTTAGACATTTTTCAACCATTGGGGGTATCATTTTCTCAAACAATTCATTTTTTTTCATAAAAATCATATATTGTTTGAACCATTAAATATAATTCTTGCAATGCTTCATTACCAGTTGGATAATAAACCCCCAATAGTTTTGTAGTAGCGTTTTTAAAAACCTCAAGAAATTCCGAAAGTTGTTCAATACAATCCCAACCCTCATTAACAAATTCTGTAACTCAACCACGCCTAGCAAGCCTAGTATGAAAATGTTGTAAAGTTTGTTTTTGTTTCAAAGCACTTTCGAACATTGTAAAAGTCGAATTCCACCTAGTCAGCACGTCCCAATTTGGACCTAAGAAGGGACGGTTCGTATCGTTACAATATTTTTTATATTTTCTATATCGTTCGCGACTTGTTTTAAAAACTTCATGCAACATAAATCGAAAACGTTTTTTGAAATCTTCAACAATGGGAATTCCAAGCCCATCTTGCACACATAAGTTAATAATGTATGCAACACATCGAGTATGAAAAAATACCATCGCAAATCGGATTATAATTTAATTTTAATTTTTCAACCGCGACATTATTGTTTGACGCGTTGTCGAACGACATTGCAAATATTTTATTTTTTAAGTGAAAAGTTTGTATTACATGATCTAAATTAAACGTAAAATATATTTTCGCCGGTGTGTAGATACTCAAATAACTCAAACGCAATCGTACGTTTCATCATTTGCCACATACCGGGATCGATCCAATGAGCGATGACGCAAAGGTACGATTCCGGTAAACCGTGAGGTGCCAACCAAACATCGGTGGTTAAGTTCACACCGGTTTGTAAGTTTGAAAAAAATACAATTAAATCTTTTCTTGCTTGTTTCCATAATTTCAAACAATAGCGTTTTAGAGTAAATCGACTTACATGTTTATATCGAGGTTGTAGCGTGTCATGAATTAAGCTCGTCAACTCGGGATCGTCGAATTGGTTGAAAGGTATAGCTTTTTGAATAACAAATTTCACCATTCGGTCTTGAACCTTGTTAAAGTTGTAAAGAAAAATCTAACCTTGAGTATCAATAGTCGTTTGAGAACTTTCGAGCGGATTTTCTTTACAATCTTGCAATACTTAGCATTATGATTTCTCAAGGTAGAGTTTGCGTTTGGCTGGAGAAAGATACCACATTTCTACAATGTGCCTTTTTTCGCCATTCAACAAAAGACACAAGTCGAAAAACCCGGTTTCTTGGCCAAATAGTTCGGCGTTTCGTGTCGTCTCAAGAATACTAACAATGGTGGGTTGGTTTGAGGAACCAGTTTGAGATGGGTTTGATGAAGAAGCCATGGAATGATGTAGCAAAGAAACAAAGCGAAAAAAACGAGCGAATACTATTGCGTTTTTTCGGTTTTCGGGTTCGTTTTTTGCATTTTTTGAGTGTTGTGATCAACCCAAAACATCTAAAACCTATTTATACTAACTTGTGGTGGCAAAATGGTGATTTAGGGTGCAAATTAACGGTCAAAAAAATAAAAAATCAAGCACAACGGCTAGTTGTAACGGATCTACTATTTCAAACGGCTAGAACCGGTTCGAAACCGGTTTTTGTGAATCGGTTCGGGAACCGGTTTGGGTCCAAACCGGTTCGGTTTGGTTTTTGGTCGGGAAAGGGAGAACCGGTGCTCGAACCTGCGATTCGTATTATAAACTGGACCGTTTCGTGTAGAAACCGGTTTTTTTATCACCTCTACCCACCGGTCTGTTTGCATATTAAAAATGGTAATTAAGTTTTAGCCCACATTCTTTTGTTGGCAAATGTGGATAGAAATTAATATATAAGTAGGGCTGCAAACGAACTGAACTTACAGCGAACAGTTCATGAACCGTTCGGCGGGAAGTTCGTTTGTGTTCATTTGTTTAATAAATGAAAGAACACGAACAAATTTTTTTGTTCGTTTAGTTAAACGAACGAACATATATGAACAGAGGTCGCGTTCGTTCGTTTATGTTCGTGAACGTTCGGTGACGTGTTCGTTTATGTTCGATAGTTTAATAGGGTTTATAATTTTTTATTTTCTTTTATTTACCCAAATAAATAATATATGTGAGGTAAATATGTTTGGATAGTTTAGTTATATTTTGGGTGGATCTAGCTGATATCTTAAGAGTTATATTTTATTCCAAAGTTAATATATGTCCATTTGTGTTTGTTTATGTTCATGAACATTTCTTTGTGTTCGTTTGTGTTCACGAACACTTTTTTGTGTTCACTAATGTTCGTTTGTGTTCGTATGCGTTCATGAACAAAATTAATAAACGGACACAAACGAACACGAACACAAGTGTTTTCTAAACGAACGAACACGAAAAAAAAATCTCGTTCGAAAAGTGTTCATGAACTATTTGTGAACACATGATTTCCTTAACAAACGAACACGAACAAAGTCTTGTTCGTATTCGTTCGGTTCGTATGCAGCCCTATATATAAGTAAAAGATTTTATTTTAATATCATTAGAATAATGACAGTTTACATTAACGATAACTATATTAGGGTAGGGGCACTACCATGAAATATTTTCAATTTCACTAATTTCTAACCTCATCACTCCACGTACTTTACTCATTCACTTCACTGAAACAGTTTTTTAGAAGCAACACTTCACTGAAATGTTTATTTATTTTTCATTTATATAACTATATATAAACTTTAACTTTTTTCAAATATAATACTGCATTCAAAATTCCAACCGTCTGCAGGCATGGTGGCAGAAATCAAACGGTAGTGTTTTGGTCAAAATTATCCAATAAAAATAACTTTGTATTCCAAATTAGTTAATCTGAGGTAGAGTGCTAAATGTGTAGAAATATGTTTGTAAATCAATAATATTCTTGAGATGGTGTATCAGGATGTTTAACAAGTAAAAATATGCCAACTATGACAAGGATGGCTTAGGTTAGTTCCTGTAACACCCCAACTGATGGCGGAATCATCGAGGTGCCACGTAATGACGATTGTTCAAAAGCTCATGGTACTAAAATGTAAATATATGATTATTGAATATCGTTTTACAACATATGAAAATGAATACATAGCAAAAAATTGAGATAGTTGATTTATTTAGTCTATGTCCAAAGTCCTATATGAAGCGTCAAGCAGCTTATCCTAAAACATGCACGAAAATAAATTTTGTCAACATATGATGTTGGTGAGTACTACCTAGCTTTGTACATATAGTATAAGTTTGAAAAGTTGTACAATTCATGTGTCTAGCATCACCAAGGCATTATGTAAACACACAAGTAAGCAAACAAGACAAAGATCAAATGTAAAGTTGATAAGATGAAATTGATAATGAGCACCCTAACACGTGTCAAGTCTAAAAGAGCACCATAACATAAGTTATGTCTAAATGAGCACCGTAACATAAGTTACGTCTATATGTAAATAGCACCATAACATAAGTTATGTCTAGATGTGTGACTTTGTATGTAAGCTACGTTCATGTTCAAACATAAGCACAATGATAAACAAGACACGTATATGAATTGTAAATGAATAAAAATGTATGTGTAAATGAATGTGTAAGTTTTGTATACTTATGCATGAATCACCCCAAAGGTGTAAAACGAAAAAGGGGATAAGTAATACTCACCTTAGCAAGGTGGTAAGTCTTGAATAAATGTAATCCAACGTTGCCAAGTATTACCCTATGTATAAGGTAACAAATAAGTCTAAGTCTATCTAGTTTATAAGTATTTTCTAGGGTTTCGAATTGGGGATAAGTATTCGTTTGATAAATAAATAAAATGTTTAATAAATAAGAGAAATTTGATAATTAAATAAACAAAAGTCTTTTTGTAAATTTTAAATTAAATATGGTCACAATATAAAGTTTTAAGTATGAAAATATTTTTTATAAAATTATTTTCTTAAAAATAGAATATTAAATCTATTTATTTAAATTGTCAAAATATAACTTTAATATTTAAAAATATTAAAATTAAAGAATTTTTAAATTAAAAATTGTATTTCTGTTCTAAATGGATAGAAATAATTTATATAAAATTTTGGTGCGAAAATATTGAAAATTGAATTTATTATGATTTATTTATGATTAAAACAAACAAAAATTAAATAAAAATATAAAACGAACGGTTTTTTCAGAAATAAAAATTATTTCTGAAATGTTTATTGCTATACAAGTTTAGGGTATTTTTTGTGGAATTTTATAAAATCGTTTAGATATTTTTATTGAATTTTATAATTATAAATGAATAAACTTGTAATATTTATAATATATATTAAATAAATAATTTTTGGAAAACTAAAAATTGGACAGCAAAGTTTATCATTGGAATAACATAAAATAAATTTTGTAGAATTTATAAAATAGTTTTAGTTTTTTAAAACGATTTTTAAAAGAATAAAGAAAATATAAGTATAAAGGATAACAAAGAAAAAAAAAGGTTGTTTATGCCAGGACTCGAACCTGCGTGGTCCGGCTCACAAGCACCAGACACAACCACTTGATCTAGATCAGTGGTTGTGCTTGGTTTCAGTCTGTTTTAATTATATACACGATTTGAACTGGTGTTCTTCCCCAATTCGATCACCACGAGTCCTAGCTTCTGCAATACACCAATCCAACAAACAATAACCCGATTAATCATAGGGTTATTGCTTGTTGATGGCCGATGAACAAAACCTATACAAGAATTTGAACTTACAATGCACGGTTTCGTGATAATCGCCAAGTCAACAGAAAAGTCAAACTTCAAACGATTATTCTTATAAAGACGATTTTAACAGAAATTGATAGTGAAGGTTTGTGTTTCGGCGTTCATAGTCACAATGCAAGGGTTCAATTTATAGGGATAGGGTCCGGGTTGCACGATGGAAGGTTTGACCCATTAATGACATGAACGCGTGATTATTAATCAAATTGGAAAGATCTAGCTGTTTATACGCAATAATGGTGCACAAGGTTGACATGTATTTATTTTTCGGTCAATTCAAAGCATTAAATCGTGGTGATGGTTGCAAGATTCACGGCCATGATTCTGGTCAGCCGTTCAAACAGCAGCAAAAGGAAAGGGAAGAAGCTGGATCAGGGTTGGGTGGGTTTATAATCATTTTGTGCTGGGGTTTAACCAAAGAAGAGTCATAGCTCAACTGGTTTGGTGCTCGTGGATGTGTTGAGGGCCGGTTGACTACCCAGGTTCGAACCCAGGCAGCAACAGCAGCGTTTTTTTTTTTTAAAAAACAAAGAGGAGGGGTTAGTGGGCCGGTACTGGGCCTGTGTTGGGTCTGGGCTCAATGCTTGGGCTCGCTGATGGCTGCAAACAAGGAAAAGGTGGGTTTGTTAGGTGGGCTTAGTTGGGTTGGGTTAGTGTGTTAAAGTAGATGGTTTGTTTGGTGTTTGATTTATTATTATTATTATTATTATTATTATTATTATTATTATTATTATAAATGAGGATAAAATGTGACGTACAAGATAGGAGGTACGAAATAAATATATATATATATATATATAATAGTGATAAAAGTGACGGATGTCACAGCATCCCCTACTTTTAGAAACTTAGTCCCGAAGTTATTAGAAACATAGGGTTATAGATGTTTGGGTAAAAATTAAGATAACTGTGGTTTGGAAAATTCGGATGATTTGGATAAGAGGTTTGATAGGTGTGAGTCAAGGATTTTGGATTATGTTTGTCTCAAATAGTAAGGAGAATAAGAATCTAGTAAAGCACTAAACTTCAAGTTTTAGGAATCATAAAATAAATGTATGAGTTGATTGACTATAGAAAGACCCAATGAACTACCAAGTAAGTAGGGTTTGTTTCTAGTCCGACTTCCAGTCTCACTTTCAATGCATCATTAGTGTTTATATATAGGGTGTACCACAGTTAAACCACCACACCTTTGATACCTTGAAAACGTACTGGACGCCTACCAAAAACTCTAATAGAATTTCACACTACCTTAATGTACCTGTAAATTCATGATTACGTTCCGGAGCGGAATCATCAATTTACCTTACATTAAGGTTTTATGTCCTTCTATGATCCTAATCTAACAACACATTAAAGCAAATAAGTTCCACAAGAAGATGACACAACAAACACGTTGGGTTACAATGAGACGTTATCAAGGAAATGAGGCTATGTAATAATGAGGTCAATTGCATTGGTTTGCAACGACTTGTAAGCATAACAGTATTTAAGTATGGGCTACCACTCGTCTGAGGAGTCCTTTAAATGAAATGTTTATCTGAGTTGCGTGGATAATACACACATACAAGCAAGTTTGTAAGTACTACAACCATTAAGTGTAAGTGTTATCTTAGTGGCCTATAGAAATAGTTTACGAGTATCATGAATAATTAAATGTTCAATGGATAGTCAAATTAAGGGAAACGTCAAGTTTCATGTAACAAACAATGATGTTTTTAGAAAAGCTCTGTAGGATCAAGTATCAAGTTTTTAGTAGTTTGATTTTCATGGAAATCAAGTCCAAATGTTTCAAATAAATGTAAGGTAGAGTCTTTAAACTTCTACGATTAAAATAAACATAACCAAATATGATGAATTTCCAATCTGTGTTCGTACACAATAGTATGCAAGGAAATTTCCAAATGTTATATGCTACTGAGTGCGACAAAATTGGGTACAAAATGATAATAGGATCAAGAAAATGAAAACACAAGTATTGGATTCTCGAGTCTTAGGAAGATTCCATCCATGGCTTAACCAGTGGGATTAACGTCATCCTGACTGTTTGCTTCGTTGATATTGATATTGATATTGAAAGCTCGTCCATGTGCCACCAGGTTTACATTATTCAATTTAGGGCATCGAGGTCGCATGTGGTTAGGGTCTCCACAATGATAACATGCCCGACCGTTAGTAATCGGTAGTGGTTCCTGGGCAGCTGTTTGATGATTATCCTGTGTCCTAACCATTACTCGACAAGTGGTGACAAAGTGTCCAAACCTTCCACATCTAGTGCATTGACGGCATGGAATATTTGCAGGGTGATGATACTTGCAAGTGTTGCATTGAGGATGGATTACCGTGTAGGCTTTCTTGATAGGGGGTTGAGTCACAGGATCCACAACAGCCTGGTTCTGATTATCGCCCATTCGTTTCTTATAGTTCGAAGCAGTAGTGGCGGCCTTTGCTAAAACAGTCTTAGATTGTTCAACAACATGGGTGGTTTTCTCAGCAGACGTCTTGGTGCCTTTCCTAACCAAGTTTCCTTTCCTTACGTGTTTGTCTGTTAAAGTGGCTGCAAGTTGGATGGCTTCTTCCACCGTAGTGGTTTTGCTTCCAGTGACTATGTCTTGGATCAGGTCAGGTAATCCCTCGATGTATTTCTCGATTGCTCGAGAGATCGGGGTGACCATGTGTGGAACCAATATACTAAGTTCATGATATCGAGTATTATACGCAAGATTCTCACCACTGTCTTGTTTGAGTTCACGAAACTCATCCTCTAGTTTCCTGATTTCGTTCCTAGGGCAGAATTTGGCGATCATGAGTTCCTTAACTTCAGCCCAAGATAAAGATAAAGCAACATCAGCTCCTCGATTGCGCTTTTCGCCGTTCCACCAAGTTAATGCCCCCTTTTGAAGGACACTGGTGGCATAGCGAACGCGGAGTTCATCAGGACATTCACTGTTCACAAAGGTGCTCTCCATGCTTTCAAACCATTGGAGGAGGCCAGTAGCACCCTCTTCACCAGTGAATTTTGTAGGGTTGCAGGAGTTAAAGTGTTTGAAAGTGCACCGAAATTGAGTCGTACTCCCTGTGTTGGCACTATTGCTATTCTGGGTTATCTCACTAACAAGGTTTGGGATTACTGCAGCAATTTGCTCAGCGACTAAAGATGCGAGGCGACGATCAGAACGTTGTCCAGAAGCACAAACAGGGCGTTGGCTGGCATCACGGAGCATGCGGCGAGCAGACATCTATGAGGCAGTCAATGAATAGTCATGAGATTAGAAAATGTAAGTGTATAACTGTACAGATGATTATTAAAGTATGAACTTGTAAGCAATATATGGAAATCATGAAATACAAAATATTGTATATGAAACGAAGGAGTATTATTGAAAAACTTGCATAAGATGCTTGGAGTGCCCTTGTCTAGCTGTAAAGCCCAACAAGAACGTTGACTTTTCAAAGGAATTGAACCCAATAGTGATCAAAGAAGACATGCTTTAGCCTATAAGTGGACACTCACTCCAGGAATCCCTGGGTAAGCATAACAGGTCCGTTATTGGATTTATGCGCTATGCTTGCCTATGCCAGAAAACCCAGTGTACAGGCATCCACCCTTCCAGATTGCACGTGTCCTTATCACACTCATTAAAGTTCAACAACTTTGAAGGAGCAGAATAAGAGTAGGTGTAACACCCCAACCGATGGCGGAATCATCGAGGTGCCACGTAGTGACGATTGTTCAAAAGCTCATGGTACTAAAATGTAAATATATGATTATTGAATATTGTTTTACAACATGTGAAATTAAATACAAGACAACAAAAATAAAGATAATTGATTGATTAATCTAAGTCCAAAGTCCTATGTGAAGCGTCAAGCAGCTTATCCTAAAACATGCACGAAAATAATTTTGTCAACATATGATGTTGGTGAGTACTACTTAGTTTTGTACATATAGTATAAGTTTGAAAAGTAGTACAATTCATGTGTCTAGTATCACCAAGGCATTATGTAAACACGCAAGTAACCAAACAAGACAAAGATCAAATGTAAAGTCTGTACAATGAAATTGATAATGAGCACCTCAACACGTGTGAGTCTAAAAGAGCACCATAACATAAGTTATGTCTAAATGAGCACCGTAACATAAGTTACGTCTGTATGTAAAGAGCACCATAACATAAGTTATGTCTAGATGTATGATTTTGTATGTAAGCTACGTTCATGTTCAAGCATAAGCACAAAGATAATCAAGACACGTATATGAATTGTAAATGAATAAAAATGCATGTGTAAATGAATTTGCAAGTTTTGTATACTTGTGCATGAATCACCCCAAAAGTTGTAAAAGCGAAAAAAAAGGGGATAAGTAATACTCACCTTAGCAAGGTGTTAAGTCTTGTATAATTGAATAAGTGTATTCCAACGTTGTCAAGTATCACCCTATGTATAATGTAACAAATAAGTCTAAGTCTATCTAGTCTATAAGTATTTTCTAGGGCTTCGAATTAGGGATAAGTATTTATTTGATTAATAGTCAAATTGTTTATTAAATATAAGAAATTTAATAAATAAATGAATAAAAGTCTTTTTGTAATTTCAAATTGGAGATGGTCACAATATAAAGTTTTAAGTGTGAAAATAATTTTTATAAAATTATTTTCTTAAAAATAGAATATTTAATCTATTTATTTCAAATTGTCAAAATGTAACTTTAATATCTAAAAATATTAAAATTAAAGAATTTTTAAATTAAAAATTGTATTTCTGTTCCAAATGAATGGAAATAATTTATGTAAAATTTTGGTACAAAAATATTGAAAAATGAATTTATTATGATTTATTTATGATTAAAACTAACAAAAATTCATTAAAAATATAAAATGTACGGTTTTTCTGAATTAAAAATAAATTCTGAATTGCTTATTGTTATAAAAGTTTAGTATAATTTTTGTGCAATTTTATAAAATCGTTTAGATATTTTTATTGAATTTTATAATTTTATATGAATAAACTTGTAATATTTATAATATATATTAAATAAATTATTTTTGTAAAACTAAAAATTGGATAATGAACTTTATCATTTGGAGATCATACAGTAATTTTTGTAGCATTTATAAACCACTTTTAGTATTTAGAAACTATTTTTAAAAAAAAAATAATATGCTAAATATATATGTAAGAAAGGTAAAAAAAAAAATGTTGTTGGTTGTGGGACTCGAACCTAGGCCCTTGGCCGGTTCCATGTCTTTAGCCCAACACCCCAACCAACTGGTCTGTACATCAGATTTGTATATGTTTCAGTTTTTAAAACATTTATTATATACACGGTTTGGTCATCTTCCCCAAATAAAACATAAGAACCCTAGCTTCTTGAATCCAATCAATTAACGATCAATAGCCTCAGAAACGTTAGGGCTATTGATCGATTGATCATGATTAACGAAACCCATCAAAAATAAACAACTTACAATGCGATTTAAACGATGAATGCGTGGTCAACCCAAAAGTCAAACTACGAGGAAAGCTTGATAATCACGGAGTTTTAAGAGGAATTGAGAGTGAGGGTTTGTGTTTCGTTCCTTTCATAGGTTGTGTGCAAGTTTAATTAGATTAAAAACGAGTATTTATAAGGATTTCAATCGAGCTCATTTGGAAGGTTTATTAATAGTTTTAAAATCGTAAATGGTCAATTCAAACGCGTTGAATCACGCGTGTTTATTGTTTTAGAAAGAAGAGGTGATAATGGTGCGTGATATATGAGATTGATTTGTTTATAGGCGTGATTATTGGATCAAAATATGACTCTTTGTGTTGTTCTTGGTACTGTGTTCGAACAGCAGAGAAAGAAGAAAGAAAAGGAGCAGTAAGATGGGTTTATATATAATAATGGTTGGAATGTAAGCAGGTATGAGCTGTGGCTCAGATGGTTCGTGGTGTGTGGTGTTGTGTTTGAGCCGGCTTCTGCCCGGGTTCGAGTCCCGGCAGGAGCGTTCCTTTTCTTTTTTTTTTTTTAAACAAGGAGGAGGCAACACTTAGTGGGCTGGGCCAAAGGGTGAAGGGAAAGGAGTCTGGTGGGCCTATTGTCTGGGCCAGATCTGGATTGGGTCCAAGAGTGGGAAAGAAAGAAGGAATAATGGGTTGGGTTTGAGTTTGTTTTAAAGGTTTAGTTTGAAATGTTGACATTATTATTATTATTATTATTATTAAAAAAATAAATAAAAATAAAAATAAAAAGAAAGTGACGGATGTCACAGTAGGCATTATGCCTAAGAGTGTCTTCATGAAAGGTACTGCTCTCGTTCCATGATGATGTAGACTTTCCACTCTTTGTAGGACACTACCTCTATGCACCATGATGAAAGATGAGGAGAAATAGAGAAGAAGGGAAAGATAGAGGAAGGAAAGTAGAGGGAAATGAGGGGTAGGGTAATTTAGGAAATATAATGCATGAATGTTGAAGTTCGGTTATAGTCTAGGCCATTTTATCTAATAACCTAGTTCCCTATAACCATGGCTCTGATACCAATCTGTAACACCCCAACCGATGGCGGAATCATCGAGGTGCCACGTAATGACGATTGTTCAAAAGCTCATTGTACTAAAATGTAAATATATGATTATTGAATATCGTTTTACAACATATGAAAATGAATACATAGCAAAAAATTGAGATAGTTGATTTATTTAGTCTAAGTCCAAAGTCCTATATGAAGCGTCAAGCAGCTTATCCTGAAACATACACGAAAATAAATTTTGTCAACATATGATGTTGGTGAGTACTACCTAGCTTTGTACATATAGTATAAGTTTGAAAAGTTGTACAATTCATGTGTCTAGCATCACCAAGGCATTATGTAAACACACAAGTAAGCAAACAAGACAAAGATCAAATGTAAAGTTGATAAGATGAAATTGATAATGAGCACCCTAACACGTGTCAAGTCTAAAAGAGCATCATAACATAAGTTATGTCTAAATGAGCACCGTAACATAAGTTACGTCTATATGTAAAGAGCACCATAACATAAGTTATGTCTAGATGTGTGATTTTGTATGTAAGCTACGTTCATGTTCAAACATAAGCACAATGATAAACAAGACACGTATATGAATTGTAAATGAATAAAAATGTATGTGTAGATGAATGTGTAAGTTTTGTATACTTGTGCATGAATCACCCCAAAAGTATAAAACGAAAAAGGGGATAAGTAATACTCACCTTAGCAAGGTGGTAAGTCTTGAATAAATGTAATCCAACGTTGCCAAGTATTACCCTATGTATAAGGTAACAAATAAGTCTAAGTCTATCTAGTTTATAAGTATTTTCTAGGGTTTCGAATTGGGGATAAGTATTCGTTTGATAAATAAATAAAATGTTTAATAAATAAGAGAAATTTGATAATTAAATAAACAAAAGTCTTTTTGTAAATTTTAAATTAAAGATGGTCACAATATAAAGCTTTAAGTATGAAAATAATTTTTATAAAATTATTTTCTTAAAAATAGAATATTAAATCTATTTATTTCAAATTATCAAAATATAACTTTAATATTTAAAAATATTAAAATTAAATAATTTTTAAATTAAAAATTGTATTTCTGTTCTAAATGGATAGAAATAATTTATATAAAATTTTGGTGCGAAAATATTGAAAATTAAATTTATTATGATTTATTTATGATTAAAACTAACAAAAATTAATTAAAAATATAAAACGAACAGTTTTTCAGAAATAAAAATTATTTCTGAAATGTTTATTGCTATACAAGTTTAGGGTAATTTTTGTGGAATTTTATAAAATCGTTTAGATATTTTTATTGAATTTTATAATTATAAAAGAATAAACTTGTAATATTTATAATATATATTAAATAAATAATTTTTGGAAAACTAAAAATTGGACAGCAAAGTTTATCATTGGAATAACATAAAATAAATTTTGTAGAATTTATAAAATAGTTTTAGTATTTTAAAACGATTTTTAAAAGAATAAAGAAAATATAAGTATAAAGGATAACAAAGAAAAAAAAAGGTTGTTTATGCCAGGACTCGAACCTGCGTGGTCCGGCTCACAAGCACCAGACACAACCACTTGATCTAGATCAGTGGTTGTGCTTGGTTTCAGTCTGTTTTAATTATATACACGATTTGAACTGGTGTTCTTCCCCAATTCGATCACCACGAGTCCTAGCTTCTGCAATACACCAATCCAACAAACAATAACCCGATTAATCATAGGGTTATTGCTTGTTGATGGCCGATGAACAAAACCTATACAAGAATTTGAACTTACAATGCACGGTTTCGTGATAATCGCCAAGTCAACAGCAAAGTCAAACTTCAAACGATTATTCTTATAAAGACGATTTTAACAGAAATTGATAGTGAAGGTTTGTGTTTCGGCGTTTATAGTCACAATGCAAGGTTTCAATTTATAGGGATAGGGTCTGGGTTGCACGATGGAAGGTTTGACCCATTAATGACATGAAGGCGTGATTATTAATCAAATTGGAAAGATCTAGCTGTTTATACGCGATAATGGTGCACAAGGTTGACATGTATTTATTTTTCGGTCAATTCAAAGCATTAAATCGTGGTGATGGTTGCAAGATTCACGGCCATGATTCTGGTCAGCCGTTCGAACAGCAGCAAAAGGAAAGGGAAGAAGCTGGATCAGGGTTTGGTGGGTTTATAATCATTTTGTGCTGGGGTTTAACCAAAGAAGAGTCATAGCTCAACTGGTTTGGTGCTCGTGGATGTGTTGAGGGCCGGTTGACTACCCAGGTTCGAACCCAGGCAGCAACAGCAGCGTTTTTTTTTTTAAACAAAGAGGAGGGGTTAGTGGGCCGGTACTGGGCCTGTGTTGGGTCTGGGCTCAATGCTTGGGCTCACTGATGGATGCAAACAAGGAAAAGGAGGGTTTGTTAGGTGGGCTTAGTTGGGTTGGGTTAGTGTGTTAAAGTAGATGGTTTGTTTGGTGTTTGATTTATTATTATTATTATTATTATTATTATTATTATTATTATTATTATTATTATTATTATAAATGAGAATAAAATGTGACGTACAAGATAGGAGGTACGAAATAAATAAATATATATATATATATATATATATATATATATATATATATAATAGTGATAAAAGTGACGGATGTCACAGTTCCGGGATGGGCAGTTGTATCCTCGGGATGGACAGTTATATCCTCAGGATGGAACTACTAGAAATGAACAAATAAAGCAATAAACAAGAAGAACAACACACGATCTACGAGGAAAGCCCTTGATCAATTGTAGATCGCCGGCATAAAACCTCGGGAGGAGTGTAGGCCCCTGCCTTGTTTGTTAATATTAATATGGTAAAAAGATACAACTTTGGATGTGTATGTGGACGAGTATGCTATGATTACAATGATTGTGCAAGTTTTTGTGATTAGCTAAGTGTATCTGAGTAGCCTATAGTGTAAGCAGTGTGCAAGTAGGTGTCTTATACTCGTCCAATACTCCCTTTATATAGTACATGAAGTTTACAAAACAACCCCACGAAATATGCTAAGCAGTTAAGGTCCTTGAAAGCTTGTGGACTGTTTCAGGTGACCGTTGTGGGTGTTTCAGCTGTAGTGGATGTTGGATAACAGCTTCCACCTTTCTCGCCTTACATTTATCACTTTGGCGGTTACACTTTGACTCATTCTCCAAGTCTACACGCGTACAGCTCATGCATCCTTGATATCTCTGAATTAATAAGACTTTGTAGACGTTAAAACGGGGTTACAAGTCTTATTCACGTCATTAATCACACCTGCAATAACATAAGTACAAGATAATTTGTTAGTCCATCCTCGAGATGCACAGAAGTCAGAATACTGTTACATCCAGAACCCTGCTTAGTCCTTCACCATCCTGAGGATGTTACTCAGAAAGTATGATGTAAAATTACCTTGCATCCATATAACAATAAGATAGTTCATTTTCTGGATATGCACATACTGCCACATCCTAACGTTAGTCAAGTCCTTCAGAATCCTGGGGATGGCATATTAGGGATGCGAGGTAAAATCATCCTGAGGATTTTCACCCACAACAATTGTCCCCAAAAATATGTTACCGTTAATATCTTTTGAGGTAAAAATATTTTTAATCTAAATATCTTCTTCTGATGACCGATGGGCTGTCTTGTCAAGATGACAACGGCTATTTTTTCGGTGGTAATTTCGTGATGACCGTTACAAGCATCATGTTCTTCACCCTATATCTAGAGATTATCTCTTTCTTTATATTCACATCTGATTTTTTAAGAAGGTAATCTCTCTCTTCTTTCTTCTACTTTTCTCGTCGTATCTGCAAAAAAATTAGCAATATTTCGAAGATGACAAAAAGATTCCTAAGAACTTCTGGGAATGTGGGAACTTCCGATGAGTTCATTCCCCAAAACCTCTTGAGTCATCCTGAACAGGAGATCTGTTCTTTTGATGACAAAGAGATTCGAGCCCTAAAAGACTCGAAAATCTTCCCAAGTTCTGCAGAGTTTCGTCCTTATGATCCTCATGCAAGATCAGACTATGCATCTTCTATTTGGGTTTGCTTCCTGTACTTACCATTTCTTCTAGGGTTGAGGTATCCCTTTCCCAAGTTTATCAAAGATTTCTTTGATATGACTGGGATGGCTTATTCTCAAGCCATGCCTAAACTGTGGAAGATTCTGATGGTTTGCAACAAGCTTGTTGAGGATCATGGTGTCCATCTGGAAGTGGGAGACCTGGCTCATATCTATAGGTTGAGGACACACGGTTCCCACCGTTATATTCTTCAAGTTATAGAGAAGGATCCACCTTTTCTATTTAATGTGATAAAATCAGAGAAAAATTGGAAAACTGTTGGGTTTATTTGAGACCACAGTTACCAGAATGAAGACTTTTGTTAGTTTATTGTGTAGTATGAAAGTTGAGGGACTTATTATGTAATTATGGATAGTTTTATGTGAAACCCTAGTGGGCTGCGTACTTACGCACGGGCCCTGCGCACTTAGCTTAAGTGCACAGGCCCATCAAATCTCCTATATATAGATTGAAACTCTGCAGCACTAGGGTTAGGGTTTTTTGGTTTATCTTTGTAGCACAAGTTGAATAGGTGCGTACTTGTATTGAATCCATGGTATTTCAGTGATCAATCAGCAATGGAATCATCTTATTATTCATCGTGTGTGTCGGTTTTTATCATATTCATCTAGTTTCTTTGATTGTAGAAGATTAATCACTTAAACGCCTAATCCATAGGTGTTTCTAAGTGATAGCAATCTCTTGCACTTAACAAGATCTAGTATTTGGGACTTACAATTTGGTATCAGAGCCTTTGTGCTCTAGATTGTATCTATTAAAAGATACCAAAACCCTCATCTTGTTAGTTTTTAGTATTAAGGTTTTTATAAACTTTTGTGTTTATCAAAAAAATTGGGTGTTTTTCTTATCTATTTGCTTCAAAATTTCGTGGGTACTGTGTTTCTAAGTGTTAAAAGTTGTTCATTTTAAGTAGAAATTCCATCCAAGCATTTTAGAATGGAATGAAAAGGTTTTGGATAGGTTTCAGCTGAGTTTTTGTGCTTTGTAACAGACTGATTTGCGCACTTATTTCTTGAGTTGCGAACTTATTTCTTACTTTGAGTACTTATTTCTTGTTTTGAGCACTTAGCTCATAAACTGCATACTTGTTTCTTCTCTGAGCACTTAAATCCTTGTTTGTAAGTACACACTCAATTCACTAAGTTGCGTACTTATTGTTTTCACTGTCTACGAGCACATAACTAGGGTTTCTGCGCACTTAAACAGAAATCTCTGGTTGTTGTGCGCACTTACTGAAGAGGTGTAGTTTTGAGTACTTGGCTAGGGTTTCTGCGCACTAAAATCTTAAACGAGAATTTAAGTGTCTGCATACTTTGTTTAGTACGTAGACTGATCAGTCAAGACTGAGCACTTACCATGCCCAAGTGCTGACTGATCTGCGCACTTATCAAGAAACAACAGCTACTTGTGTATCTTGCAAAACTGTGCACTTATCAGAAGACAAACATCTTGACAAGGTTGTTTCTATTGTTACAGGCTGCTGCACACTTGATCTTGCTTGCTGCGTACTTAATTGCGCACTTAAGGACTTTGGACATTATTCTGGACTGTAACCTATAATATTAGAAAACCAAACTTATAAAATCAACCTAAATCAATGGCTGGTAATGATAATAACTCAAATGTAAATCCTATTACCCAACAAGAACTTGAAACTGGAACAACAACTAGAGTTCCTAAGTTAAAGGGTGTAGAAGATTATGGAACTTGGAAAAACCGAATGAGGTCGTTCTTCTATGTCACAGACTTCAACCAATGGACTTCTATCCAGCTTGGTCCACACATTCCGATGAGAACCACTGCTACAGGGGAAGAGTTCAACCCTGATCCGTCTACCTACACTGATGTCGATAAACAGCTACTTCGGAGAGACCATAAGGCTTATGGTGCCCTTACCATGGCCTTATCAAACGATGTTTATAACATGTTTGAGGAATATGGCACTGCACATGACCTGTGGTTTGCATTAAACGAGTACTATAAAGGGAATGAAGAAATGCGCCAATATAAGCAAGATATGGTGCAGAAAGAATATGATATGTTCGGTAGCATTGGTGGTGAGAGCTTGAGCTCACACATCTAAAGATTCATGAGTATGTTAACCAAGATGAAGAAGGCAGGAATTCCCGTCAACAACCGAAACTCAATCAAGAAACTGCTCGACTCCCTGCCCAAAGAATGGATTATACAATGCATGTTGATTAGAAAAGAGTATCTAGATGCTCAATCTACTTTGGCTGATCTCATCAACACTCTGAAGTCATTCGAAATGGATATCACCAAAAGAGAAATGAACCAGACTATTCCGAAAGTCATTCCTAGCACTGCTATGAAGAATCTGGCACTAATGACTCCGGTAGGTGACATGAGTTCAAGCTCATCACATGTGTATGTGGAGGCAATGGATGGTGGTAGTTCAAGCTCGGGAAAAACAGTCTCATACTCTGACAAAGCTGCAAAGACACTCAACCCACAGCTCACAAAGCTCGCTAACGAACACGTTGAACTTTTCAACACATTCATGACTAGCTTTGAGGCTTTGAAGACAGGTGATCTTAAGAGTGAGATGATGAATCCTGAAGACATGTATCAAGTCGACCCGGACGATATGGAAGAAATGGATCTGAAATGGCAGATGGCTATGATCACTCTGAGGGTGAAGAGGTTTCAAGATAGAACCGGTCGAAGAGTCGGAATGGGTAAAACGGGTTTTGATAAGTCAAAGATTAGATGCTACAACTGCAAGACTCTTGGGCACTTCAAATATGAGTGTCCCACTCTAAATCAAGCAGAGATCAAGCCGGCAAAAAGAATGGTGGCGATTACTGATGGAAGGGAAGCAAATCAACAGAAGGCGTTGGTGGTTGAAGACTTCGATTGGGGAGAGGAGGCTGATGCGGTTGAAGCTGATGTGAACAAGGCATTGATGGCCAAAATCTGTACCAAATCCACACATGGTGTGAATTCACTGGAAGGGTCATCGGCTGAAATGCCAAAGGGTGGAATGCTAGAGAATGCTGGTCTGAAGGGAGTGCTGGTGGCCGATAAGGGAAAAGAAGTCGCTTCAGAGGAAGCACTCGTAGCCAAGAAGACTCCCACCAGCAAAGCAGATGAGAAGCCACAAAATGTGCCCAAGACAGCTGAGGAAAGAGATCTGAATAAACTACAAAAATGGTTGATTGCACTCATGAGATATCTATGGCATGTTGATAGCGGGGCTTCAAGATACATGACTGGTCTGAAGGAACTCCTCAAGAACTATCGGTTTATTGATGGAGAGTTCGTTGCCTTCACTGGGAATGAAAAGGGCGGGAAGATAGTTGGAATAGGAGATGTGGTCTCCGACGCACTGACTTTAGAAGATGTGAATTATGTTCCAGAATTGTGCTACAATCTTTTGAGCGTATCACAAGTCTGTGACAAAGGAATCTCGGTGTTATTCAATGACATGGAGTGCATCTTTCTGAAGCCTGGATTCATACCGCCCACCAATATGATTATGCTAAAAGCTCCTAGGCAGAATAACACATATGTGATAAATATGAGAGATGTCAAGTCTGAAAGTCAAATGACTTGTTTACTTTCAAAGGCATCCGAGTCAGAGTCACTGTTATGGCATAGGCGATTGGGACATGTAAACTTTAAAAACATTAACAAACTTTCTAAACTGAATCTTGTCAGAGGTCTTCCTTCCAAGGAATTCCCTTTTTCTGAAAAATGTTTAGCATGTGCCAAAAGAAAACAACACAAGAAATCGCACAAGTCCAAAACAGTGAACTCAATTGACTCACCTCTTCAATTATTGCATATGGATCTTTTCGGTCCAATTAGTGTTAAAAGCTTAGCTAAAAAATCTTATTGTTTGGTGATAACAGATGACTTTTCTCGTTTTACATGGGTGTATTTCTTAGAATACAAAAGTGAAGCTGCCGAGATATTGATGCTCTTTGTTCCTCTTATTGAAAACATAGTGAAGTTAAAACTTAGATCAATCAGAAGCGATCACGGGACTGAATTCAAAAATCAAAGCTTCGTGACTTTCTGCAACAACAAAGGAATTCATCTTCAGTACAGTGCTACGAGAACTCCTCAACAGAACGGAGTTGCTGAAAGGAAGAATCGCACACTTATTGAAGCTGCCAGAACAATGCTAATCGACTCCAAGTTGCCGATCATCTTCTGGGCAGAAGCTGTGAATACCGCCTGTTATGTTCTTAACAGAGTCTTAATCGTTAAGGCGCGCGGGAAAACATGTTATGAATTACTTTTCAAAAGAAAACCTCATATTGACTACTTCAGGCCGTTCGGATGCTCATGTACTCTTCTAAATAACTATGAGAACATAATGAAGTTCGATGCAGTTAGAGATGAGTGCTTCTTTGTTGGATACTCTTCAAGTCAAAAGGCTTATAGAGTATACAACAAACGCACCAAGATGGTTCTCGAATCTTTCTATGTTGATTGGCAGGAATTCAACCCCACTAACACAGGAGCTGGTCCTGACTGGTTCTTTGACGTGGATGTTGTTTTCAACAATTTCAGCATCACTTGAGAACAAACATCTGACAATCAAGCAGCCGCTCCTTCTTCTCTCGAAGATACTCTTTACTCTTCTGAAGACGATGTTGCACCCTTCACCACCGGATTCTCTCCGTTAGTAGCTGATCCAATTGTTCCTCTTCAATCCTCAAATGGTGATACAGCTGTTGAAACTACACAATCTCCTGAAAGTACTCCAATTTCAGAAGAAACATCTTTAGCACAACAGTCTGTAAATGATCCATCTGGCTTATCAATCCCTGTAGATAACCTTTCAAATCTGCCTCCCCAAGTTCAAAAAGAGCCGAACATGGGATTTAAATCATCTAAGAATCATCCTGTTGAAAACATCATCGGACCAATCACTGAGGGTGTTCTTACTAGAAATCAGGCAGATAAGCTCAACATTGCACTCTCAGCATTCTTATCTCAGACAGTACCTTTCAGCATTGAAGATGCAGTCAGAGATGCAAGCTGGGTAGAAGCCATGCAGGAAGAGCTGTCTCAGTTTAGAAAACTCAAGGTTTGGGAGCTAGTGGATTTACCTGAAGGGAAGTATCCTATCGGAACCAGATGGGTTTTTCGCAATAAAATGGATGAACGTGGTGTGGTGATCAAGAACAAAGCTCGTCTAGTGGTTCAGGGTTTTCGTCAGCAGGAAGGTATTGATTACGAGGAAGTATTCGCTCCAGTTGCTCGACTTGAAGCCATCCGTATCTTCTTGGCGTACGCCTCATACAAGAACTTCAAAGTCTTTCAAATGGATGTGAAGAGTGCATTCTTGTACGGGAAAATCAAGGAAGAAGTCTACGTCTGTCAACCGCCGGGCTTTGAAGACCCTCATCATCCCAACAAATACTACAAATTAGATAATGCTCTCTATGGACTTCATCAAGCTCCTCGAGCTTGGTATGAGACCTTATCCTCGTATTTGTTGCAAAATGGATACACCAGAGGGAAGATCGACATGACTCTGTTCACCAAAGAAGTCAACAACCACTCCATTCTTGTTCAAATATATGTTGACGATATTATCTTTGGTTCCACTGATGAAAATTTGTGCAGGGAATTCAAAAGCATTATGAAGTCTCAGTTTGAAATGAGCATGATGGGATACACAAGAGACATTCTGGCAAAATACAATATGTCTGATTGCAAGCCGTCCAACACTCCTTTTGCGGCCCAAATAACACTTGTACCAGATCTTCAAGGCCTTTCAGTGAATCCTCACACATATCGATCAATGATTGGCTCACTGATGTATCTTATAGCAAGCAGGCCAGATATTATGTGGGCAGTTGGATGTTGCGCACGCTTTCAGTCAAATCCCAAGCAATCGCATGAAACTGCAATAAAAAGAGTCTTCCGCTACCTCAAAGGGCCACCGAAACTTTGTTTATGGTATCCTAAGAGTGATAATTTTGATTTAATTGCTTACTATGATAGTGATCATGCAGGTTGTAGGATTGACAAAATCTGTCTCTGGTGGTTGTCAATTTCTAGGTAATAGGCTGGTGTCTTGGCAGAGCAAGAAGCAGACCACAGTGTCCATCTCCACTGCTCAAGCTGAATACACAGCCGCATCCAGTTGTTGTTGTCAAGTGTTATGGATCCAAAATCAGCTTTTGGACTACGGTTTGAATGTCATGCACACACCTATTTTCATTGATAATGATGCCTGTCGTGACATCGTGAAGAATCCAATAGATCATTCTAAAACAAAACATATTGAAATTCGGATTCACTCTATTCGCGATGCTCACGACAAAGGATATATACAGGCGTTGCCAATAGATACTGCTGATCAAAAGGCAGATATCTTCACAAAAGCTTTTGACAAAACCCATTTTCATCAGTTGGTAACATGGCTGGAGATGATCAATTTTGAATGATTAAAAAAAAACTTTACTTGTGCATAATATACAAAAAAAAAAAATCTTCTTTTTGATTCAAACAAGATTTTTGGGGGAGAAAGTAAAACCGGTCCATCCCTACTGCAAAATTTCAAAAAATTAATTCAAGAAATGATAGAAACTAATCATATTTCGTCAGCATGTGAATAGGACCCAGAGGATGTTGTGGCCTCAAGCAACGATGTGTCGGTAGATTCAGCCGAAAATCAAGTAAACTGCTAATAGGTGATTAACAGTAAAGATCTACACGGAAAGCTGGATTCCCACTGTGCTATAAGTCTGCACAAGCTGAGTCCGGTCATACACAGGTTGAGAAATCAAAAGACACAAAAAAATATTGTGCATAGGTAAATCAAAAGACACCTAAGAGTGCAAGCTACCAATGCGGGGCTAGGAAAATTAATCAAATGAGCAGCAAAAGACACGCAATGTTAGTGACGTGCAAACATATTTAGATAGCTCACCAAGCGATCAGATGATCATCTTCTCTGCTTATGGTAACATAGACCTGAAGCTCTCATCATCTGATCAAGATAATGATCATCTTCTTTGCTTATGGTAACATAGACCTGAAGCTCTCATCATTATATTTCGATAAACCTTGAGGATCGGTAGGCTCATACTTAGCACAAGTGGGGTCCACAAAATTTTCGTCAATATTACCGAAAACATGATAAACATCATCACCAAACACATGTTGAAAGAGAAAAGGCATGGATTTAAGTGGACAAGCATACCGACAATTTTTCTTAGGCTGCAGCTATCCAACGGGAAGTTGAAACGTGTTTTGGCAGGTATGGTTAGTATGATCTTGAATGCAGAAGGTGAGATATGGTAAATCCCCACTTATTAAAATGAATTTGGGCTTCTGGACACTCATTGGGATGAAACTTAGCCCCTGCGTACTTGATGGGCCGTGCGCACTTAACTCAAGTGCGCAGGCCCATATGTCTTTGTATATATACTTGTGTAAAAAAAAAATTTACAACCATCACTGTTTATCTAACCCTAATTTTTACCCAAACCTGATCATCTTCATCATTATCATCGTTCATCATCAGTTTATACCCATAATCACCCTCTAATCACTGTTAATCCACTCATCCTTCTTCATTTTAGTTGTTTTTAATCATATAGAAGGTAGATCATTTGCTTCTTATCTTGTTTCTTGTGATTACAGGGGTTTACTTGTTGGATTAAAACGAGATCAGTCGTGGGTTTAGTTTTTAAACATTGGGATGCTTTTGAAGATTGCGCATTTAATGATGAACATTGCGCACTTGTCTCTTAGAAACTGCGCACTTGTTTCATCCATGTTCAAACTTCTGAAACCCTAGGATGACGCGTACTTGTGCTGCACACATAAAACCTTAAACGAAAGTTTAAGTATCTGCGTACTTGGTTAGTACGCAGATTGGTCTGTCATGGCTAGGGGTTACCATGCCCAAGTCATGACTGACCTGCGCACTTATGTTCTCGTGCATCCCAGATCTTGGCCTGCGTACTAGCCTAAGTGCTCAGCCCTCTGTGTCTTATGCGGCATGTGTACTTGGTTGAGTACTTGTTCACATAGACCTAAGTTGCTATGCGTACTTGACTAAGTGCTCAGACGATAAGTCTAAAATGCCTTGCGTACTTGACAGAGAACTTAGATCACAAAGTGTCATGCGTACTTGAACCACATGTGACCATTAACTTGACTATCCAAGACAATTGACCGGATTGCGTATTTAGACTTGTTTACCTGTGCTCTTAACCTTGGACATTAATAATCATTAAAAAATCAATCAAACACATGAAAAACTTAAAATAGTCTAAGTACGTTATCCGTCTAAGTCTAAGATCATTCGTTGGTCGTCCACTTACAATCAAGAGTTCTAACTTGTTTTTCGTGCACATGACCTGAATCAGTTGCCACTTGAATGGGACCCAAGAGGCATGCATAATCAGCCCATTAATCTCGAGACCGACGACATAAAGTTCAGAGACGTGGTTACCTGGATCCGACGAAGCAGAATCGGATATGCAGTGGAGCACAGTTTAGATGTTTACTCAGCCCATATAGAAGACTTTTGGAGATCAGCTAGAGTTGAGATTGTCGATGGCGTCAGAAGAATCAACGCTACAGTCAGAAACAAACAAGTGATTGTATCAGAAGAAACAGTTAGAAGCGTTCTGAGACTTAGAGATCAGCCTGGAGCAGTTAGATTCCTATCCAAGGCTGATATACACAATGAGTTCAAAAAGGTCGGATACAAAGAAGAATTCGACAAGAGAGGGGACATCAAGAAGAGCAAGCTGACTAGGGATTGGAGACTGATTAGTCACGTATTTATCATGTCTTTATGTCACAGGAAAGGGGGATATAATGCTCTTAGCACAGAGTGGTCGAGTGTTATGATCAAGATCTGCAAGGATGAGTCGTTTAATCTGTCAAGGATGATCTTTGACTATCTGGTAAAGAATGCTCAGTCTGATTCCAGCAAGTGGGCTATGTATCCGAGATTCGTACAGATGATGATAAACGCACAGCATGAGAATCTGCCTCCTAGTGACCAGTACAACTTTACCAGAGGAGCACGATTCTTTACTGAGTGCAGCACTACTGATTGGGAACCTATGTTCGAGAACATGTACCTAGCCCAACGCTACCCTGCTGTCTTAGAACTATACAACAAAATTC
This sequence comes from Ambrosia x helenae, assembly GCA_030844895.1. Lineage (NCBI taxonomy): Eukaryota > Viridiplantae > Streptophyta > Magnoliopsida > Asterales > Asteraceae > Ambrosia > Ambrosia x helenae. The sequence continues at coordinate 1,266,753 of CM061229.1, forward strand.
AGAAAAGGAAATCAGACAGGGAAGAAGCTCAACAAAGAACAACCAATGAACCAGCTCCATCTGAGCCTGCCCCCTCCTCAGCTCAACCAACAGCTGAAGAAAGAGCTCGAGAGAAATCCAGAGGCAAAAGGGCGGTCACTGAAGCAGCTCCCTCAAAGGTGGTTAAAAGAAAGAGACCGTCTGGTCTGTTGCAAGAGGGCAGAGAAGCACAAACAGAGGAACAGCTGGAAACCGCACAAGCCCTATGACAAGTAGCTGAATTTGAAAGGGCCCAAAGAAAAAGACGAAGGGAACAGTTACCAGCTTCTGAAGTTCCTCGTGTGATGACTGAGGATGATATTGAACAAGAAGTGATTCTTGAGAAAATTTTTGGGGTGGAGGATCAACCTGGGCCGTCAACTACTAGTGCTCCAGCCCCCAAAGCTCCTGGACAGAGGCGAACTGAACCATCCTCCTCAGCTCCTACACAAGGGCCAACTGAACCATCTTCCTCAGCTCCTGCTGCACAACGCCGCAAACCTGTGCACCAGGATCTGTATGAGAAGTTGGCCTAAGAAGTGGGAAAGACTACAGCAAAAGAGATCTGTACCCTCAAGAGCTACGTGCACAGCAATCAAGAGCTGAAAAGAAAGATCAAGAAGCTGAAGCACAAGAACAAGATCTGGAGAAGGTTGTGAGGGACCAAAGATATCTCATCAAGTTTCAAACTCAAGTACAGATGAAGATGTTCGACAAGTTCCAGGAATGGCAGAAGCAGCACAACATTGAACCAAGCATAACATCTGATGAACTCTTTGATTTCGGGAAGTTCCTTGAGGAAAAGAAAGAGAAAGAAAGAATAGCCGAAGAGAGTGACGTGGATGAAATCAGTGAAGACGAGATGCCGGAGAAGTTTGTAGAAATGGGTAATGAAGAGGAAACGGTATACGAGACGTCGGATGGTCATAATGTGTGCCCAGAAAGATCAACATGGTTCCCCAGAAGGCCTATTACTATTCCAGCTCTGCATCAGAACATCCACCATACAAGAGAAGCTCATCAAGAGAGGATCATCTCGTGGAAGTATGACGAGTTGAAGAGGTTGTTCGTGATAAAGAGATGAGGGGGAGTTATCCAATACTTCAGAGGTCGAACGTATCTGAAGTCTCTCCCTCGTTGGGACATCAGGGAACTTAGCAGAGCCCCCTTCATCAACCACACCAACGACTCCACCGGTACCATGCTTGCTAGGTTCATTGAGAAGGAGTGTGAAAGTGATTTTCAGATCTTCAAGCCACAGAAGCCGAGAAGACGGATCTCGAAGAAGAGAATCGATCCTGCCACAGGAAAAGGGATGATCACCTATGTGATTGACCCTCCCCAGGTCGTCACAAGAGTTCCTATTCGTCCTGAGCTTCCAGTCATGCTGAGAAACTTCAAGAAGTGGTTCTACGATAGTCAAACTGGTGAAGCTTTTATCAAGTTGAAGGATGATTCAGAGATCATGAGGATTCTTGATCCGGTAGATGTATTTGCCTTTAATCTATCGGACTTGAATATGTTGTTTGCTAATCAGATCCACGTGGGTGCTGGAAACGTACTGTTTGAGGAGGCTATCCTGTTCAGAAGAGCAGTGGATCGAGCAATGACGCTCAAGCAAGAGCTACTTGACATTGTGGACAGGATCAACGCAGCGGATATGGAAAAAGAACAGAACGAGAAAGCTGCCAAAGCTGCTACTGCAGGAGAAACACAAGCTGAAGCTGAAGCTGCTTCAGAGGTGCCGATTCAAGAACCTGCAACAGCATCCGATTCAGAGAAACCAGCTCAAGAAGAACCTGCAGCTGAGTCTACTCAAGTTCCACCTGTGGTTGAAGAAGATCTTGCCGCCGTCCTCATTCAAGACCCCTCGGTTCAGGCAGAGGGGGAGACAAGCGATGTAGAGATTGACTGAGAAAGAAGAAGAACTGGTAGATGTGGTCTAGGGGGAGTATTGTTGGGTTTATTTGAGACCACAGTTACCAGAATGAAGACTTTTGTTAGTTTATTGTGTAGTATGAAAGTTGAGGGACTTATTATGTAATTATGGATAGTTTTATGTGAAACCCTAGTGGGCTGCGTACTTACGCACGGGCCCTGCGCACTTAGCTTAAGTGCGCAGGCCCATCAGATCTCCTATATATAGAATGCAACTCTGCAGCACTAGGGATAGGGTTTTTGGTTTATCTTTGTAGCACAAGTTGAATAGGTGCGTACTTGTAATGAATCCATGGTATTTCAGTGATCAATCAGCAATGGAATCATCTTATTATTCATCTTGTGTGTCGGTTTTTATCATATTCATCTAGTTTCTTTGATTGTAGAAGATTAATCACTTAAAACACCTAATCCATAGGTGTTTCTAAGTGATAACAATCTCTTGCACTTAACAAGATCTAGTATTTGGGACTTACAAAAACTAAGTTTTTCTTTGTTAAGAGGAGTTCTATTCCCTAAAGGGATGAGATCCCTCTTTATTGGTTAAAGAGTGGTAAAATTATTTTTAGCGTTTTTATGAAAAACATTTTGGTTACATCCCGAAGATGTTAATATCCTGATAATTCTTTGTTTAACAAGTGCTTCCCTTGCCAAGATTGCTACTCCTGTGAACGACGCTACTCTCCGGTGCGAGGTTATTTTCAAGTTACCTGAATCAGAAAGAACTTTTGGAGTGGAAAGTAGTCATACCACCAGCCAAGCTTCCAATATGTCTGGTGAGCATGTCATGTTGCATCCCACGGATGTTATTATTTTATTCACTAATTCTGTTTTTATTTCAGCCTCAGCCAAGAAACCTTCTTCTTTCGATCTAGATGATATCGACAGCATGGATGTCAAAGCAATCAAAGTTATTTCTCCTTCTCCCTCAAGCTCCAAGATGGCTACTCCTCCTACTAACCTTCCTAAGTCTAGGACTGCTGCCGCTTCAAAGAAAAGGAAGGGGAGTATGACTTTTGTCGTTGCTCAGGATGTCAACCCTTTTGAGGGTTTGAGCTGTAGTGAGATTCTCAACAAGATCTCTGAATTTACCCTCCAGGTATGGTCCCATCCTGAGGATAACATTATCTAGGTTAATAATAAATGGTTAAGAGTACTTACCTTTTTCTTTATTTTGTTAGGGCCATGAGTTCTCAACGTCTCTGGATGCAGTTGCTCAAGGGCTTCATGAAGCCCAAACCAAGCTTGAGGATGTTCAGAATATTTCTGAGCAGAAGGGCAAATTTCTTGAGAGCAGGCTGGCAGAGACTGAAGCAGAGCTGAAGAAAGTGAAGGCTGAGCATGCTAAGGCCATATTGGACCAGGAGAAGGAGGCTGAGGATCACAGGAAGGGGCTTATCAAATCTGCTTCTGTTGCCGTATTCCAGGCTAGAGTGAAGATGGCTCTCCAGGCCAAAGATCCAGGGTTCGATCAGAACTCTTGGGATGTTGAGGCATGGAAAGAAAAAATTAGGAGCCTAGGTGGTAGAGAAGTGGTTTATGAGCCTGTTTCCGTTGCTCATCCTGAGGATGTGGCTAAGGATCTTGAGGATGCAGAGGTGAAGGCAGCAGAGGCCAAGGTTGCTGAGGTGGTGAAGGACCTTCCAATGGGCGATGAAGGATATGTTGACTAGGCTGGAGCCCACTTTTTGTTTGATCTTTTATGGTTGTGTTTGGCAGAACAATTTCAGACAATTTATTTTGGCATGTAATAATTTAGGATATTATAAGGTTTGGGGTGGAGGGATCTTGGTTTCAAGACGAAGCCCCAAATCTTTTTTGTTGACCTCGGACCACAGATGTTGACCCCTGGTGGATGGGTCCTGGTTTTGGATGAAGCCAGGGATTAACATCACATTTTGACTATGACACAAAATAATATAATAACAACCTTTTGACGCTATCAGCTTTGTGTTCTTCAATATTCTGCAAGCATTAGCAAATACTTAGTGTTATAAAAGAATGAAAAATAATACCTGTCCTTGTCACATTCCATATGAGTCCTTCTCATCATCGGGATGGCCTTCATTATCCTGAGGATGTCCCCAGTTTCTTCTTCATCTTTGGGATAGTACTGCATCATAAGGATGCATCTAGTTCTTTTTTTCCATCCTTGGGATGGTCTCGCATTCTGAGGATGTGCCCAGTGATATCTTCAGAATAGATCTTATAATCTTTTATAAGAAAGACTTATGTTTTGATAATATCCTGCAAAGGAAGACTTTGTTATTAACCTGGCGACAAGGCCTTTGGTTTAACTGGGATCAAAACCCCTTTTGACATAACCTTGGTGACAAGACCAATATGTAATATCTTGAAGATAACTGGCGACAAGGCCCTTAGAAATAACTGGCGACAAGGCCCGAAGAGACGTTGAAAAACGCCTAACCATTTGAGACATTGAAAAATGTCTAAACCTTAAGAGCTCCATCGTAAACCTCAAAGATAATGAAATTGTCAGCCACTTTTACATGGAATGGTCCCACCATCCCGAGAATATACATGGGCATCGTGCACTCCATGCGAGGGTTGCTAACCCAATGTGAAAGGTGAATACCTTTAAACCTTAGGAAGGTGTCAGACACTTTAACGGAGGAGAAGGTGGCCAGCCCCCTAGTCTTCTAAGCATTCCATCTTCAGGATGGTACGGCAAAATTCTCAGGATGGACTATTTCTAGACCATGTTTAGTGAAAATATAATCGATCGAAATAAATCAAGGATAAGTACTTACATATGGAGATGATTCATCTCTGTCAGCCTTCACCTTCATCCCACCTGTGATTTGGATCATAGTTTCTCTTCCAGAGAGATCAGTCACATGCATCCCTAGACATGGTAGTATTTTGAGTGAATTGCATTCCAAGCCCTTGGTAGAATTTCTCCTTCCATCGTTGATAACCAATATGCTCCTTTACCAGCTTCAGAATCGATCAAGTATGGACCTTCCCACTTGGGAGCTAGCTTACCATCACTTGGTTTTGTTGTGTTTTGGAAGGCTTTTCTCAATACCAAGTCTCCTACTTGAAATCTTCTTATCCTGGTGTTTTTGTTGTATGCTTTAGGAATCCTTTGTTGATATGCTGCCATCCTTAATTTAGCAGCATTCCTGAGTTAATCCACAGTTTCCAAGTCTTGTAGTAGTGCTTCAGAATTAGTAGTTGCATCTTGAAGATGCTTCCTTGATGTAGGCATGACCATCTCTGTTAGAAGCATTGCTTCTATTCCAAAGACCAAAGAGAAAGGTGTCTGACCAGTTGCATTCTTTGAAGTAGTCCTATCAGCCCAAAGTGCAAATGGAAGTTCTTCTGCCCATTTTCCTTTCTTTTCCCCAAGCTTCTTTTTCAAATTGTTGACGATGATCTTGTTTGAGGATTCTGCTTGTCCATTAGCTTGAGGAGGGACAGGTGTTGAAGTTACCATCTTGATTCCCCAACTCTCACAAAAGTCAGTTGTTCTTTTGCTAATGAATTGAGAACCATTGTCACAAATGATTTCAGATGGTACTCCAAATCGTGTCAGGATGTTTCTTTTGATGAACGAGACCACCTCTCTATCTCTAACTTGGACAAATGCTTCGGCTTCAATCCATTTTGAGAAGTAATTTGTCATCACTAGCATGAATACCTTTCCTCCAGGAGCTTTGGATAGCTTTCCTACTATGTCCATCCCCCATTTCATGAAGGGCCATGGTGAAACAATAGGATGTAATGGTTTAGCAGGCTGGTGAAGTATGTTGCTATGTCTTTGGCATGCATCACACTTTTGGGAATACAGCATGGCACCCTTCTTCATAGTAGGCCAATAGTATCCTGTCCTCAGAGTCTTCGAGTAGAGAGATCTTCCTCCTGTATGATTTCCACAATCTCCTTCATGGATGTCTTTGAGTACTTCATTTGCTTCATCCTTGTTGAGACATCTCAAATATGAACCTGCAAGAGACTTTCTATACAAAATATTGTATATAATTATAAATTTAGATACCTTCATCCTGAAAGCCTTTGGATTTTCTTCGTCAGGAATGACATCTTCTTGTAAATATTTGATTATGGGAGTCATCCATAATGAGTTGTCTTGTTTCTGAGTGGCCAAAACAGTGATATCCTCAGGATGGTTTGTTTTATCCTCAGGATGTGCCTGGCCATCCTCATGATGCCACTCTTCAATCGCCGGTTTCAGGATGTGAATGAAGGGAATCTTGGATCCTTCTGGTAAATTAAAGGAGGATCCCAGATTTGCTAGGGCATCAGCTTCAACATTTTCTTCCCTAGGTACCTGTGTTAGTGAAAATTCTATAAAAGAAGTAGCTAATTTTTTAACAATTTCAAGATAAATGGCTAACTTATGTCCTTTTACTGCATATGATCTATTGAAATGGTTAGTAATCAACAAAGAATCAACAAAGACTTCAACTTTATCAATATGTAAATCTCTAGCAAGTTGTAAACCAGCAATGAGATCTTCATATTCAGCTTCATTATTGGTTGTTTGAAATGCACATCTAATGGCATGGGGTATATTGCCCCCTTGTGGCGATTTTAGTAGTAGTCCCAGACCTGTGCCTCTTACATTCGAAGCACCATCAGTGTATAGAGTCCATTTTCTTAAATTTTCATTTAGTTGTTGAACTTCAGACTCTACTTCACTCAATATGTCACTACTGAAATCAGCCACAAAGTCTGCAAGGGCCTGTGACTTGATTGCATTTTTAGGCTCATACTCTAAGTCAAAGGCACTTAATTTAACTGACCATTTCGCCATTCTTCTAGACATTTCAGGTTTTCTTAATACTTTTTTAATGGGATAGTTAGTTTGAACATATATTTTATGTGTTTCAAAATAATGCCTTAACTTAGTAGAAGCCATTATTAAAGCTAAAATAAGTTTTTCGAGATGTGAATACCTAGTTTCAGCATCTAGGAGGATTTTACTTACATAATAGACAGGATGTTGTTGCCCTTCAAAGTCCTTTACCAATACGGCACTTATTGCATTCCCAGAAACTGCAAGATATAGCTTGAGAGGTTCTCCATCCTCAGGCTTCATCAACAATGGAGCTACTGCAAGATAATCTTTGAGCTTCTTAATGCTTCTTCATGTCTCTGTCCCCAGTCGAACTTGTTATTCTTCTTCAGGATGTCATAGAATTCTTTACATTTCTCTGAGGATTTCGAGATGAATCTATTCAGGGCCGCTATCCTGCCAGTCAGCCTTTGCACATCCTTAATATTCCTTGGGGATTTGAGATCAAGGATGGCCTTTATCTGTTCAGGGCTGGCTTCTATCCCTCTTTTTGTGACCAAATATCCAAGAAACTTCCCAACTCCAACCCCAAAATGGCACTTTGCTGGGTTTAATTTCATGCTGTAGGCGTCCAAGATGTCAAAAGCTTCTTTGAGATCCCGAATGTGATCTTCTGCTTTCTTGGATTTTACTACCATGTCATCAATGTAGACCTCCATCGTGTCCCCAATCGTTTCCTTGAACATCATGTTTACTAGCCTCTGATAAGTGGCACCTGCATTTTTTTAATCCGAACGGCATGGCTATATAACAATATATACCTGACGGTGTCATGAATGTTGTGTCCTCTTGATCATCTGGTTCCATTTGTATTTTTTGGAATCCTGAGGATGCATCCATGAATGTCAGCATCTCGTGGCCTGCTATAGCATCCACCATTGAATCTATGTGTGGTAGTGGGAATGGATCTTTAGGATAGGCCTTATTGAGGTCTGTGTGGTCTACGCACACTCTCCATTTTCCATTTTTCTTTTGGACTACCACAACATTCGCCAGCCATCTTGGGAATTTTACTTCCCTTATCATCTTAGACTTCAGCAGCCTGTCCACTTCTTCTTGGATGATGATATTTCTTTTTGGAGCAAACTTCCTTCTTTTTTGCTGAATGGGCTTGAATCTCTTATCAATCCCAAGTTTGTGAGTGATGATGCCCTTTGATATGCCGATCATATCTTCATGTTTCCAAGCAAAAGTAGACATCCTGCATTTAAGGAAAGATATTAGTGATTGTTCAATATCATGAGGGATATTCTTACCGATTTGCACAGTGATATCCTCATTGTTGTCGTCAAGACAGATGGCTTTTACATCCTGATCAGGATGTGCTGTAGCATCCTGAGGATGGCACTGTGCATCCTGCTGTAATTGCTATACTTGTCGGGATGAGGTCTTCATTGATGTCATGTAGCAATCCTTAGCTTCTTGTTGATCGCTGTTGTCCTTCACAACTCCCCAAGGTGTGGGTAGTTTCACACATTGTTGATATGTTGAAGGCACGGCCTTCATATCATGTATCCAGGGTCTCCCCAGGATGACATTGTAGCAGGATAGGGAATCTATCACACAAAATCTCTGGATAGAGTTCACCCCTTCCACATATACTGGTAGTTTGATGTCACCCACTGTGCTCTTGGTTTCTCCACTAAAGTCCACTAAAACTGATATGGAAACTATCTCCGATTCTGGGATGTTCATCCTCTTGAGGGCCTCAAGCTAGATGATGTTTACTGAGCTTCCTCCGTCTATAAGAATCCTGCGAACAAAGTAATAACCAAACCGTCATAATGAGGGTCAAGGATGTTTTTTCTATCTTCTTCCTCAAAACATATCACTTTTGAGGTTGTCAGGATGGTCGTCTTCGTTGGTCTTTCTCCTTTTTCAGATTTTGCTTCCCTCGCATGTCTTTTAGCAGCTGAGTATGAGGTTCCACAAATATCTGACCCTCTTGAAATGAAATGGATAATGCCAGCATCCTTAGGTGGGGATGCTGCACTTTCCGGGATGCTAATGTCATCCTGAGATCTTGATTTCTTCTTGCCTAGGAGATCCTTGAGGTGGCCCTTGCTTAGGAGATACGCTATCTTCCTTTCTTAGTGCAATGCAATCTTCAGTGATATGGCCAAAATCTTCGTGAAAGGCACACCATTTGGATTTGGATTTGTCTTTCCATCCTGCCTTGTTGTCCTTCCTTGGCCATCTTGCTTTATCCCCTAGATCCTTCATGGCATACATCAAACCTGTTACATCGACAGAAAAACAATAGTCTAATAATTTAGGGCAGTCATCCTCATTGTCATCCTCCACCATATTGACCTTCTTATTATCAGGCCTAGCATATGGTTTATGCTTATATGGGTCGTATGTGGGAGTGGATTTTCGATTGGGATGGTTATATTTTGAGGATGATTCTATCCTCTCTTGTATCTTCTTATCATCTTCAAGTCGGATGAATCTCAAAGCTTTGTTCATGACTTCATCTAAGTTCCTGCATGGGTTCATCACCAATTCCTAATAAAATGGTGAATTTCTCTACAGCCCCATTTTGAATGCCTGGACTGCTGTAGTGACATCCAGGTTTGGGATGTCAAGTGCTTCCTTTCCAAACCTGGTAATATATTCTCTTAGTGACTCCCCCTGTGGTTGAGTTACTCTATACAAATCACTTGTCAAACGTTTCGAACGTTTGACTACAAGAAAACTGGTTATTAAACATGTTAATCAAATGTGCAAAAGAAGTAATGGAATAGAGTGGAACACTTAGGAGCCATTTCAGGGCTGGACCAGTGAGAGTTGAGCCAAATCCCTTGCATAAACATGCTTCTTTCATATTGGCAGGGATTGGATTTATTTCCATCCTTTCCCTATATTGAGCCACATGTTCTTCAGGATCTGTAGATCCATCATAAAGCTTCATGCTTGGAGTTTGGAATCGTTTTGGAATCTCCACATCACATATGGGAGGTGCAAATCTTTATACTCTATGGCACGCTGAGGATACTTCAGGGATGGGCTGTACTATCCCTGGAACACTCGATACCATATCCTTAATCTTCTGAAGTTCCCTTGCCAGCTGAGGGCTTATTCCCGTATCCTGCAAAGAAACAACCTCATTAGTAGTAAAAGTACTAGAACTTAAATTGTTACAGTTAGTGTTATATCCTTGGGATGGCACATGTGCGTATCCTGTATCCCTGGTGGTTGCCATCCTGGGAGGAGTAGTCGTTTATGGGGCAGAGAATCCAGAACTCATGGGGATGAAATCTCCTTGATGTACTCCTCCAGAGATGCCAGAATTAAAATCTAACACCCTGGGCTGCAATGGTGTCCCCATGTCATCACTTGGCCTCCTTGAGGATGATTTAAGAGCTTGTATTTCTCTTATCAGCATCCGGTTTGTGTCTTGTTGTTGATGTATCGAATCCTTCATCAGTGCAAACATAGAAAGTAATTCATCATTTGATATAAGAACAGGATGAGTAGATCCAGATGGTCTAGATGGGATTTGGGAAGTGGAACTTCTTGGAAGTGCAGGTGGAGGTGGTAAGGTAGTGTTTCTGGTAGAAGTTGTAGATGGCATGGATGTCGAAACAGATTTTTGTGAAGAAGCCATAGTTGTCAAATTTCGTAAATAAAACTTGAATAAAAGAAAGTTTTAACAAAGTTTTTGTTAAAATAGCACCACTTGCCCCTCGGTGGGCGCCAAATTGTTTTGGTCAAAAATTATCCAATAAAAATAACTTTGTATTCCAAATTAGTTAATGTGAGGTAGAGTGCTAAATGTGTAGAAATATGTTTGTAAATCAATAATATTCTTGAGATGGTGTATCAGGATGTTTAGCAAGTAAAAATATGGCAACTATGACCGGGATGGCTTAGGTTAGTTCCGGGATGGGCAGTTGTATCCTCAGGATGGACAGTTACATCCTCGGGATGGAACTGCTAGAAATGCACAAATAAAGCAATAAACAAGAAGAACAACACACGATCTACAAGGAAAGCCCTTGATCAATTGTAGATCGTCGGCATAAAACCTCGGGAGGAGTCTAGGCCCCTGCCTTGTTTGTTAATATTAATATGGTAAAAAGATACAACTTTGGATGAGTATGTGGACGAGTATGCTATGATTACAATGATTGTGCAAGTGTTTGTGATTAGCTAAGTGTATCTGAGTAGCCTATAGTGTAAGCAGTGTGCAAGTAGGTGTCCTATACTCGTCCAATACTCCCTTTATATAGTACATGAAGTTTACAAAACAACCCTACGAAATATGCTAAGCAGTTAAGGTCCTTGAAAGCTTGTGGACTGTCGTTGTGGGTGTTTCAGCTGTAGTGGACGTTGGATAACAGCTTCCACCTTTCTCGCCTTACATTTATCACTTAGGCAGTTACACTTTGACTCATTCTCCAAGTCTACACGCGTACAGCTCATGCATCCTTGATATCTCTGAATTAATAAGACTTTGTAGCCGTTAAAAAGGGGTTACAAGTCTTATTCACTTCATTAATCACACCTGTAATAACATAAGTACAAGATAATTTGTTAGTCCATCCTCGGGATGCACAGATGTCAGAATACTGTTACATCCTGAACCATGCTTAGTCCTTCACCATCCTGAGGATGTTACTCAGAGAGTGTGAGGTAAAATCACCCTGCATCCATATAACAATAAGATAGTTCATTTTCAGGATATGCACATACTGCCACATCCTGACGTTAATCAAGTCCTTCAGCATCCTGGGGATGGCATATTAGGGATGCGAGGTAAAATCATCCTGAGGATTTTCACCCACAACAAGTAGGTTTTAGAATTTATTGTGCAACGGTAAGTATTTTTTGAAATGGTCAAAAAATGAAGTATAAATACCCACTGTGGTTATCCAAAAATTTCATACTTGCCCACAGTTATCACTCTAAGCACTAAAAAAATGACATGTTGGAGCGAGGATGAAGAAATCGCTTTGGTGGTGTGCTACCAAGATACCCTACAACAACAACCACCCTGTCGCCGCCACTCGGCGGGGGACTCCTTTTGGGACCGTGTATTGGCGGGCTTCAAGGGCCAAATTAGTGACAACGATCGTACGATCGAAAGTCTCCAATGCAAGTGGAACGATCTAAACAACAAATGTGATCGGTGGAGCACCCTCTACACAATCACCTTGAGGGAGCACCCGGGATCGAGTTCACGCATGTCGACTATGCAGCTCAATACTGCAACAATTTTGACCATGTCGAGGCATGGTAATTGTTGCTTAATGTTTAAGTTTTTTTAATTATGTTTTAATTATTTGTATTTATTTATGTTTAATATTAATATATTTACGTTTTGTGTGTTCAATTTAATTATGTTTTATGTGTTCGGACAATTGAAATTAAATGAAAACAATTAAATAATTAATTCACACGCTTTAAAAACCATGGTCAAATACACGGTTTGCCTTCACGGAACCTCTACGAGCACCACGGGCGGTCGTGTTGAAGTGGTGGTAGTGATGTTATCGTGAGGTACCCGTGACCTACGCAGGAAGCGCCCCGTCCCCCTTAGATATAATATATTAGTCAACATTTTATCTATTATTACCATTGTTATGGTTGTCTTACCATTATATGCTATCGTCACAAGATATTGGTTGGTCGTTGTAACTCTTAGCTCACATTCTTCTTATGTGATGATTTTCTTTCTCTTCTTCTTCCCGTTCCGCCTGGGATGAATTATAAAAATATTTTGGTTAATTTTGCATTTCGTGTTGTCATATTCATAGCTCTGGCTTCCGAATCGTAACTCTTGTTAACATGACATTATTGTCTGACATTAGATTAATGGCCATCGTTTGCTTGAATTTAAAATTTGGTAGTTACAAATTAGACACCAAGCTTGAGTTTTTGACACAGTGAAAAATTCAAACCAGGCACTAAACATGAATTTAAAAACTGTTGTAAAAGTTTCATAAAACGTGAAAAACAAATGTGAAAAACAAATATGAAAATAGAAGATCAAAGTAGGGATAGAAGATGTTACAAGCACTACAACAATAATCAATTTTTTGCAAAATTTGATTTCGAACCTCTATTCACTCCCAACCCAACAAAAAGATGGTTTTCAACTAACTACTAAGAAAACACGTAAATAATGAAAAACTGAGAACTAACAAAACAAAGAACAAAAGACAAGATAACAAAAAATGATGAAAACACAAAAATAAACCAATTAGAATGAAGAACCATCTAGACGTTGAATCCCTAAGAACGTGTAATGACCTCGATAATCGACTAAAGCCTGATTCTAAACCTGACGACCCTCCTGCTAGAGATGCTTATATCCTATAGCGATCAATAAGCTAAGGATGTGACCTACACCCTCAAGATCCTAAAAACTGAAGTATGAAGTTCAATCAAAATGATGTGAATGAATTGCTAAAAAGAATTAGTTTTTACTATAGATACCAAATAACACAACTATCAAATTTTGTAACAACAACGGTGTCAACAATCCTTCAATCATGATAATGTTGTGACCTTTTTGTCCACCTTTGAATATCTTTCCACATTTCCTTGTAAGCCTTGCTCTTAGGGATGAGCAAATGTTATCAAATCCTGAATAAAAGGGCACTGAATAATTTTCGGTACCCAATTTTTAGCCTTTTCGGGATCATTACTTTCCGTTCGTTACGGTGCTAGTATTTTACCAATTTTTACCTTAAAATATCATACAATATCGGTACTATACTGTTACCCAGTTTTGATGATTTTTAGGACCGATCTCATCCCTACGTGCCCTTCCATTTGAGCTACATATTTTGGGTATGTGTGCCATGCAATACGTATGTTCAGCTAATGGAAACACATTTTACAGGGCATGAATTATATCCCTTTGGCTATTTGAAATGAGTATGAAATTAAAATTCATATCTAATCATATGTCATGTCCAATATGCTCCAAAGAAACACTCCTAGGAGTTTATAGCTCAACTATGGCATATGCTATTGTATATATCCATTGTAATAATTGTTAATGGTTGCCTAGGAAATAAGACATTCATAAAAACACCAATCCCATTATATGTTCCTTTTATACAAGCTTTAAAACCTTGTTTAAGTGGACCTAAACATTTGTAAGGGGCCATTCGGTAGCCTCTTAATTTTTCCATTAAGAGGCTACATCTGAATCAGCCAATATTAAGTGTGTTTGGTTTATCAGAAAGGCACCTCTGAATCAGGCAGCAAACCTCTTACTCATTAAGTTCCCAAATAATGTTGAATGGAAATTTTACCTCTGGCCCTTCACCTTTGTTCATAACCCCCGGCCACTCACACACCACTTTCTCGACCACCAACCATCACCACATTGACGTACTCTTACTAGGTCAACACTTACTAGCTAAGCACCGAATGAATGGCGTAGAGGTTGCTAGATAGACCATGTAAGGCAACTAGATTCAACTGAAGGAATGTACTCCACTTCAAATTCAACTTTTACATTTGTATCAAATTTGCAACCCAAGTACATACTATCTCAAAATACCACAGTGATGAATGTAATCATCCATTACCTATTTTATAGCATATGATTTGCTCAGAAAGCCTTCATTTTTCATATTCTCATTTCATACTTCTTCTGCATTTATTCTTGGATAGATTTGATTAAGATGTAGAATTTGACTCTATCGGAAACAAGATTTGCATTGAAAGCCAATTGGAAGAAATGCCCTAATAGATCCACTTTGAAGACATTTGTGTTAGGGGTTATATGTTATAACAATCCAAGTTAACTCATCTTTTAACTTAGAAACATACAAAACCGAAGGACATTTAGTGTTATCATCTACTATTTTCCTACCACCTTTTTTTGTACTTGGGCTTTTAGTTTGATCCACATGACTTGCATCTTCTTTTTTTACTTAGGCCTTTGATTGGGCCTTTAGTTTGATCCACCTCACTTGGCATCTTCTTTAGTAAGTTTGGCTATTGTTGTAGATTTAAAGTGTGGAATAGAACCCTTATCCTTTCTTGATCATTTCATTAAAAGCTATTGTCTATCCTGGTTTTCACAACATGTCTTCTAACTAAATCTTTCACTACTTTCTGATTATGAACTTCTTGACCAACATGAGACTCTAAGACATTGCTTTCTTTCTAATCCTTCTTAGTTGTCTTTTCTTCAAAACAAATTTGTCAATGTCTTCACCGAATGAGGAGATTCCAAATGAATCATTGTGCATTGTATCTCTACTTCTTTTGCATTATTGTCTACAAGTAGATTACCATTAAAGCCCCTCAAATCAACTTCCCTTTTATCAATTTCATTTGCAGAATCAATGCCATAATCATATTCAACCTTAACTTTATTTCTGTTTTTATCACCTATTTCAACTGCATTTCCTATATTCAGTTCGTTTACTTCCTTTCATTTACTTCCTTGACTTCAGTGACAACATTCATTTCTTCACTTACATGATTCATAACTTCAAAGGAAAGATCATCAAACATTGCATCAATAACTTTTGCATTCGGTTCATTGACTACCTTTTCAGGTCTTTAATCCTAACATTGCTATTACCAACTTCCCTGTCATTTTAAGCCTTACATTGTTATCCCCAACTTCAATATATATATATATATATATATATATATATATATATATAGGGGAAAGTTATTTTGAGAACGCCTATATTTCGTGCGAACCGTGAGAACGGCATCTAAAACCATTCAAATTCAAAATTTCTTTTTACACTTGTCTTTATTACTAAAATACAATCCCCAAAACACAATTTACGCGTAAAAATTCAAACGTATACGAAAATAATTTGTTTCTACACATGTGTAAATTTGCTGTTTATACATGTGTAAACTGTTTCATTTACACATGTGTAAAAAGTTAATTTGAAAGTGTTTTTGCAAGAAAAGATGGATTATTTGAAAAGAAAATTCATTTATTAATGTTGTATTTTGATTATAATGGGATTTGTATTAAAAAAATTGATTTTTGTACTTGTTCTCACGGTTCTCACAATATTTAGCGTTCTCAAGATAACCCTCCCCTATATATATATATATATATATATATATATATATATATATATATATATATATATATATATATATATATATATATATATATATATATATGTTCCTGTACAAAGTACATTTTTCGTACAAAGTGTGAGAAGTCTATATAGTCATTGTGTTTTAAAGTTTGGCTATAATGTTTTTTATTCCTTTTGCATTGATTTATATAGAAAAGCACCAAACGTTACAATTTAAAACACAATCAAATGTATTGTAGACATTAAATATAAAACACACTGATTACTTTCTTCGTAGGGTGTTTTAGATTGCATGTCGAGAATACATTAATTAGTGTTTTAAATTGTTATTTTTTGTGTTTTTCTATATAATACTATGCTAAAGGAACAT
This sequence comes from Ambrosia x helenae, assembly GCA_030844895.1. NCBI lineage: Eukaryota > Viridiplantae > Streptophyta > Magnoliopsida > Asterales > Asteraceae > Ambrosia > Ambrosia x helenae. The sequence goes on from CM061229.1 coordinate 1,282,963, forward strand.
TAAACATCATGCCTAAAATTTAAAACACAATGCCTATATAGACTTCTCACACTTCGTACGAAAAATGCACTTTATACAGGAACCCCACCCTATATATATAGAAATACCTATATGACCAAGTGATCAACCACATAAGTTGTCCATATTAACAGACTTTGAGTTTTTTTCCACATAAGTAGACCACGTTAACAAAAACTAATTGGGTTAACTTTTAGTTAGTATGTGACCACTAAGGGAAAACATGTTAAAAGATGGGACCGCCAAGAGTGATTTTCGAAGGTACAGTGGCGAAGCTTGGTTCTCAAATCGGTGGGGGCCGAACTCAACCCGGACTCAATTTACCTACTAAAATCGCAAAATTCCATCATTGCGCTAAAAACGGTGGGGGCCGGGGCCCCTCGGGTCCTCAAAAAGCTTCGCCATTACGAAGATGGAATTATTGGCGGCGAGTAATTGATAGGGCTGAGCAATTCACGGTTCGGAACCGCTAGATCCGAACCGTATTCTTGTATTTACGGTTCGGTTCTGGTTCTTAAATTTTGGTGAAAACGGTTCGCGGTTTGGTTCGGTTTAGAACCGCGGTTCTATTTAAAGAACCGCTAGAACCGGGTTAGATTAAAACTTTTAATATTATATTTAAAATCCTAGTAATTTAGTGGGCTTTTCCAAGTAGTTTGTAGACCGACTATCCACATTTTCAATTCCCAAGTTTAATCTTTATAAAGAATACTGTTTGAGTCATGTTAACTATATAATATCTAACAAACTTGTTGAGATAGGAGTTCCATTTGGATTATGTAATTTCTATAAAAACATATAGAGTACAATAAAGGTAACGAAAATAGCTTAAACTGAGAATCAACGCTTACAAATTCATTTATAAGGTGCACAGGTTGGCCTATAATGTGTATCAGACAATGATGTAGTATAACATGTGACATTAGGAATGCATGACGCATATCATTCATAGTGTCAAAATTACAATCATTGCATATATGCAGTTGGTATCGTACACTTCTAAACATGTATCATAGGTTCGTAATATGAGGACACCACACTTTATTTTACTAAAGTTGAATTTGATCTAATTGTTAGTTTTAGGATTTAATTTACAACCGATTCCGACAAAAACCGTTTACATGAGAACCGTTTAACTCGGTTCCAAACCGAACCGGTAGGTTTTTATACGGTTCGGTTCCGGTTCCGGTTCTTATATTTATCACTAAACGGTTTCGGTTCGGATCGGTTCGGTTTGGTTCTGAACCATTGCACACCCCTAGTAATTTAAATCTAATATTCTATTATAAATTTGTAATATCTCCGTCAATTCTGACAACTCATTTAAGTATGGGCGCTGCCCATGGTCATCAATTTGGGCTCCTCAAACGTTTTTTTATATATGGTGCATCATTCAAATAGGTATGGAACTAAAAAAGGAATAATTCAATCCTTTTAAATCAAATTTTATTTCCACAAACACGTAGTTTCACATGTATAATAATTAATCTATCATTTGATAGATTTATCCTTAGGCTATACGGTATGGGGACCGTTCCCTGGGTTGTTCTGCCTGTTAAGGACGGACAACACCGCCCTATGGATGTTCCCGTCCTCTACGGAACATCCAAGACGGGCCACTTTGGGACTATTTTATTATTTTTCGTTTTTGAACATTAAGGGATGAAAGCTTTATAAATAATTAATAATAAAAGGGGGAGGGATGTCTCCACACCCTTGAATTATCCCAAAAGGAAGAACAACTCACCTTGCTTATGTGGAGTGTGATCATGGGCGGATCCACCTCTCTAGTAATGTGGGCAAGTGCCCACCATAGCCAACTAAGAAGTTTAGTGTATATCCATATAAAGTCTTTCATCATGTTAAAAAGAAAGATAAAATGGTTGCAAGGCCCATATGGATTAAGGCACATTAAGATGAAATTCAAACATGGCACAAGAATCTAATACTTTCATGTTTGAATACGTTTCTAGTATTTAATTCTTAAACTCAATTCAGAAATTTGTATACTTTAAAATTGATTGTAACTCATTTGTTTTTTTTTTTTTTATCGGCTAAGGACATCACCTCGGTACTCCGTTTCGAATCCTCTTTCCGCATCGTCCATGAGGGCATAAGCCCTTTCAACTTCAAGGGATGTATTTTTGCTGGCCCTAGGATTCGAACCGTGTACTTCCCCGGGCGGAAACCTCCCTAAGAAGTAAACCCTCCCACTTCTCCCCAACTGAGCTGGGGTCACTGGCGTAATTCATTTGTTAAGTTTATAGGAAACAACAAATTATCATACTATTAATAATTATTTTTATGAGATAGAAATTAAACTAGAATAAAGGTTAAGTTTCTTGGAACAACTAAATAGATAAAGAAAAGAAAATTGGAAGATAAATAGTGTTATACTTAAACTTAAATGATGAATTAAATTTATTTTATAGTTTATAAAATAAATCTTTAATCATTCTTTGGATTATTACGAGTTCAAGGCGTTTAATTGATTAATGTGGTTTTTAACCTATTTGGACCCACCACCTTATTTACCTCATTCATTTGTGCCCCCGTAATATAAATTCATGGATCCGTCACTGAGTGTGATGTGGCGAAAAACAACCTTTTGGGATGTCAATTTTATCGTACAAAATTATATTTGATTTTAAGAATGTGACATGTACACACATTTGTGATTGGAGTGTAAATATAAGAACTTTTGGATCAACGGGAGTATCAAAACTAGAGTGACATTTGATATTTAAATACAATAATTTCTCTTAATAATGATATGACGTCCTGTTATGTGGTATCCCACAAATTATGCATCCTTTCATCAGCTGACTCCTTCCTCACCATTCCTTTCTCAAACAGTCTACAATTGTCTTTGCATTTCATCCCAACACAACCACATTAACACTCGGATCTGAGATCCATTGATCCTATCATTTCTGCAAATTTCATGTTCCAATTCATGCAGTTTCATTTTCAACATAACAACTGAGAAAAGAAGTAGGTGCTGCTCCGAATGATTTCGGTTTGAATCGCTTCGAAAGGAAACACAGGTATGTGGAAACTAGAAGAATTGAACTTGTGCTATATAACTCCTTACCACTGTGTTTACTTGTATGTTTAAACATTTCAAGTTTAATTATATGTGGTAATATTAATAGACGAATTGTACCATGGAACGCTGAAGCGAAAAAAAGCTAGATACGTAGCTATAAGGGGCGGCGGAGAGCCCACGGCAACTTTGCCGAGCCCCATCCAATCCCCCTCTGCCATGTCAACTCCACACTAACTATCATCAATTTTCATGATTGCCAGTCGGTTTATGAGATTTAATTTTCTTCAGTGCTTTACAACATATGAGATTAATTTTCTTCAGTACGCTCAAAACACATTGTTGATATTTACAACATTTTCTTTAGTCAAATATATATATATATATATATATATATATATAATATATATATATATATATATATATATATTAATACAAAGACACTTCAACGGTGTCTTTGTGCTATTGTGCACATATGTTGTCTGCTAAGATGCACCAATCACAACCACCATTATTGAAACTTGTGAGCTTCCATAATTGAAGATTATGTCTTTGTACTATTGTGCATATATGCTGTCTGCTAAGATGCACCAGTCACAGCCACCATTATTGACTTGTGGGCTGTCATAATTGAAAATTATGGGCCAGGTGAACAATTAATGGGCTGCCATTTTTGGAATACTTTGGGCTCCATGTCAAGTTAATAATAGGCAACCCAACTATTGTTACGTTAATGTTGGTATGCAAGGTAATGGGCGGCGATTTATTCTTTTACGCTCACGCGAGAATAACAGTCACATAATGTTATCTTTAATGTCCACCAAACACCAACGCAACAGGAGCTGCCACAGCAAAGCGCGATCTTTAACGTGCACCAAACCCTTAACGCAACAGGAGCTCCGCAGTGAAGCGCGGGTAACTAAAATACTAGTATCAACAAAAAGGGAAACATAACAAATTACGGGAAAAAAATCTTCGGAAAAAATTGAAACGTCATTGAATGTCCAAATTATTGTAGCAAGCTCTTTTATAGGGTGGTCTAAACATGACAAGCCAATTCGGTACGCGATACCCTGTAAGTTGGTACGTTGTATTGTATATAAACATCATACCAATATATATATTTTTTTCAAATAACTCCAATAAACATTTCTTAATCATAATCCAAAACAAAGTTCATAATTATATGTTCAAAAACATAAAACAAACAAACAAACCAAGTTCATAATTATAAGTTAAAAAAAAAAAAAAAACAAACCAGACTTCAAAGCTAAACAATCCTTTGTCATTTTAATCCCGATTCGCAAATCGGAGTGAATCTAGACAGCGAATTCGACATTCCGGTACGCGAATCCGTGATCTTTGGTTCGAAATTCTACACAATCGGGTACGCTCAATTCTTCGAATCGGATCGCGAACCCTAGGCGAACGGGTCGCGAATGTACCCGATTCTGGTACGCGCGATTCAATTTGCGGTACACAGTTAAAGTAGCGAATCCTGTGAATATGGTTTTACTGCAACATATGATCTACATATATTAGTAAGCATTTTACAGGCTCTTATGAGATTTAATTTTCTTTAATACTTTATATACTGAATTCAAACAAAACAGGTGAAAATGAGCATGGTTACTAAAGTATATAAACGTCAAGATGCGAGAGCTCCACTTATTGTTCAAGATGAAACAAGAAAGGAGAATCATTATATGGTTTACCTCAGCACATTTGTTGCAGTATGTGGTTCATTTTCATTTGGAACAGGTGTAAGTGCTAAGTTGTTAAGTTTATCATCTTTATATTTAATACATACACAAGTTGACTATATTGATGCCAACCATTATTTTTTTGGCTTTTACTTTTCAGGTTGGATATTCATCTCCTAGTGAGGCTGGCATTAAGAAAGATCTAAATCTAACAATAGCACAGGTTAGTTTGAGTAGTAGTTAGACCTAGTGTATTATATTTTTTTTGAAACATAATTTAAAAGTAATAGAATATTATACATTAAACAAATTGATTGTAAATTGATTGTAGATATCTCTCCACTTAATTAGGAGATTATGTTGTACATTATATATTAATTACAATGTTAATGAGAAAACCAAGTTGAATCATCTTCCTTTATGGTATCATTCCTTTGATCCTCCCACCTTCTCATTCAACCCTATCGCCACTGCCATCATCAGCCTGCTGCTCTCCTTCTTCGGCCTCCTTCTTTTACTTTCGAACCCTCCCCTTGTCCTTCCCCATGGATTCCAAACTTCTCCACCCTGCCCAAACTGTCACAAATATTAAAACCCATGTTCCCTTAATTTGGAAAAAGATTCAACCCACTATAATACCTGGAAAACCTTATTCAAGGTTCATTGTCATGCATATGAAGTACTCGACCACCTTGGTCCCAAACCAGCAGCCGCCGCTCCTCCTGCCCCTCAGACGCCGTCGCCGCTACTCAGGCCCAAGCTGCTTTCATTGCAGCCGAAGCTCCGTGGTCCCAACTGGATGCTATTGTCCTCTAGTGGATCTACGCCACCATCTCCATTCCCCTTCTCCACATTATACTCAAGCCCGGACAAACCGCCTATGATGCCTAGACTTCCATTGAAAGTGAGTTTAATGACAACCAAAATACTAGAGCAGTCTTTCTAGGTCAAGAGTTTGCTAACTTATGCCTTGAGAATTTTTCCTCCATGGCCGACTATTACCAACACGCCAAACATCTGGCTGATCAACTTGAGAACGTTGGTTCTCCTGTTGACAACCGGATGTTGGTTATCAAAATCCTGACAAACCTTACTGAACAATATGATAGTATCTCAACTGTACTCCAGAATAGTGACCCTCTCCCCGAGTTTAATGAAGTGCGTTCACGCCTAATCTTCGAGGAAAGCAAGAAAAAACGCCAAGTGGCTCGGTCATCTCATTCGGCCGCCACTGCCCTTACCACCACCACCACCACACAACCGCCCCCCATTACTGCACCCTCAACCGATTACCCATCGGCTCGTGGTCGAGGCCGCGGCCGGTCATCAAACAACCGAACCTTCACCAATTCACAATCAACACCGAACCACCCTTATATCATTTTTCCCAAGCAACTGGACCGCCTCACAGTGGGCCAACATCCTCAATCAAAATAACTCGAACAAACCCCCATGCCCGTACCCTTCCAAACCCAACAACCAAAATTCTCAAGGCATCCTCGGTCCTCGACCTGATCAGGATCATCATACCGGCTACTCACCCACTGACATTGAGCAGACACTCTACTCGTTGGCTCTCAACCCACCGGACCATGGCTTGATGGATACTGGAGCCTCCTCTCACTCTGCCAATGCGCAAGGTATTTACTCTCCGTCTAGTTTTAATAAATGCATTAATAAAAATATAATAGTTGGTAATGGCATGACTATCCTTGTTTTGGCACAAGGCAACAAAGTCCTCCCACCACCTTTTCCCCACTTAAACTTAACAATGTCTTATTTTCCCCACACATTATTAAAAACCTAATTTCGGTCCGTCGCCTTACCACTGATAACTTAGTCTCTATTGAGTTTGACCCATTTGGTTTTCTTGTGAAGGATCTCAAAACTCGTGCTCCTATCCTATGATGCAATAGCACAGGCGATCTTTATCCACTGACTGCACTCCTCCCACTTCCACAAAACCAACCTTCTGCTTTTGCTGCTGTTTCACATGATCGCTAGCATAAACGTTTGGTCATCCTGGCAATAATTTGTTACAGTCTTTGAAACTGTCTTCTTTTGTTGATTATGGAAAATTTAATAAAACACTTTGTCAATCTTGCATTTTTGGGAAAAGTGTTAAATTGCCATTTTATGATTCTATTAATTGTACGCGTTAACCTTTTGACATTGTTCACAGTGACCTATGGACCTCACCCGTACTTAGTACGGGTGGCCACAAATATTACATCCTCTTTTTTGATGACTTTACTATTTTTTTGTGGACCTTTCCGATTGCTAATAAATCCCAAGTCTTTAACACCTTTACCACCCTCCAAAACTTAATTCACACCCAATTTGATGTAGAATAAAACAATTTCAGTGTGACAATGGCAAAGAATATGCCAACCAAAACTTTTACAATATTTGTAATCAAAATGACTTGCAATTTCGATTCTCTTTCCCCTACACCACCTCCCAAAACAGTAAAGCGGAACGCAAAATCCGCACCGTAAATAACATGGTTCCTACCCTCCTTGCCAAGCTTCCCTCCCAACCAACATGTGGCACCATGCCCTCGAGACCGCCACATATCTTCTCAACATCCTACCTAACAAAACCTACCACTTTAAATCCCCTACCTCTTTTCTCTACAAATGCACCCCAGAATACGACCATCTTCATGTTTTCAAATGCCTTTGCTACCCTCTCACCACTTCCACCAACACAAATAAACTCAACTACCGCTCCCACCCATGTGTCTTAAACCACCGTAAGTGTCTTGATTTAACATCTCATCAACTTATTATCTCAAGACACGTCCACTTTGAGGAATCCATATTTCCCTACGCCATTCAGTCACCAACAAAACCACCCTCATATGATTTCTTAAACCCCACTATTAACCCTTTAGTTTGGGAGTATCTCCAAACCTCCCAAAATCCTCGAAAACCATCCCACCAGCCTACTGCCTCCGTACCACCCACACCTACCCCACCTCATTCTACCAACCCACCACGAGTCCCAATCCCGTCCCACCTACAGGCCCAATTCAACCACCTTAGCCCTCCTCTACCGGCCCATCCCAACATTCTCCAGGCCCACTCACTCAAACCACAACCCACCCACCCCACATCCAGCCCATCCTTCTTCCTCCACTAATGCCCTGGCCCAAACCAACTCAATTCCCACTGCTCCTACACAGGCCCAACAATCGGCCCACTCCTCCTCCATTCCCTTGGCGACTGTTCAGGCCTTATCATCAGCGCTTGACCCACTGGTCTCGCGTCTTCGACACCTACCCACCACGTTCTACATCCAACACCCCCCTCTACGCGAACCATTTACACCCGATCTATGAGTGACATCGTCAAACCGAAACAATTTTTTAACCTGCACACTTCCTCTGTCGTGCCTATCCCTAAGTCCCCACAGGTTGCCTTGTCCTCACCAGAGTGGTATAATGCCATGTCCAATGAATTTAGTGCACTTATTAAAAAAGACCTAGGAGCTTGTACCTTGGACACCTGACATGAACATTATACGTAGCATGTGGTTGTTTATACATAAGTTCAAGTCTGACGGCATTTAAGAGCGTTATAAAGCACGTTTGGTTTGTGATGGTCGTAAGCAACAAACGGGCATTGACTGTGGTGAAACATTTAGCCCCGTAGTCAAGCCGGCTACTATTTGGTTAGTACTTTCTCTTGCCTTGTCTAAATCTTGGCATATTCAACAGTTGGATGTGACTAATGCCTTTCTTCACGGTAATTTGGAGGAAACCGTGTATATGCATCAACCCATGTGTTTTCGCCATAGAGACTTTCATGACCATGTTTGTCGCCTCAGGAAGTCATTATATGGCCTCAAGAAGGCCCCTCGAGCCTGGTACCAGCGATTCACAGACTTTGTTACACTGTAGGGGTTTCAACAAAGCAAATCTGACAATTCTTTATTTATTTATCATCACGGTCGGGATATTGCTTATCTTCTCATTTACGTGGATGACATCATTCTTACTAAGTCCACTGAGGCCCTTCGTAATCAGCTTCTACGTACACTGTCTGGAGAGTTTGCCATGAAAGATTTGGGGCCACTTTCTTATTTTCTGGGTATTCAGGTCATCAAGGACAGTAACAATATGTTTCTCTCTCAGCATGCTTATGTTAAGGATATCATTCACCGAGCATCGATGGACTCGTGTAAACCAGTTGCTACACCGGTTGACACCCGGTCCAAGTTGTTTGCAGATTCGGGTCCTCTACACGACGACCCTTCCACATACCGTAGTCTTGCGGGTGCCCTTCAGTATCTTACTTTTAATCGCCTAGACATATCCTATGCTGTTCAGCAGATATGTATGCACATGAATGCTCCTCGGCTTGATTATTGGAACTCCTTGTAGCGCATCATTCGATATATTCAGGGTACCGCAGATTATGGTCTTCATCTGGGACCCGTTCCCAGCCTTTCTTTACTTGCCTACACAGATGCTGACTGGGCCGGTTGCCCTGACACTCGTCGATCTACATCCGGCTACTGCGTTTATCTGGGCGATAACCTCATCTCTTGGTCCTCCAAGCGACAGTCCACTATCTCTCACTCCAGTGTAGAAGCTGAATACAGAGACGTCGCAAATGTGGTCGTTGACATTTGTTAGTTACGTAACCTACTGCTATAGCTTCATCATCCATACTCTGATCTACTGTGATAATGTGAGTACCATCTACCTCTCTGGTAATCCAGTGCAACATCAGCGCACTAAACATATAGGGCTCGACATCCACTTCGTTCGTGAACATGTTCAGCGTGGCCGCATTCAAGTGTTGCACGTTCCTTCTCGTCATTAGATAGCAGACATCTTAACAAAGGGACTTCCTCGTGTCTTATTTGATGATTTTCGTGCCAGTCTTAGCATCAGACCTCCCAACGCTTCAACTGCAGAGGAGTAATAGAATATTATACATTAAATAATTTGATTGTAGATATCTCTCCACTTAATTAGAAGATTATGTTGTGTATTATATATTGATTACAATGTTAATGAAAAAAACAAGTTGAATCATCTTCCTGTAAAAACATAGACATTGTGGAAAAATATATTCATACGATACCAACCATTATTATCCGTTTTGCTCAAAAGGTTACATATTGTCTATTTTTCCGACAAGGAGCCCACAACTTTGGTTTTTGTTGTCCAAGAACACTTAACTATGATATTCTCCTCTCATCCATAGCCAATTTACCTGCAACGTGGTGGTCGTATTTGAGACCGGTCATTCTTTATGACATGCTATCCATATATCCTGCCGACGGAACAATGTGGGACTGGCTAAAGTGTTGCAACATCAATCACTTGAGATATGTTGAAACATAAACAACAAGGTTAACTTTAAATAAACTTCATGAGATATGTTGAGATTTGGCTACAAATGCCTGGTTTACCTTTTCAGTAAAATTCAAGAATGCAACAAGGCGAATGCACAATACAATAGAAGTTTAGTAACACTCTGTTACTAACAGACTCAAAAGCATTAACCAAAAGATTATGTTGTCTTTGTAGTACTCTTTGTTCGGGTCAATATTGACATTTGGCGCGATGATTGGCGCCGTTACAAGTGGGCCCATGGCTGATTTCTTCGGTCGGAAAGGAGTAAGTTGATACATGTGTATAAACCATCAACCATTGTCATTACAAACTTGCTATTTTGTAAAAATTCGAACTAAATCTTTCGATCCACATTCATGCAGGCAATGAGAATATCTAGTTTTTTCTGTATAGGAGGGTGGCTAGCAATTTACTTTGCTCAGGTATGCACCAAATTTACTCCAAATGGTTCATTAGAGCTTTGAACTCTCTAACTTGAAATAAAAAAAATGACCAAATAATATTCATTTTTAATGACGAAAGGGACCTGTGCCTCTCAACACTGGACGGTTTGCTACAGGATACGGAATGGGAGTATTTTCTTACGTGGTACATCACTCTGAATTAATGAACTCGTGGGACTTTCATGATTCGGTTTACATTTATATAATTCATTAAGACCGAATAACCATATCTGTGTTGTAAGGTACCTGTGTTCATAGCCGAAATAGCACCCAAACAATTAAGAGGCTTGTTAACAACAGCAAATCAGGTATTATCCACATTAGTTTTTAGATTTTAGATGCAAAACCACACACATACACACATTGCGCATTAAAAAAGATAGTATGTATATGAACACTGCTAACCTTCTTTTGCAGCTCCTGATCATTGCTGGGGTCTCATTTTCCTTTGTAATAGGAACACTGCTACATTGGAGAACCATGGCTATGGCAGGTTTTTAATTGCATTTCTCTCTAGTGACATCCTTATTACAACCACTTGTATCCAAATAAAGTATTTAGTGATATTGTGAGATCAAAAAATACTTTATTTTGGATACAACTCAGTTTTCAAGAAAACCGATATTAAAAAACTTTGTAAAGCAAATTAACCTCCTGATTTGGTTGCAGGATTGATTCCATGTGTTGTGTTACTTGTGGGCCTAACTTTTATACCCGAATCTCCTAGATGGCTGGTAAGGAAAAATTAGACGCGTTAATTCAACTCCTTTGTTATATAGCTTATAGGGGAGCACATCAAATGGGTCAAACGGGTTGAAAGTCTAAACTTCAACGCATACATCCTCCTAAATCCTATTATTCCGTAATTTAGATACTGGTTGTAATAATACACTTTCTATAATCATAATTAACGCATTAGTTATATATATATATATATATATATATATATATATATATATTCAAAAAACAAAAATTTGTGGGACAACAGACAACCCAACTCAGCCAAATCCCAGTTTGACTCATACCCAAGTTGACCCGTTTAATCATGTAGGCTAAGATAGGAAAACAAGCAGAATTTGATTACGCACTCAGGGAACTTCGCGGTAAGGATACTGATGTATCTGAAGAGGCAGCTGAAATCAAGGTTTGCATTTCTATGATTTAACTTTATTCCACAGAAGAAGTTATAAAAATAAGAATATTATCATCTGCTACAACTTTTTACAGGAATATATAGAAACACTAGAAAAGCTCCCGAAAGCGAGACTATTTGATCTGTTTCAGACACGATATTTGAAATCGGTTATTGTAAGTTTGTAATCTTCTTTAAACATTATTGTTACTAGATCTTTAAAATGACAATGTGACATATGTTATGTCAAAGTTTAATGGTAAATTTCCTTTTTCTTTCCAATGAGAAGATAGGAGTGGGATTAATGATCTTTCAACAATTTGGAGGAATAAATGGTATCTGTTTTTATGCAAGCAGTATTTTTGTGTCTGCAGGTATCTTCTTGATTTATCTTCTTTTATGTTTCCAACCGGAAATCTAATAGACGTCGCAATTTCAACCCTTTTACTTATAAATGGATTGATTAAAGTTATGGTTCCTCTCTAACAGGTCAAATGAGTAGTTTTTTGTGCAATATGTACCTTTTCATTTTGAACAACGAATGAATAAATGTCTAGCTACCTGGAGTAACCCAATGGCACAAGGCGGCCCCATACGCCCGTGATCATAGACGACGCTAGGTAGCCCAAGGCCACCATCTCCAGTTCCAAGGAAAATCCACCACCCAAAGGCCGACAACGGTAAAACCTGGTTGGGATTGGATTCGAACTTGAGACCTGTGACCTTCAACCGCAATCTTCACTTCCCTCTAATACCAATTGAGCTAAAGCTCATTGGCTACCATATGTACTTTTAATGCATAAATTCCCCAACTCAAATTATTTAAAGGAAAATATTTCATCTAAATAATATGATTTTCCACATCATATTTGACTAGTAATTATTAAGAAATAATCAATAGTTTTTGACAAAAGTGTATTTAGCTTAACTCGACTCGTTTCCACTCATGCAAAGAGTTACTCGTACCGGATGCCTGATTAAAAGTTCTAGATCCACCACTTATTTATAGTCGTATTTGACATCATTTTTTTTCAAAATGTAAAACTTCATTAAAACGCCAACCAACCCACAAAACAGGACGGACACAACACAAACACCATATGTAACAATTTCAGTATATTTTCAGGAGTTTCAGCTGCTATTGGTACAATAACCTATGCTCTTATTCAGGTACCATCATTTGAAGTTCATATATCCATAACTCTATTTCATATATTTTCATGAAATTCTTGTTTTCAGGTTGTGGTTACCACCTTAAACGCGCTATTCATCGACAAAGCCGGTAGAAAGCCACTGTTACTGGTAACCAACAACACACTGCATAATCTTTTACTAGTTCATCCATGAATCAATACCAACCTTTCATCACATGTGTATTTCAAGGTTTCTGTGACAGTGATGGCTTCGGGCTGTTTATTAGCAGCAGCTTCATTTTACATGAAGGTAATCATCAGACACTAAACGTTTACATCGCGTTCTTGACTTAAAAATGGATATGAAATGAATCATTTGGTAAACATCTTGTGTTCCAGACTTATCAAATAGCTCTAGTGGCAGCACCTGCTCTAGCCGTAACCGGTATACTGGTACACATATATACTTAAGTTACAAAAGTTACACTTTTAACATTAAGAAAAATGCATTCTGAAATCATTTTCCTCCTACACAGTTGTATATAGCAGGATTCTCATTAGGAATGGGAGGAGTTCCATGGGTTATAATGTCCGAGGTATATAAATATATGTGTATATATATATATACATAGGGTGAGGTTCGTTTCAGAACAAGAAATTATTGCGAGAGCAAAAAGAACAAACCAAAATCATTTGGTTTTTTCTTTACATTAATGGTTCATTACTTTTAGCTCTTACACAAAAATGCGTATGTTATGTACATAAAAACCATTAAACTAATTTATTCGTATGTTTTTATCTAACTTTTAAACCTTTTACCTACATATGTGTAGGTAATATAACCTACACCTAACTTGCACGTGTGTAGGTTCTATAAATAAACAAAATTTGTTCATATTTTTTAGTTTATTTTCAAATTTTAAGAGAGATAAATAAACATTGAATTTCAACCATTTTTTATATTTTATAAAAAAATTAAGATTGAAAAAATTGAATGATTTATATACGTGAGTTCAACTCGTGGATTCGGGTTATACTTATGTTCTTATTTCTAAAAGTCTGATGGGTTAATAAGTTTTAAAAGCAATTGTTTGAAAGGTTATGGATCAAAGTCATTCGAAAGAACGAAAAGTTCAACCCAAATCCACCCTTTCAATCTGCATTAAAAGTACCCGTTTTGACCCATTTAGCCGCCATTACTCAAATGTGTTACGCATCAGACAGTTGATAATGAATAAATATATATGTTGTATCTAGATATTCCCCATTAACATCAAGGGCACTGCTGGTGGGCTGGTGACATTAGTAAACTGGGCTGGTGCATGGGCTGTTTCCTACACTTTCAATTTTCTATTGACATGGAGCTCCTATGGTAAGTGTACTATGTTAACAATGTCTGCTTTTTTAGATGTTATGGGTATTGACATGTACTTATGTTTGTTTCAGGCACTTTCCTGCTTTATGCAGCAGTAAATGTAGCATGTATTCTGTTTGTGATCAAGTTGGTGCCTGAAACAAAAGGAAAAACTTTGGAACAGATACAAGCTGCCATTAATCATCAGTGACGCAAATGTCACATGTTACAGTTCGTTATATTACATTACATTTCATGAACGAGTCTCAAATTTTCACTTGATAATAAATCATTGATCGTATTTACTATGTGTTTGTGCATGGATTAGCTGTGAAGTCTACATTTGTTGAGTTTCCCCTGTTTCACCTACATACGACTTGGTTATATGGATGAACGATGATCGAGTATGCATAAATCTGATGTGCAGTGACTCATGTATGAAACAGAGGGTGGAGGAACAAGAGATGTGCACACTAATATTATTATTCCACACAAATACAAATGAGACATAATAGGGGTATTTATACCCATACAAACTGACGGTTGAATAACCGTTTTTATAACTAACCGACATAACTATAAACAAACGTAACTGCTTCTGTTTGGCGCCTTTTCTTTCTGCAGTTGACTTTTCGGTTGACTTTTTCATTTCTTGATTACCAAACTTCTAACAACATTTAGGAAGCATTCGGCACGTAGATACAAAAGGGGTAGGTCTTAGAGGTGTCAATAAGTCAAACCATTAATTTGCATGAGGCGGATTAGGCTGACCCAAAACACTGATACAAACGTTAATTTTCTATTATTTTAAAAACAATCTAAATTTATGAAAAAAAAACAACAGATGTTAATTGCTTTTAAAATACATTTTGGATAACCTTCAACTAATTTCAAGAAACAAAATCATAATACTTACAAGCAAGCTACACAAATACATGATTTTTTTACATTAGTAAGATACCCTCAAGCTTCCTCTCAACAAACACAAAACTCATTCCAAGCAAAACAAAAAAAGAAGAAAGCAAAACAAAGGAAAGAATAGACGTATAAGTATATATAAAGTGAGGAGCGTTCAAATGAGAATCGCTAAATAACTAGGAACCACCTTTAGGCCTTTGACCATCGAAGGGATGACCGTGATTCATGGGGTAGAAGAGACATAAGAGAGGGAGTCAAGGAGATCTCAGCCATCCATTCAGATATGAACCAAGAGCCAAAAATGGTTCATTTAGTTCCTAATGCTTTAAAGATTTTCATCTGAACCTCCTTCTATATAAAGTTAACCGTCAGTATCGCTCTATCTATCTAAAGTATGCATTTTCCATGCCCCTTTTGATGGATTAGAATTTGTTATCTTGACAACTTTTTGTTTAGGATGTCGATGTCTTCTAACGTATGGTTGTTGAATAGGTTCATCTACCTTTGTTACTTCAACTTTGACTATGTGATGGTCAGAAGTACCTTTTGATGATAAAACCATATATGAACCAGGAACAAACTTGTAGGGTGAATCAGGCGACACCAATATATAATCTACCCTAGTACCGTATTTGCATGTACCCTGCACATCTGCATTAAATCATTAAACTTGTTATTCTTAAGGTTCACGAACGAAACAAGAACCATCATTATTATGAACCATAGATTAAGTGTTCATACTTTGGCCTTTAGCGATAATAACTACAGATTCACATTCGCCTGCAAAATCCTTAGCATCAGTGTACTGTTTGCTCTTTAAGTACTTCATCACTTCAACTTTTGGCGTCGGTTTTCCCATTTCTTCGTAATACTGAAAGAATATAACTTTTAATAATGGAAAAGAAGTGTTTGTAAGTCAACCCGACCCAGCCAGGCGCGGCATGTTTCACCTGATGAATGGATTTTTATGTACCTTAACAATGTCGGTCCATCTTTCAGACGAGTAGTCTGTTTCATCAAGAGAGTTGATACCTCCGGCTAAGATGTGTGGTCTCTCGTTAGATTCGATGATTGCTTTTATTTGCTTCATTCGCCATTTTTCATCGAGATGATCAAGAAGGGTACAATGAAAATCAACCTCTCCCGTTTGCGGAACATCAATTGTCGCCTTTAAAACGTTCCTGCATTCATGTTAAGAAACTGTTGGATTACTCACTTTGACTAATAAAAACAACATATTTGAGTAGTATTGTATCTGTAACAAGCAATATGGGAAAAAAATTAAATGACTAAAAGAAAAGGGTCAAACGTGTTGAAACTTAAAAGTAACCTAAGGCACGGTCTTAACACATACAACCTCCTAAATCATTTTATTCAAAACATCAGATAATATTGCGCACGCGACAAATAACATCAAACTAATGTACATGTTATCTAAATGTCACCATCCGAAGTACTTTTTATAAAATTTCATAGACACTTATGTTTATCGATCACATTAGACCTAAACGAGTATCATTAACAAAAATATAAACACTAACAAACTCTATTTATTCACTAAGTATCATACCTAACCCGGAACTAGATCAATCACATATTTCCAACCACAAAAAGAAAACCATGGACCACCAGAAAAAAAAAATTAATTTCTAAAAATCTTTGAATTTCAACATCAAACTGTGCATAAAACAAATGACATTCATACAAATATGGAAAATGATTGGACACTTAGTGTGTATAGATTCTAAATAGAATATTGGACCAAAGTAAAGTTTAAAAAGCTTTTTTAGTAGTAGTTGAACCTTTTCTATTTTTTTTTTTTTTTTTTTTTTTTTTTTGGGCATACAGCTGTTCCCAAACATGATACCAAACAGCACTAATAATAACATTCAACTTGTTATTTGGGTTAAATGAAATATTCAGTAGAAAACTGCAAAAGTGGTAGGTAATGACAGAGAGATTGGGTTCAAAATTTTGTAAGTATCAAGAAAACAACCCCACCCCTACATTCATTTTTTGGGTCCCTCTTGATTTTATGGAATTTGTATTCACATCTTTTAAGAGGTAGCAAAATGGACGGATCACGCGGGTTGAATAATGAAATAAATTGAGTTAAGTCAGATTAAGTAGACCCGTCAATATATTTTATTTTTTAATTTTGTAAATTATAAATATATTAAATATGATTAGAGCTACGATTATTATAATGTTAATAGTTTAGAAGGTTGTAAGCATTTTGACTTGTTTTTATTATATTTATTCAACCGAAATTCATAACATAAAATCTAAGTTAATGTATTTTAACATAATTGAAATGAAATTACATTTTAACATATTTTATCTTTTTGAAGTACTAAACTAGTTGAGAATCCATTTATGGCCTTTCACAATTACAATATATACAATGCCCTTTCCTTGAGGAATTCTAATCTCATTTGCTTCATTGAAAATGAGGTGTCATGAGGTCCCCTCCCCAAGATACAACACATGGTTTAACCAAAACATTTATTTCTCTTTCTAGTTTTAGAAATAACTAGTACTAGTATTAAAAAGATTATTGATTCAAAAATCATTAATGCAAACTACAAACTATGCAATATTAAAAAAAAAAAAAATCTTACTTTGACTTAATGTATATTTTTTTGAAAGATATTATATGATATTGAATAATCAGATTCAGATAGTCAGTTGTACTAAACACATGATACAAAAGAGACAAGGTATGAAAATACTTTTATTGTTTTGTTACTAGCAGGGTCACACAAATTAATCAAAAATGATATGACTAATTAGATAAACTCACAACAACAATTAGATAATCTATTCAAAACACACATCCAAACAACTAAATTGAACAAAGGATGAATGAAACTCAAACCTGAAATCCGAATCATCGAAAATCTTCTGAACTTTCGATCGTTTAATCGGCCATTTTGACAAAACCGCGTTACCATATTCAGGTGCCCAACTCTCAGCAAAAACATAATGCATACCCAAAGCAGCAGCCAAATCAGACAAAGGTTTCATATCCTTTTCCTCTTCAGCTTTCACATCTTGTAAAGCCAATATATCTGCATCCAATTCCCTCAAAACCTCAACAACAGTCTTAGTTGACCTATAACTTTGACTTCCAAAACTATTCTGTGACCTTAACACACCTTTCCCTTTCAAAATCCTACTTATACCCTTAGAACTATTATTTTTCGAATCCGGGTCAGTTTCATTTCCATCTATAACAAACCCCAATTGGCCGCTTCGCTTCAACGAGATCTCATTATCCGGTAAATTAATCGATACCCTTAACTTTGACTTTGCAAATTTCTGCTGTTTAGTCAAACTTTCTGCACAACTACTACTACTCATTGAACTTGAATGTAAAGGTGATTGCTTTAATATACTTTTGGGCCTATCAACCATAGATTTAGACCTTGAATTACTATAACCAACAAATGAATTACAATTAGAATTAGAAACAACAACCTCTGGATAATCTTGATCAAGGTCAAAGGTTGGACCTTTTTTGGTCAACTCTGGTACAGCAGGTGCCATGGAGAACAAAGCAGCATTAAAAGTTGCAATCCTTATTGGGTTTTGTGTTTTTTGAACACCCATTTGGTTGTTTGGATGAATTGTTGCTGACCCATTCGTGTTTATTGACCCATTTGTGTTTCTTGACCCATTTGAGTTTATTAAATCTTGGTTTCTTGAATTTGATCTGCCAAATCGTTTGATGACAACTTTGGGCTTTGCACGGCGGCGTATAGGCCACCGGAGCTTGGAGTAGAGTCTCCTGAGGTTTTTGTTGAAAATGTTTAGCATGTTTTGGTTGTGATCAAGAAAGATGAGATTATTATGAATGAAAGTTTGAAGGGGTTTATGTTTATGAAGTGTTTTGAGTGGGGATGGACATGTGTGTTTGTTTGTTAGCAGAGAGGAGATTATAATGGCCGGATCTTAGGGGGAACAAGCTGGTTGACATTTGGCCATAATTCAAAGGGTGGTGTTCTTTTATTTATTTATTAATATTAATATTAATTAATTAGTTTAGTAGATTACATCCCAAAAGCATTTCGGGATAGATAATTTTAATATGATGTGATAAAATATGTGTTATAATTTAACATAGAAATTAATGTATTATAATATAAAAAAACAAGAATTTTAATCATGTGAAGAAGAATGAAAATGTACATTAAAAAGAAGATGTATGTTTGGATGAGGAGCAGAGCTAGAAACAACCATTACAGAGCGTGATTGAGACGGTAGTCTTGAAGGTGTGACTAGTTTTATTTTTTGGAAAAGAGTTGTTTTAACCTATTATGTTCTTGATGAAAAATATAATCCCTAGTTTGAACATGATTAGTGACTTGTCTAAACATTATTAATTAATTACCTAAACACATTGTGTTTTTTTCTGTATGAACAAACATCGACAACAAAAATCGTTTTTTTTTTTTTTTTTCGTTTTTTGTATAGCACTATGGTTTTCGTTGGGAAGACAATAAAACGTTCGTTAATTTAGTGTAATTTTAAAAAAAAAAATCTTGTATATAAATGTTATTAACGTTTTAAAATTGTGGGGGGGGGGGGCATAAGGAGGATGTCATATGACACACTCAAAGGGAGAGGATGATCTGCTTTGGAATATTAATATATACTAGTAGGAAACTCGCGCGATGCGGCGGGAGTGACACTTTTCATTAAGGTACTTATTTCAAATTCGTATAGTATTTGTTGTAGCATTATTTTAGTGGATATACGTCATAAGCATTACATATGTCTAGTAATTAAAAAAAGTAACATACGAAAGGAAAAATAAGTATTAATTAACATAAAAATTGAAAATAAAAGCTCAAGTGTGAACTACTTCGATCATAAGATTAATTTAGTCATAAGCGTTCTCAATCTGCATGATCTCATTTATATTGTCCGCCCACCATGCGTCAGAGTGATCATTGGAATGTCTTGTATATCTTCATGTTTGATTATTATATCTTTTGGTGAGGATGAAGTTCCTCCATCTTCTCCTATATGAAGAGTCATCAAATACGTCTTCTTTTTCATTTTCATCAGAACTGCCTAGATCAATAACTTGAATCTATTTCCATTCAGAGAGCCTCTTGGATCTCGTCCTATTAATTTCATGCATCTTATTCTTAAAATAAAATAAAAATATTTAATACACAAGTTAATAGAAGATGAAATAATTACCTTTTCATTAAATTCACATTGAAGATCATATTTGTAGGGACTAAACATTGCACCCTAACAAATAATCTCAACAGTATTATCAACATTATCCTGCAATAAAACACATACAATATACCGCATAAAATAACAACCATGTTAATATTAAAAAGTAAACATTAATAAATACAACCTTAGACGCTACTTTAGACGCTTGTATGGCTATTGGTTGTTCATTTCCGTATGTTTTTCATCTAAATGAATCTACAAAACCAAGAAGTTAACATTTAAATGACTAAGATATGTATAAAAAGGTATAATTAGTAAAATGGGACGAATGAAAACCATAATCTAACAAATAACCAACATTAGAAGCTTTAACCTTTGAATTCATATTTAGATCATGCCTAAGTATTTTAGCAAGTGAAATAGGTGTGCATTACTATGTATTTATAGGATAAACTTTAGTAGGTTAGTATATGGTTTAAATTTTAAAATTCATAATTTTCCACACTTTTAAATTAGGAAATTTTGTTTATCTTTGACTAAAGTGTAAAAAAGTTATTGTGTTTTCTGTGAATACTGAATTTGGTGCTTTTATCTTTTTTTTTTTTAACTTTGTTTAAAAGAACCCCTTTAAATTAGGGAGTTTTGTTGTTATTAACATGGATCCTAATATCACATGGATATATAATATGCATCATGTGTGTTTCTGCCAAATTAATGCAGCCAGGGTTTTTAAAAGAAATTTACCTACAATTAGTATCTATAATGCATTTTAACATTTTTAAACTTAATTATTTTAAAGTTTTATATATTTAGCTAATTATGTATATTTAAAAGTTTAATGAGATTTCTTTTAGTTAATTTTATTTATTTGTATACCTATTAATATATGCATGCATACCCAGTTACATATGCACATATTGCTAATGTTGATTATTTAAAGAGCATACTACAATTGAAGTTATCGGTAACAAATGTGATAAAGCATTCTTAGAGCTCAAGCTTGTTTTGCAGTATTGTTATCGTGTGACAAATTATTTGTCTTTCAAAGCAAGGATGAACCACAATATTTAACAACATTATCATATTTTAAGAATCACCAGAGCTTTTATTTAGATTTCGAGTGCCATGTTTAGTTTTTTGAAAGGTCTGGTAATATGATAATTAGAGCATATTCAGATTCAGTTTGGGCTAAATGCCTGGGGTGTTAAAAGTGGTGTTACAACAATTTAACATTAAATGGGTCATAATAAAAGGTTTAGTTTTGTTTATCTTCTTTGTTATAAAAATTATGGCTTGAATATTTTGCATGAGTAATTTGCAGGTATTGGGCTGAGGAATTGTTACTGGGTTGAAGCTGGTTGCAGTCAAGTCCAAGTCTGTTCGTGGTCAGGAGTCCAGAAGTTCATTTAGGCCTAATTATGTGTTGATGGCCCATATTTGTTGGCCCATGGCCCAGGTCTTTATAAGTCATTTAAAGTATTGGCTGATGTGGCAATCTTTGTCAACAAACACAAACACACATCAGCCGTTGGATTAGACTAATATTGGCCATTGATCAAGACTGAAGAAACACAACTTACCAGCTATAAATAGCTTTGTTACTCGTTCAGTTTACATTTTTGATCTTTATTGTTTTTGTTCTCTCCTTGTTCTCTCTGATCTTCAATTAGGGTTTCTAGACGAATATTCACCTAGAATTTGTTAGGCTTTAATTAAGTTTGATCTTGTGTTTGTAGAGAGGTTTCTTTGTGTAAATATCTAGAAGTCGTTTTCTAGATCTAGGGTTTTTTTGTGTATTTTTTTTTGTTTCGGTAATAAAGTCTTTTCGTTTAATCTATGCTTTGATTAATGTTTTATAACATGGTATCAGAGCCCTGATACGTTTTCTTGGGAAGATCTGTAATGTAGGGTTAGGGTTTCATATCCGCTTTGCATCCTGATTCTTGTTTTCATTAGATCTAGTATTTGGGATAGATTGCGTGTCTTGGCTTTTGATTATCTAGCTAGTGAAGAAGGATTAAACTCTAGATTTGAGGGTTGGGTTTCTGGTTCAACCGAGGTTGCATTGGAAGCTGTCTTGCTGGATTTTGATCAATAACCCTAAGTGAAGGTTGTTGGTCTTAGATCGAAATCAAAGGAGGAGTGCTTTTTCTTCTGTTCATGATCTGTAACCCTAAGTGAAGGTTACAGGTCCTGAGCTTATTTTGGAAAGTTGTGCAACCAGTTAGATTGTTCCAACTCTGTTATATTTCTTGCATTGTTTTTTATTTCTTATGAGCACTGCTCGGGTTAGTTATACCGGTATTGGCTCATTGCGTGTTCTTGTTTGATTGTTTGTTTGTCTATCTTTGTGTTTGATTTTGTAAGTTTGTGGTTAGAATAATCAGACTCCCGTGTAAAGACCTATCCTGGCACCCTTTGAGTGACGAACCAGGAATCTGGATCACTGACACGGCTTCGTCTGTTTAGGATTGTGTTTTTGTCTTCTATTAATCAGACTCCCGTGTAAAGACCTATCCTGGCACCCTTTGAGTGACGAACCAGGAATCTGGATCACTGACACGGCTTCGTCTGTTTAGGATTGTGTTTTTGTCTTCTATCTGTATTGTTGTGATTTTTGATTGATTTTATCATGACTGATAAGGGAGCAGAAGGTGGTGGTCCTGTTGTTGGGAATGACGGGCAGGGTAATGTCACTTTGATAAGCAAACTGGATGCAAGTGATCCCTTGTACTTGCATTCAAGTGACTCTTCTAATCTTAGTATCATAACAATAAAGCTTAAAGGAACAAAAAGTTAAACAGTCTGGGCTAATGCTTTACAACTTGATTTAAAAGTAAAAAAACAAATGGGGTTTTATAGACAAGTCTTGTGTCAAGTCTGAAACTGAGGAAGTTTTGGCAAATCATTGGGACAGGTTTAACTAAATTGTTTTAACTTGGATTTTGAATTCAATCCGTGAAGACCTCTATATGGGTCATGTGTTTTCTAAACCGGCTAGTGAGGTTTGGTTTGAACTAAAAGAAACATATGATAAGATAGATGGGTCTGTTGTATTTGACTTGTATCAGAAAATAACTCGTTTAGTCAAAATGGGTCTTCTGTATTAGAGTATTACCATAAGTTGAACATAATGTGGAGACAACTTGATCAGATTTTGCAATTGCCTACTTGTAGCTGTAATGTAGCTAAGGACTTAAATGATTTTAGTAACATGATTAAGCTTATTCAGATTCTAATGGGTTTGGACAGTGTCTATCATTTTGTTAGGACTAGTTTACTAATAAAAGAGGTATTACCATTTGTAAAAGAGGCTTTTTCTGTGGTTTCTAGGAAAGAATCCCACAGGAACTCTGTTACAGGAGGTAAAAGATCTCAGTCTATGGCTTTATTAGCTAAAGGAAATCTTGATTTCAAAAGAACTAATAAGGTTTCTAATCAAAACTTAAAATGTACTCATTGTCAAAAAATTGGACATACTGCTGAGAAATGTTTTGAAGTCATTGGTTACCCTTCTTGGATGAGACTAAGAGGTAACCAAGCCAAGAAGGCAGCTAAAAATCAAAGTTCCACATCTGATAACTCTTATATAACTTTTAAGTCTTTGACTAGTGAATAGATTATCAAGTCATGTGACAGGTGGTGTGTCTATTCCTTTCTGTGCTAATAGTTTCTTTAAACATATCTTTTGCTTTGCAAGTAATTTGAACAATAGAAACAAAGGTTGGATAACAGATTCAGGTGCTAACCAACATATGGTTAAAGATGACACTGGTTTAACTGAATGTATAAATGTTACTGAATTTAATATAAGAATTAAGCATCCTAATGGAACAGATGCCTTAGTCACTAAAATTGGTAACATACAACTTGCAAAAAGTGTTATACTTCAGGATGTTTTTGTAGTACCTGAATATTCTGTCAATCTTATTTATATTCATAAACTTGCAAAGAACAATAAACTATTTATAGGTTTTGATGAACATAAATGTGATATACTGCAACGATCCCACGTCGGTTGGGAAGGAGAACTAACACTTCTTTATATGAGGTGGGATACCTTCCCTATCGTGACGCGTTTTGGCGTGGGAATTTCCTACAACCAATACAAAATCTGGACATGCCCGGACAATATCGCGGTTACGGGAGTGGGCTGTTACAAATGTTATCAGAGCCAGGGCCGGGCCATTGTGCCAGCGAGGACGCTGGGCACCTTAAGGGGGGTGGATTGTAACGATCCCACATCGGTTGGGAAGGAGAACTAACACTTCTTTATAAGAGGTGGGATACCTTCCCTATCGTGACGCGTTTTGGCGTGGGAATTGCCTACGACCAAATGCAAAATCGGGACATGCCCAGACAATATCGCGGTACGGGAGTGGGCTGTTACAAATGGTATCAGATCCAGGGTCGGGTCGTTGTGCCAGTGAGGACGCTGGGCTCCTTAAGGGGGTGGATTGTAACGATCCCACATCGGTTAGGAAGGAGAACTAACACTTCTTTATAAGAGGTGGGATGCATTCCCTATCGTGATGCATTTTGGCGTGGGAATTGCCTACGACCAAATGTAAAATCGGGACATGCCCGGACAATATCACGGTACGGGAGTGGGCTGTTACAAATGGTATCAGAGCCAGGGCCGGGCCGTTATGCCAGCGAGGACGCTGGGCTCCTTAAGGGGGTGGATTGTAACAATCCCACATCGGTTGGGAAGGAGAACTAACACTTCTTTATAAGAGGTGGGATACCTTCCCTATCGTGACGCGTTTTGGCATGGGAATTGCCTACGACCAAATGCCAAATCGGGACATGCCCGGACAATATCGCGGTATGGGAGTGGGCTGTTACAAATGGTATCATAGCTAGGTCCGGGTCGTTGTGCCAGCGAGGACGCTGGGCTCCTTAAGTGGGGTGGATTGTAACGATCCCACATCGGTCGGGAAGGAGGACTAACACTTCTTTATAAGAGGTGGGGGTACCTTCCCTATCGTGACACATTTTGGCGTGGGAATTGCCTTTGACCAAATGCAAAATCAAGACATGCCCGGACAATGTCGCGGTACAGGAGTGGGCTGTTACATATAAAGGATTTAATAACAAAGAAAATCCTGGTGACTAGTAGTCAGGTGGATGGTTTGTACTACTGTGGTCTTTCATGTGTAACAAATAAGGTGTGTTTTAGTTCTAGTAGTAACATTGACTTGTGGCATGGCAGATTAGGACACCCTTCATATCAGGCTATTAAAAGGTTTAAGACAAAGTTAAACCTTACCATACATGATAAACAAGACATTCCATGTGAAGTGTGTCTTAAAGCTAAGCAGCATAGAGAACCTTTCCCACTAAGTGATCATATATCATCTGAATTGGAAGAAGTTATTCATTTAGATGTGTGGGGTCCATGTAGGATAAGTAGTAGAGAAGGATTCAAATACTTCCTCACTATTGTGGAGGACTATTCAAGAGCTGTATGGGTGTGTTTAATGAAGTCTAAAACTAAAGTATTTTTAAATGTACAAGATTTTTACAATATCATTGAAACATAGTTTAAAAAGAAGGTTAAGTGTTTTAGAACAGATATTGGAACTTAATTTGTAAATAATCAGTTTGAGTGTTTTTTTTTTGTAAAAACAAAGGTATTGTACATCAAACTTCATGTACCTATACACCACAGCAGAATGGCATAGTAGAGAGGAAGCATAGACATCTATTGAATGTTGCCAGGTCACTTTTGTTTCAAAGCAATGTTCCAATTAGTTTTTGTTCAGATTGTGTATTGACTGCTGCTTATCTAATTAATAGGGTTCCTTCATCAGTCCTAGATGGCAAGACTCCTTATGAGGTAGTATATGGTTTTGAACCTTTTTTAGACCATTTAAAACTGTTTGACTGTTTATGTTTTTGCACTATTTTAAACAATTCTGATAAACTAAGTAGTAGGTCAGATAAGTGTGTTTTTTTTTGGTTATTCTACTGAAAAAAGGGTTATAAGGTTTTTAGTCTAAATGACAAGGAAACATATTTTTCAAGAGATGTGAAGTTCTTAGAAACTGTTTTTCCTTTTAATGAAATAAATGATTTTGAAATAACAAACTTGAATTTCTTTGATAACTATGAAAACATAAACCCAAAATAGTTAGAACTTCCCAGTAATGAAAAATGGTCAAAATAAAGAAACAGAGACACATGATTCTCAGCAATCTAAGTCTATTAGTGACAATCCTAATGGATTGGCTCAACATGATTCCTTAGGATCTGAGCAACCCAGTGGTTGTACTACCAGAACTGATAGGGCTGAGTGTATGACACCTGTAAATGAGATAAACCAAAATTCTGAGGGAAACTTCCAAAATCAATCACACACTCAAACCATACTTAGAAGGTCTGTCAGAGGGACATTATTGCCTAGGAATCTAAATGACTATGTCTTAGGGGCTGTTTGGTTTATTAAGTGCTTAATCATTAACAGGTCCGAATGGTTAAGTGCTGAATCATTAAGTTGCCCATCTTAATGGTTAGTATTCTTGTCCCACATTGGGATATGAACCTCAAAGCTTCAATGATGCTGTTCAAGATAAGTGGATAACAGCCATGAATGAGGAAATTGAAGCTTTGAATAGAAATGACACCCGGGAACTAGTTGACTTACCTGTTGGTAGAAGTCTAGTAGGGTGTAAATGGGTGTATAAGATTAAATATAAGTCATAAGGAGAAATAGAAAGATATAAGGCTAGGTTGGTTGCAAAAGGTTATAGTAAAAAATAAGGTGTTGACTTTGAAGAAACATTTTCTCCTGTAGTTAAACTTGTAACAGTGAGGACTATATTAGCTTTAGCTGTTGAGTATAACTGGAAATTATACCAACTTGATGTCAATAATGCATTTCTTTATGGAGACTTACATGAAGAAGTGTATATGGCAATGCCTGATGGATATTTTTCTAAGAATGAAACAAGAGTTTGTAAATTAAAAAAAGTCATTAAATGGCTTGAAACAAGCCCCAAGAATGTGGAATGAAAAATTGGTTGGGGTATTGACTAATTTGGGGTTTTCCCAATGTAAATGTGATTATTCATTGTTTTATAGGTTTAAGGATTCTAAAATTGTGTTTTTGCTTGTATATGTTGATGATATTGTTGTAACTGGCAATGATATACATGATATTGTTAAAGTTAAAGAATGTTTAAAATCTAAATTTTTTATTAAAGACCTAAGTGAACTAAAATATTTTCTAGGAATTGAGGTTGTTAAAACTAACAATGGTGTTTGTTTATCACAAAGGAAGTAATGTTTAGAACTTATTAGTGAATATGGGATGACTGCTTGTAAACCAGTCAATAATCCCATAGAGCAACATCATGTTGTTACTCAATTTTGTAAAGCAAATGACAAAGTTTTGTCCAATATGAATGGATACCAAAAGTTGGTAGGAAAACTTACATATTTAGCTCACACTAGGCCTGATATATCATATGCAGTTCACTTTCTCAGCCAATACATGCATAAACCAACAGAGGGTCTTTTAAAACTTGCTTTATGACTTTTAAGGTACTTAAAAAAGTCACTAGGTAAGAGTCTATTGTTTGAAAGGTCTGGTAATATGATAATTGGAGCATATTCAGATTCAGTTTAGGCTAAATGCCTTGAAACCAGAAAGTCAATAACTGGTTTTTGTATTTTCTTAGGAAGAAACTTAATTTCTTGGAAAAGTAAAAAATAGGCAACTGTTTCAAGATCTTCAGCTGAGGCTAAGTTTAGATCTATGTGTGCAACAACTTGTGAACTTATTTGGCTAATTCATGTTTGTGAAGAATTAAACCAAAAAGTTGTTTTAGCAATAGAGTTGTTTTGTGATAGTTCTTTTGCATTGGCTATTGCAGAAAACCCAGTGTTTTTTTTAAAGAACTAAGCATTTTGAATTAGACGTTTTCTTTTTAAGAGATCAGGTGTCTAAAGGTGTCACTAAAACTGTTAAATTAGACACTGAGAATCAAATAGCTGATATTATGACCAAAGGTTTGTTATCAGGAAAGCATGAGGAGTTTTGTCAAAAACTAAACATGTTTGACCCATTTGGTGTGTCAAATTGAGGGGGAGGGGGTGTTAAAATTGGTGTTACAACAATTTAACATTAAATGGGTCATAATAAAAGGTTTGGTTTTGTTTATCTTCTTTGTTATAAATATTATGGCTTGAATATTTTGCATGAGTAATTTGCAGGTATTGGGCTGAGGAATTGTTGCTGGATTAAAGTTGGTTGCTGTGGAGTCCAAGTCTGTTCATGGTCATGAGTCCAGAAGTTCATTTAGGCCCAAGTATGTGTTGCTGGCCCATGGCCCAGGTCTTTATAAGTCATTTAAAGTCTTGGCTGATGTGTCAATCTTTGTCAACAAACACAAACACACGTCAGCCGTTGGATTAGACTAATATTAGTCATTGATCAAGACTGAAGAAACACAACTTTCCAGCTATAAATAGCTTTGTCACTCGTTCAGTTTGCACTTTTGATCTTTATTGTTTTTGTTCTCTCTTTGTTCTCTCTGGTCTTTAATTAGGGTTTCTAGACGAAGATTCACCTTGAATCTGCTAGGCTTTAATTAGGTTTGATATTGGGAGGGTTTGTTTTGTAGAGAGGTTTCTTTGTGTAAAGGTCTAGAAGTCGTCTTCTAGATCTAGGGTTTTTTTTTGTGTATTTTTCTTTGTTTGAGTAATAAAGTCTTTTCGTTCAATCTGTGCTTTGATTCATGTTTTATAATAGAGAGAAAAAGTTTTTTGGATGGAAATAAGGAGGATAACACGTGGCATACCCACTGGAAGAGGATGATCTTTTTGAATGCCATATAGGATTTAGTGCTTTGGTTTATTAATATGTATATAGATATATAGATTTGTTTATTTTATATTTTCAATGGTGTGCAAAATTAATAGGTGATTTAAGAAATTATGACCTATTTTTTATGGGGAAATGGATTAAATACTCTCAACTATCACTCGTTGGCGGATAGCACTCCTAACTATCATTTTGGCGGATAGCACTCCAAACTTTCAACTTGTTGGCCATTATCACTCCCAAACTAACTGGGGTCTAACCCAGTTAGTGTTTGTGGCCAAAATGTAAAAAACAAAACTTCTATGTGCCCAAAATGTAAAAACTAAAACCTAAGGGGCAATTTTGACATTAAAGCTTTAAATTATAAATCCCCCCCCCCTCAATCTCCACCGTCCAATCTTCCCCACAACCCCAAATCACCCACCCTCAATCCCATCTCTCTTCCAATCATTCTCCACCGTCCGATCCTTTTCCACGTCACGCCGCCACCCATCCCGTCCCTCCAAACCCGACATCGAGACCCGTGCCGGCCAGATGCAAACCCGCCATCTCTGGACCTACGCCATAAACTTCAGCTGCATCGCTGGCTTTATTATTATTGTCCTTAACCAATTCGAAGACCAATTAGTATTCCATGCGGCTTCGTCGCATGAGATAGAGTTTGTTATTACTGATTTGATTACTGATATGTTGGTTAGGTATGAAGGACAAGTGCCTGATTTGTTTTGGGAAGGTCATTCTGTTGTTGTTGAGGGTTTTGTGAAGTTGATTACGAAGAAAATTAGGGATGAGGTGAGCGAAAAGAGCGTGTCGGGGAAGGCGAGGAGTGTCGAGTGTTATTTTGAGGTTATAGTGGGTGGTTGGTTTGTGGTGTGGTTGTACCCTGGTCGGAGCTCCGCCGTGGTGGGTGACCGGAGCTCCTCCCTGCTCCGCCATCTCTCTCTCTCTCTCTCTCTCTCTCTCTCTCTCTCTCTGGTGGCTGTGATGATGATGATGATGGGGGTGGTGCCGGAGCTCTTCCATGCTCCCCCCCTCTCTCTCTCTCTCTCTCTCTCTCTCTCTCTCTCTCTCTCTCTCCTCTCTCTCTCTCTCTCTCTCTCTCTCTCTCTCTCTCTCTCTCTGATGATTTGTGTCTTAATAATATAGATAATAATAATAATAATAATAATAATAAAAAAGTTACAAAAATGTCCCAAAGTTTTGGTTTTTACATTTTGGCCACAAACACTAACTGGGTTAGACCCCAGTTAGTTTGGGAGTGATAATGGCCAACAAGTTGAAAGTTTGGAGTGCTATCCGCCAAAGTGATAGTTGGGAGTGCTATCCGCCAACGAGTGATAGTTGGGAGTATTTAAATCCATTTCCCCATTTTTTATTTACTTTTACATATGATAGAATTGTAGGATAGCACTACCAAGGTGTATTCTTGAGATTAAGGGCTGAAAACTTGAAATTTCATAGTAAACGCATGTGTCGGGATTTTTTTTTTAAACGGTAAGTGGTGTAGCTGGTGAAGTTTCACTTAACACCTTACTCATCTTATTTGGATTGGGATCTTCATAGGTGGAATCCTCATATGTGATAAATATGGCTCCGACCGAAATCGAACTCTCAACCTCTACATAGCCTCTGCTCTAGTTCTCCCCAATTTCATCAACTGAGCTAGGCTTCATCGGCGTGGATTTAGTTTTCTTTTTTGAACGGTGTGTAGATTAAGTAGTAAATTAGAGGGTATGTGAGTTAGCAGGTTAAAAGAAATCTATTAGTTGCTCAACTAAACATTTTACATTTAAAAAATTTATATGCTTATCGTTATATTTTCAAAGTTTATATATGTTTTTTTTAATATTGCTTGCTAGGCATGAGTGGACTTACATGATACGCAATACCAAAAATCATGCATTTACGCTAAAAAATACATGTATTACAATTACAATTACAATTACAAATATATTTATGGTTCATTTAAAATGAACAGTAACTCCACATTGGTTTTCGTGCTTTTTTTTTCACTTTTTTATTAATATATATGATTTCATTATAATTAATAAAATGGCTTGGTGGTTAAATGGTTTGTGGTGCATTTGTGTGCTTTGAGGTCTCAAGTTTGAAACTGGTTTGAAACATTTTGTTTTTTTTTTCAACACTTATTTATGTATAAATAAATACATATGATTCCATAATAATTAACAAAATGGCTTGGTGGTTGAGTGGTTTTTTGTGCATTTGTGTGCTTTGAGGTCTCAAGTTCGAGACCGGTTTGAAGCATTTTGTTTTTTTTCCAACACTTATTTATGTATAAATACATATGATTCCATAATAATTAACAACTAAACCCTAAATCCAAATTGGTTCGAACCGGTTAGACCCGAATATCTAAACTTGAGTTATATATATAAAGTTTATTTGTTTTAATAAAGGTATATACATTTTATTTATCTAATTTTTTCAAGAATTCCATGTTTTCATCAATTGTGTAAACGTAATAACGACTATACGTTTTTATTTTAAATACGACTTTGCAATTTGCAGGGAACAAAATCGTAGGGTGCGCATCGCGCACCCTTAAAACACACTAGTTTATTTTATAGCATCTGACACGTTGGTAATTTTAGTGCCATCTAACTATTTTATGTAACTGACTTTACTTAATGACCAATGTGAAACCATAGCCAAAGATCAAACAAGCCGGAAAGTATGGGAGTGCACATGTGGTTTAGAATGCTATGATTTCATGTTCGCAATTCGAGTGAAATCTCTGTACAACTTTGTCACTTTCTCAAAACGCTCTAAAACTACCATGTGAACATAGAAAAAAAAAACAACTAAATTCGTATCAAATGATATGTCATGATAATGATAGACAATTATGATGTGTAAAGTGAGCATATGTGAAAGAATGATATACCTTACAATTGTTTACCTTGGGTGATATCGAATAAAACAATCAATAAGTAAGCAGTAAGATCTATTTTCAAGATAAATAAAAATGATCTAACTTCTATCGACTAAAAGGATTTTTGGATGATAACATGTCTCCCTACTATTATAACACCCCAACCAATTGCGGAATCATCGAGGTGAGTGGTTTGTGGTACATTTGTGTGCTTTGAGGTCTCAAGTTCGAAACCGGTTTGAAGCATTTTGTTTTTTTTCCAACACTTATTTATGCATAAATACATATGATCCATAATAATTAACAACTAGACCCTAAATCCAAATTGGTTCGAACCAATTAGACCCGAATATCTAAACTTGAGTTATATATATAAAGTTTATTTGTTTTAATAAAGGTATATACATTTTATTTATCTAATTTTTTTTCAAGAATTCCATGTTTTCATTAATTGTGTAAACGTAATAACAACTATACGTTTATATTTTAAAGACGGCTTTGCAATTTGCAGGGAACAAAATCATAGGGTGCGCATCGCGCACCCTTAAAACACACTAGTTTATTTTATAGCATCTGACACGTTGGTAATTTTAGTGCCATCTAACCATTTTATGTAACTGAATTTACTTAATGGCCAATGAGAAACCATAGCCAAAGATCAAACAAGCCGGAAAGTATGGGAGTGCACATGTGGTTTAGAATGCTATGATTTCATGTTCGCAATTCGAGGGCAACACCCTTGGTAGCGGGGTCACAAAGGCGGAAACTAGATTTTACCCGGCGCGCGTTGCGACGCGTTAAGCAACCTTTGCGGGTTTGAAACGTACATTACTCAAGCATTCTTATTTGCATTTATGTAGCTAAAAACTTTAATTTATGCTGTTAGTCAATACATATTACAATCAACTTAAAGAAAGGTGGCTAAACAAATGACAATAACCAAATATTTAGAATCCTTCTTTGTTCATCTCTTCTTTTGTTTCTTTGGCTGTGTTTTTCCTTGTATTTCATGTTACCAACATCTTCATGTGTTAGTGTTGCTACAGCAGATACTACCAAATGGATTACTGAGATTTACTGTAAGAATTCATCATCAACTCCATGCGGCTTGTTTCTAGTGTGGTGGGACTTGGTTTAGTGTTACTTCAAGGTTTCTCATTGTAATTGTACAAAACATGCAAAGAAGTAAAGGAAAAGTTAAATATAAATGAGGAACCTGAGACACTGGAACAACAACCATATGACCATGAAATAAAGGAAAATAAATAGTTAAATGTACCTCATTAATGTCGCATTGCTTTTCAGCTTCAAAGTAAAAAAAAAAAGTTCGGTCGGTCTTTCGCACATTTAACAAAATCAGCACCTGGTTTATGACATTTTCCCATTAGTCTATCCGTTTTAAAACTAATAATACATAGTTAATGTAAGATAAATACCATTTAAGAACAAAAAAACTGAAGAAGATTATAAATAAAACTAACCTTTTATTCTTGAAATTTAAGCACTTGAGGCATGTCAAAAGATGCGTTTTGACTCATTGATATGCGATAGTTGAAGTTGGAATTGAATCTGAATAGAAAGCAACAATCTTTAGGCCTTTTTTTAGGCTTGAACAGAAAAACTAAAGAAGATTATAAATAAAACTAACCTTTTATTCTTGAACTTTAAGCACTTGATGCATGGCAAAAGCTGCGTGTTGAGTCATTGATATGCGATGGTTGTAGTTGGAATTGGATCTGAATAGAAAGCAACAATCTTTAGGCTTTTTTTAAGGCTTGAACAGGAAAACCAAAGAAGATTATAAATAAAACTAACCTTTTATTCTTGAACTTTAAGCACTTGAGGCACGTTAAAAGCCACGTCTTGACTCATTGATATGCGATGGTTGAAGTTGGAATTGGATCTGAATAGAAAGCAACAATCTTTAGGCTTTTTTTTAGGTTTCTTCATGGTTGAGGCTGATGTTAAATTTACGTAAAAAAATTTAAATTCCTTTGGCTGTGTAGTTGATTATATATTCGTAGTAAGCTCAGCACACAATATGAGAAAAATAAATACTTTACCTTTGGGAAGTAAGGGATGGTCCAAAATCCTACGACAAACATTTCATGTATCGCAGAAAGGTGTGCAACACCGGGTTTTATTGAAAAGAAGGACTTCAAGATGCTGATGATGATGATGATAAAGAGAGAACGTATTGCTGATGTTGATGGTCTAGAGTTCATCTTTTCAAGTGAAAACACACGTTCTTCCACTTGAATAGATGAACTGTAGACCATCAACTACAGTAATACATTCTCTATTTATCATCATTATTAGCATCAATGAGGTTGGCACCCGACGAAAAAGAAAAGAGTTGTACGTGATGAGAGGCTTCATTATTTGTTTGGAAAGAAATCAATTCCTCAGATTAAAATTCTATGCAGTTTTTTGTCTTGAATTTTAATTCGATGAATTCATTTCTTTCCAACCAGAGAATGAAGACTCTGATCACAGACAATTCTTTTCTTTTTCGTAGGATGATTATGCTTGAACGCTTTCTTTTTAGCAAAACCTGCCAGTGTATTCCTTTTTGTGACACATGAAATGTCTACAATGAGATTTTGGACATTCTATTGTTTTTGAAGAGTAAAACATTTGTTTTTTTTTAAATTGTGAATTAAACTTAATATGAATATATAAAATATACAGTCTACAGTTGATAAGGAATTTCAAAATTTTGTACGTAGATCTAATTCCAACTTCAACCACAAAGAAAATATAAAAAAAAAGCCTAAAGATTGGTGCTTTCAAATTGAATAACATACCTAAAGTTGGCAAAATGGATTTGATAGCTGGCTCGCGTGGCTGCTAGCCCCAACAATTGTCACGTCTTTGAGACTGCCTTTCAGCAAATGATTTTTAACCTTCGATGTTGCCTTATCCAGAAGACTGTTGAAGTGCCAAATCTTTAACGTGCTAAGAATTTCGTAGGTACATACTTTCTGTGTTTCTTCTATTGTAAGATTAATGATCGTAGCTTGGTTCAGAGTTCTGACAACCATGGCTGCAAAACAGTTTGCATGCCATTGTAATCAGAAATCATGTGTTACTCATCATGACCAAGCGAACAACTATTAAAAAAACTAAAATAAATCATGCTTTGAACAGGCATATTATATAAGAATATGTAAAAGTCTAACACACATCCTTGAGACTGCCTTTACGCAAATGATTTTTAATTACGTAAATATATCGTGTGTCGTTTTGGTTCTCCCTTTTCCGTATTACTTCTATCATAAGATTAATGACTATAACTTGGTTCAGAGTTATGGAGGTATCATATGTTACTCATCATCACCAAGAGAAAGACTGCTAAAAAGCCACAATTTATCATGCTTTGAACAGGCATAGTATAGAAAAGCACGAAAAAGACAAACAATGTAGAAATATTGTATAAGAAAAGCATAGTAAGCATAAATAACACAATAACATTTTATGATCTTGGATCAGAGTTTTCAGAACAATGGTTGCAAGACGGGTTTCAAGTCAGGATTTGCCATCCACCATCCATGCCACGCAATTGTAATCAGAAATTATATGTTACTCATCATGACCAAACAAAATACTGCTAAAAAGATAGACAACAGCATGGTTTCGGCCGGGTTCAAGCTTGTTTGGGTTGGGTTTTTTCCCCTTCTTTTATGGCACCATCATCATTTATCAGGTTTTGTAGGGGTATACGTGTCATTTTCGCCCATATGTATACATAACATACATGAATTAGGGATGTTTGACACTTAGCAGTGTACGTGTCTTCTTCGCGGTTCTTTTCGCATATCACCGATTATAATAAAGCAAACGTCTCTTCGCTGGTGATCCAGATAGCCAGTTCCTCTAGGGAACCGACCCAAGTCCTCACGAAAGAGCCTACTCGCAATCCCTGCCACACCATCCCCACCAATAATCGGCAGGTGGTACATGACAACAAAACCAAACATTTTGAAGCTTAAAGTTTTTAGAAAAGTTGGTTGCAAGGTGTGTTACGGATCTAAACCTGTCATCCGCCATCCTTGCCACACCATCTTTTCCTATTTTCAATCTCAGACTTAGTAAAACAACATGTTTCTGGAATTGAAATGGTTATAAACACTTACAACCTACTCTTCACTAATCACAATTAATTCGGTTACAAACATCCTATATTATCACAATCACATATCACAGATTATAACAAAGCAAATGTCTCTTGGTCGGTGATCTAGATAGCCAGTTTCTCAAGGGTACCGACCCAGGTCCTCATGAAAGAGCCAAGTTAGGGTTCTCCTACTCACACCTGTATAACCTTCACTTAGGGTTACACAGATGTGAGGCAATTGAAGCTAAAAATTATACTCCAATCCAAACAGCAAACAGCAACTTCACAGATCAATACAGACCTGACCTGCCCAGATCCAAATGATTCCAACCTGAAAGTGTTCATTTTTGGTTTTGAATGATACGTAGTATAATGTCAAATTCCAGCTTCATGAGCCTCAGAAGCTATAAAAGGATCAGACCAAGTTGGCTGCAAAAGATGTTGCTGCTGACCATGTGCCAACCTCTCAATTTGCCTCGCCAAGATGATATCATGACCCGATCATTAGACGAAGCTCAGATGAGTACAAACTCATCATCACTACCACAGTCTCAGAAGCTATAAAAGGATCAGACCAAGTTGGCTGCAAAAAATGTTGCTACTGAATAGCCGGCAACCTTTCAGTTTGCCTCGCCAAGATGATATCATGACCTGATATTTAAACCAAATCCATACACTCATCATAGCCTCATGTTATAGAACCAATCTAACTTTTTGACATCATGTTAACAACCAAACGATCATTAGATGAAGCTCAGATGAATGCAAACTCATCATCACTACCACAGACCTCCAAAGTTTTAGAGGTAACACATATTTATCACAACCTCAGGAGGATTCGTAAAGCAACAACCAACTTAGGATAGCCTCTCAAAGCGTTTCATCGAATACCTTACATGCACAGTTTAATAGCCCACGTATTAATCCGAGTTTAAAAGATAATTTCCTCTTGTATTTGATAATACTATACACTAATGATAATGTATTATTAAAAACAGAAGATGTATAGTTAAGGGTTACCGGTCACCACCAAACAACAGTCCGAAGACGGTGGCGGATCATCGATTAACTCCGTCGATGAACAGACATGGTGACTAGTGATAATGGCAGTTAGCGCCGACGCTGGTAATCCGGGTGATTGTTTAACCGTGGCAACCGACAACTGCTATCCAGAACCACAGATCTAAACACCACCGACATCAACCAGACGACACCACCACTATCACCACCACCATACACGACCATCAAAGTAGAAACAATGAGCAATGGACTACAAATATTACCCATGCATGCTGGCAAATGGAGATGGATGATGATGGATTGTGGCAACCGACAACTAAATCACAAATCCAAACACCACCGGACGCCGCCACCACCACCACAACCACCAAACACACCACCGAAAACGAACAGCCAGACGAAACCTTATAACCACGACCATCCAAGTAGAAAGAATGGATACCATTTCAATCGGATACGGTATCTTAAACAGAATACAATAATACATAGTTAAGATACTAGAATGCAAAATGCACCAATCGAAAGAACCGAGAAGACGACACGTACTGGTAAGTGTCAAGCACCCCTAATTTATGTATACCTATGGGTGAAAATGACACATATACCCCTACAAAACCTGATAAATTACGACAGTTCCATGAACAAAAAAGAAAAAAAAAACAACCCAAACAGGCTCGAACCCGGGTTGCATGGGTAAGAAAGCACACATCAAACCACTGCACCAACAACCAAACTCGTGAATAAACATGGAAGCAATAGGTATATATGCTATCATTGCAAATTCACTATTCACCACCAAATCACTATTCCCCTTCCGTTTCCAATAATACATATATAATTGCAAATTTACTCCGGAAGGATAAAGTTAAACGTCTTTTTGCCCAACCGAAATTGCTTTGTATAAGCTTTTACAAAAAACGAAATTATCTACCTTTAGGCACTTATAACGACATGGCAGTTTTTCCCTGATTGAAAACTCCGTATTTGATCATTTACAGGGTACATGAATTTATATAGATTTCACACTCGTTATTGATTTCTCTTTGAGTTATCCACTTTAATTTTCTTGAATGCCAACGAAATAATTCAATTTGAAATTGTTCAACGCGATTTCCACTTTCCAGAAATATCTAAGTATTTACAAATCACAAACCAACAAAAACTCCAACACTGCTTTCGTTTGTATGTGTAGTTTATGTATCTAGCTCTCAAGCAATAATGATTTAGAGTGGATACTTTCAAATTATATAAAATTAAATAAAAAATCAACGCCCAGACTCTAGAGTGCTGATGTTGGGTTTGAAATTTTAGGTGATCACACCATTAAAGATTGTACTAGACTTAGCATATTTATTTCGATTTGTTATTTGATGGTTCGAGTTTACAAGCTTATTTAATATACAATGACGTATGTTTTATATTTTATTTATAAACATGGTATTTAATACTTGACCCTTAAATTAATGAAGTCATGTCACGTACCTGAATTTTTGTAAAATAATTACAGGATATATAATTAGAACTACTCTATGAGTCATTTGGAGATACCGAAATGAAGTGGTTTTAACGGACGACAGGCCATCCTAACCAAGATAAAGCAAGATATTAGATTTTTTGGTTTCTCGTGGCTTAAAAATCGGTTAAAATTTGTCGGGCTGTCATCGGAAAGTTGGTGTGATTTTAATTTATCTTGTTTAGGCTATTAGTCGTCCATCTTTTTCTTGTGTTTTGATGGATATGTAACTTGGTGTAAAGTTGGCTGATTAACTCACTCTGAATCAATATATATGAATAAAATTCTGTTGCTTTTTCAAAAAAAAAAAAAAAAACAAACAAACAAACAAGATATATAGATGAATAGCAATATAATTAATTATACCGAATAAAATGGAAGCAAAAGAGGTACATATAATAAATTTCATGGGAAAAAGGTGGTTGGTCCGGTAGGATAAGATTCTTCCTGTTGTCTTTGTGCTGGATTGAGACAAAGAAAGAGAAGATGCTAACTGCTCCCCAAGATAAAGAAATAACAACCCTAGAAAAATGTATTGATTATTGATCATAAAGTAGTCATTAAAGTATTTTATATTCCTCTATAATGAATTAATGATATGAAAATTATTTTATGTATTTAATTATAATTAACTCAGAACACGGTTTCATATATATGATCATATCTAATGTTCTTACTGTATAATCTTTTATGTGGGTGTAGTGATATGTTACGCGATTACCCTTAGCTTATCAATAAAAGTATGTTCATTTTTTCTGGTTTATATATTTTTCAAGAATTAAATAATTAAAACAAAATACGGAAGTTACATCATGATAGCAGGTAGACGGGCAACAAGCTGCGCCGCCACCCCTTTTTGACTTGCAAACCCTAGTCTACTAAGGACAAAACCTTGCCCCCCTGGGGATGAAACATTGCTGTGGACAACCCGTTGGACCCTGGTCAAGAAACGAATAGCTTCTGGCGCCAGGGAGCCAAAGGTGTCGAAAGCCAGAGGGATAAAGACATGTTGGTTATCTGCACAAGCTTTAGCATGTTAAGTTTATATATTAAACTTAACTTTTAAGGTACATACGTATGTGCATGATAGTTACATACAATATTGAAGTTCACATCTCTCCATGAGTGTTTTAATATCAATCATCTTTTAATGATCATATTCTTAATATGTTCATTTGCAAATGAAATTTAAGTATGAGAATGTGAAAAAGTTATTGTTTCCGTTAGGTCATAAGAGTTACATAATGAAGTGTTTGAGTATATGTCTCTTTCATCTTATATACTTTCAACTTTTGCTTTAAAATAAAAGTCATTTTAAGGGGAGGGGTGCTACCCCTTAATTTTTTCAATTTTACTGATTTTAACCAATCCTGTATTACCACATTACTTCACTGATTTACTTTACTGAAACTCATTTGGAGGCAGCACTCCACTGATTCTTTTATTAATTTTATTTAAAAATATCTAAACTTTTTTTTTTAATTTACCACGGTTTAATAATATTATATGGTTAAAACAAAAGTCAAATGCATTGAAACCGTCGACCTAAACGGTCAGTAAAATTGAATTCAATTCATGCAACCGTTCAAAAACTTAAATACCATTGAAACCGTTCAGTAAAATTAAATTTTACATTAAAACTGTGACAAAAATTTAATTTTATACACACCAAACCGTCCCCTAAATTTGTATATAAACACACACAACCGTGGCGTTAAAACTCAAACCCACAATCCATGGTTTAAACAAACAAACACCCACACACACTCTACACAAAGATGACTCGCTCGAACGAGGAAGAGCAGATCGCGTTGGTGGTGTGCTACAAAGACGCCCAAAGGGACTCGGCTCTACAACAACGTCCACGCTCGAGGGGGAGGGGCTCGGTGGAGGGGTCGCACTGTGACATCCCAGGCAAATCCCACATCGGTGGTGTCTAGGAGAGATCATTGGTTCATATGTAATCCAATGCCTCTTAAATCACCAACGCATTTTGGGGCTTAATGTTAGTGGATGAGAGGAGAACTCCACAGTTAAGCATGCTCAGGTGGGAGCAGTATCATGATGGGTGACCTCCTGGAAAGTCTCAATTGGGGCAACCAAAAACAAATCCGTGAGCACTGGATGGGCAACCAATCGGGGGCAAAGCAGACAATATTAGTGGTGAGAAGAGCCAGATGTTACAGATAGTATCAGAGCCACTCCTGTGCCGTTCGGGACGGTGGGTCAAACCTCATCAGGGATGATGAGACTCTAACAGGGGGTGATGTGATACCCCTGGCAAATCCCACATTGGTCGTGGCCAGGAGAGATCCTTGGTTCATATGTAATCCAATGCCTCTTAAATCACCAACTTGTTTTGGGGCTTAATGTTAGTGGATGAGAGGAGAACTCCACAGTTTATATTTTTTGTAATTTTCTGTTTCATACATTTATATATGTATATTATATACATAAAAAAACCATCAAAATAATGTTTTCGTATATCTTTTACAAACCTACATACACGTAGATTATTTAACCTACATAAAATTGATTTTTTCTCATATGTTTTCGAATTCGAGTGTAAGAAATAATAAAATTACATGTGCTTTTACTTTTTAGTTGTTGAAGATTGGAATAATGAATGATTCATTTTGTTCTACGTGTTCTCCCGATATATATATATATATATATATATATATATATATATATATATATATATGCACACATACACATGTGGTTTGCTAATAGCCAATAGTTTTAAAAAGTATCATCCTACCTTTCTTCAATCCTCCAATAAACCAAGGGGGACATAATTTGGGTCATGTTATATCACACCCTCAAAATCCACTTGCGGAGTTTTACCGCGAGGCGCAT
Organism: Ambrosia x helenae; assembly: GCA_030844895.1. Lineage (NCBI taxonomy): Eukaryota > Viridiplantae > Streptophyta > Magnoliopsida > Asterales > Asteraceae > Ambrosia > Ambrosia x helenae. The sequence continues at coordinate 1,324,512 of CM061229.1, forward strand.
GACAAACCAGGATCCAAACCAACGATCACAATAAACAAGTCTAAAATGAACATAATGCAATTTCAAAATAATGTTTAAAATCCCCGTTTACAGCGGAAGCTTATTCAAAACAATATTCAATAGTAAACCAAATGTTCAACGTTTGTAAAACCATGCAACCCTAACTAGACGCCGTGCAGACGCGTGCGCCCTAGTCCAGTCGTGCTACCTTAGCGACCTGAGAAAACATGTAAAAGTTTACGTCAGCACAAAAATGCTGGTGAGTTTACAGGTTTTGTAATCCAAGTACCAAGTCAACCTGTCCATACTATAACAAATCGAAAACCAGTGTACGCTAGCTAGGCGTATGTTTTGTTACTACCACGATTGGAAAACCATTACTAACTCGTAAACCAAATGTGTGCCCGATGTAGTAAACCTGTTGTTCCTGTTGTTCCTGTTTGAGACAATATGCACCCGCCGACCCTCCAAGTCGACGAGCGGGGTTGGTCACTCCCAATAGCGCTATTCACATTTCCCCGTTGTGCTAACCCGCACATTCATGGTTCCCCCCGGGACTTCCAAAGATCGTATAGTAAACCATAGAAACCCATAGTATGACAGTAGTTACCAAACATAAGTTTTAACACATGTTTTCTCCCCCGAAAAGCGAAACCAGTTAAAAGAGGGGTCGTAAACTCACCTTAAGTTGTGTTACTTCGTAATACGAATAACTCAGCAGCTATGCTAGCCCCGTAAAGCGGCGACCTAACATATGACAGTTACAAGCACTTAGACTAATAACCCGCAGGTTAATTAGTCCCTAGATGTCCAGACCATAACCAAGTTCGTTTGAAAACACCGTGACTGTTTAACTGACCCAAAGTACAAGACTCGACATCCCATTGGTGACCCGAGACTCCCCGTGTTATGTTTACGCTCTCAAACATACAATCATGCAATCACACTTAACATACGTTAACGCACAACAAGTTATAGCACATAGCTCACGTATCACATAATTACATCCAAACATATGTTACCAAGTTATTAGATATGTTACGGGGTTCCTAGCATGTTCCTACAGGTCAAATCGGGTCTCGGAATGCTAATTTACACTTACAGCAGCAGTACACGCGATTAGGAAAAGTCAACTAGCATTTAGGTTGGTCAACTAGCATTTAGGAAGGCTAATCGCATGTAATATAAGCATTTAGGGTCATAAGACATGTAAACCTTGACTTTATAGGCGATTAGGGCTATACCACATGCATAGTTGCAAAAGTCATCCGAGTTTACCGATTACTCGCCGAGTACTCGCTACAGGGTGGGTCACCGAGTATAGCCGAGTTGGCCGAATATTCCGAGTACTCCCCACATAGGCCGATTCGACCCCCGAGTACTCGCCCGATTAGGCCGAGTACTCGCAACTCCCTGGTCGGCCGAGTTGGTAGCGCCTAGCGAGTTCTGCAACCATGACCACATGTAACTACTAGCATTTAGGGCTATACCACATGTAACTACTAGCATTTAGGGCTATACCACATGTAACTACTAGCATTTAGGGCTATACCACATGTAACTACTAGCATTTAGCCCTACTCGCATGAAACATAGGCAATTAGCCTCCTAATCGCCCCTAACATAGGCGATTAGGGTTGCTAATCGCCTGTAACCTTGCTGTTCCTGTTTTTCGCGCGTTTAACGCTCCAAATCAGATCCAGAACGTGTGTAACCATCCAATATCATCCCAACAACTATTCTAAACATGTTTAAACTAAAATCCTTCGTTTAGTCTCGTATTATCAGCCCTGCATGCAACCATGTAATCCAAACACCATACACATAGCATGAAACACCACATTAACATGCATAACTATAACCCTAATAATCAATTACTCAGATTTCATTAATCATGACATCAATATTATTCTGAACTAACCTAATAACATGTTAATCACTCATCTTTAATCATAAAAACCCTAGATATTAATCATAAACACACATAACACATGTATGATTGTTAGAATCCGATTAACAATACTTATTAACGATTTTCAGAAAGCTTTTTCGTTTTAGAACAGGTCTGGACCATTAGGGATTGAATAAAAACGTTTATAAAGATTGCATGGATGGAAACCAAACCTTAGATTTGTGAAAGGATGATGAATTAAGCTTGAAACCTTGTGTTTTGATCAAAAATCGCGTTCCAGAGGTTGTGTGTGTGTTGGGGCGGGTTATGGGACGACTAGGGTTTGTATTATGAAGTTTAGGAGGTCAAGTATGGTATTTATAGTCGTTTTTAGTCGTCCAGCCCGTAACACGCGATTGTGCAGCTTTACACGCGATTAGGGGTCCTAATCGCATGTAACTTCATGCATTTGGGGCCTAATCGCATGAAACTTCATGCATTTAGGCCCTACTCGCCTATAAGACTGCCCACTCGCCCCTCCTATAGGCGATTGGGCTTTCCTAATCGCCTATAGTGGCTGGTTCCGTGTGTTTTGCGCGTTAAACCCCGTTTTAACATATGTTAACACATATTCACATACCGACAAGTCACATAATGATTGTAAACACATAACACTTGTAAATACACATATTCACACTCGTTCACCAATTCCCGGGACTCGAGACTTGTATGTTCCGTATGCCCTGACGATCCTACAAATCGTCACCGTTTGTACACTTGGTTAAGGACTGACATCTAATGACCCCCTAGACCAACATCCAATGATCTTCTAGACTAAACCGATAGTTCCCGAACCATAACACGACTTAACTAACCCAGTTAAGTATAATATACGCGTGACTCGCTAAGGTAGACTTCCATCTAGACAACGTTGTTAACCAGAATTTGCCGGGTGTCACATGTTATTCTACACAATATAACAAAATTTAGAAGAGTGAGAAAAATACAAAAAAAACACAATGGATCACGAAATATAACACAATGAATCACAAATATAACACAATGTCATGGAAAAAAATACAATGAATCACATAAATGACACAATAACGAAAATAAAGAAAAGACACAATGCATCATAAAAGACACAATATGACTCAAATTCTAAAGACTACAAGCTAAAAATCCAAAAAATAAAAAACCTAAAAATTAAGATCGTAGGGTTCGATAAGACGGAACCAATGCCGCTTGAATGAGTTCAATCAGACTTCATTTAATATCCTTCCTACAACTTCCTATTTTTTTTTACTGTTTGTATATTTGTTCTTAACCCATCTAATTAGTTGTCCACCTGGTGTCTATTGGCAAAACATTGACTATTGGTTCACATACATAAATAAATGATATCTAATATATTTATATATATCTATGTTTGCACATAAATTTTACTCAAAGTTGATTTGTGAATGGTAAGAAATATACAAGTAATCAAAGCAGAAATATACATGTTATCAAAGTTGTCTCGTGGTTCACTTTTTTCCATTAGTTTAGACTTTTAGCAATATGATATAGCGTCTTATAAAATTCCGAATATACTGTTGCGATGTTCTTAATTTTGTCCATGGTTCATTAAAATCTTTACTTGAACGGGTAAAATTTAGTTGATTTTTTCTTTATGAGGAACCAAACCGATACTGGTATTGTATTCGTTTTTTATATTTTTCTCGATGTGATGGGATAGAACTCATTGAAAACAAAGTGGTAATCGCATAGAGTAATTATTTCTGTACCGAAGTGATAGTACGATATCGATACTGTGATGAACCAAACCAATATTGGGTAAACAACAACGGTACCCGGTATTCGTTCTTTATATTTTTTTATCGATATAAAACACATGTAATGCATATCTCTTTCGATTGTTATATCAAGTGTCGACACTGTATCAACTTATACCTATGAAAAGCCGTTGCAAAGCTCGGTAATCCGCCCACTGGTTGGTTATATGTTTTATCGATAGGGCATTTTAACTTTTTTATTGTTAGTCCATGGTTTAAAGTTACTAATGTATTTGTATAATGTATTGCGCATTCTTGGTTGACCATCATATTAGAGAAGTTTTATAATCAATACGTATTTTCAATGACGTAATGTACAAAAGAAAGTTTATTAAAATGCATAGTTGAAGAACTACTTAGTATTTTTTTTTCTCTCGGTAGTTACGATATTGGACTGCCAATATCAGTTAACATGTTAACGTCAATTACTTTTAAATACATTACATAAAATACTTCATATTTGGTGCGTAAACGAAGTAGACTTTGTCCCATAATACAACTTCTCTAGACTCTTAGTTCGTGCACCTCGTCACACCCCAAATAATTAGTTAAGTCCTCTACAGAAGAATATATTCCTTAGCGAAGTCTAATGAAACGACGATAAAATAGATTGAGTACTTTAGTACGCTTACATATTTACATGACACACCCGCATGGGGGCGCACCACCTTTTGGGCATTATGGCAAGCAATGTTTTCAAAACCGGACCGGATGTCGAATCGGTCTCCTTAGTCCTTACCAGTACATTGGTCCGATCGGTCCAACCGGTCGGACTGGATGTAAGAACCGCATGGTGTCGTAAAAATAATAAGGTCAAATTTCCGGTTCAACCCCTTTAAAATCCGGTTCAACCGGTCTGGTTTCCGGTTCGACCGTCGGTTCAGCGGTCCAACCTCCAGTTTGATGCATCTCCGGTTCAATACCCTGACCGTACCGGTTCAACCCTTGGTTCCCGGTCCGACCGGCCGGTCCGGGTTTCAAAACAACGATGGCAAGTGACCCGCATAATCTTTATATGGTACATATGTTACATATGTTACCCTAGTTGATTAACCTTGCAGTTTTCGAATAATTACTCTATAAATAATTTGTGTGATGGAAATAACATATATTTGGTACGAGTGGTATTCCAGTGTAGAGGTGTGGGACACAGCCAACAAGACTAGCATCTAGTTGTGTTAAACTACTAGTTAGTAATTAGTTAAAAGTGTACGGGTAATACTTACTTCGCAAACAAAGTTTTATACCCAACGTAAGCAATTTAACAAGAAATAATTAACTAAAACTGAAACTAATGAAACACCTTCAAAAGTCATATATATGAACCAAATCAAATCGAAGTTACACTTAAAAACCCAAAATAATATTACGGTGACTTAGCTCAATCTGAAAAAAAATAAATAAATAAACAAATAAGTAAAAAATTAGTGACCCGACCCAAAAAAACAGTTACTGAGAGACATATGAAGACCAAAAAAGTCATAACCTTGATTCAGGTACGTTGTAGCATGCAATATTTCATGGACTTTGTACTCATTACTGCATGTTCGTGTTCAAGTTATGTTTGCATGTACATGGTTACATGGCCTTAGCTATAGTAATCTATTACCTGAGCATTTATGGCTTGTCGTTGGGGCGTCGACATAACACTTATGTGACAGCGTGTAAAAAAACAAGACGTCTATTTGTACCTATATAGTACCTTAGCCACTTAGAGACGAATAGATCGATCTTAGTTTTGACTCTTATTTAGATGGAATAATGTGTGTACGAATATACGCCCCGTTTCATTGGAGCATTTGCCTCGTTATATTTCAAAAATTGCAAATGGCTTTCTCATTAATGTTTGGGGTAAAAAAAATGGTGTTAAATGCTTAAAATTTAGGGTGTATGAATCCAAATTAGAAAATATCTATACTATATTATAAAGCATGAGTAAAGGATACCCGTAAAATTTAAGTAAATACAACCTTTATTGCTTATAGTACAATGCTTGTTGAAGTCATTTAGGGGGTAAAATTGTCTTTCTACCCAACTATTAAATTTTTGAAGAAATTAATTTAAGCATAATTATAAAATTGATGAAGAAATTAACAATAATGTGGTGACTCTTTACATTCATAACCTCCATGTCTTTATTATGTTTGTATCAATGTTATCTATACTACATTATAAAGGATGAGAGATGGCTAAAATAGTCACTTCATGTCAATTTTAAGATGGCATGCAAAAGGTCCCAAGGTAAACAACAATATTTTTGTCAAATTCTTCTCTTTATGCCCCTATGTGCAACATTTGATTACAATTGTACAAATGACTAATGCAAGTCATCTCTATTATTATTTGCTTCACCTTTTGATTTTCTCATCTTTAATGAATTCAATGCCTTACATTTTCCGTTTCTCATCTTCAATGATGAATTAAAATCAACATCACTCAAGTTAATCTTTAAAACCCCTCATACCATTGTCTTATCATACCATTTTATTTATTTCTCTCGGAAGTTGTCATCGAATGATATTGTTCAACACTTGTAGTCTTGCACTATCAATTATTTTGTTGGTAAGCCAACACTTGTAATCTTGTATATTCTTTATGTATATTTATTTATTTATTTAGTTATTTAGTTTTTAAGCTTTTTGTTAGTTTTTATATATGTTTTTTTTTCATTATTTTGTCTGTTTTCTTTTACATATTTTTTTAGAACTTTATACAATAAGTCAGCCAATACGAACCAAACTTTAAGAAATACATGTTTGTCGACAGGATTTACCCGCTGCAATGTGCGATGGAAAAACTGCTAGCGTATTACAAGTTATTTTGGATCCCGCCGCAACGCGCGGGTAAACCCACTAGTATAATATAAATATACAAAGAGTGCCTAGGTTTATAAACTGAAACTCGACCTACTATATGACTATGACTTATATTATATACTCAAACTTCACACAAACTCGGTTTGCACTATTTGTAATTATATCAAAGAAGTAGATAATTTTCGTTAAATTTGTCTTAATAATTTTTTGAATTTTAATATTTAATTTGTCGAATTAAAGTACGTATACCTTGAAAGTAGACGAAAAAAATTAAAGAAATATAGAAAGGATTCTTGCATGGGAAGCCACGTCACCTAAACTACGGCGTACACCTCTCCAATGTAATGTCCAATTGCGTTATCCAACTACACATTATTAACTTCTTTTTTTCACCTTTGTTTTTTCACCTTGTGGTATAGTGTAAATATGAGCTCGGGACACTATCGGTATCAGTTGATACCGATCTCGAAAATTTCCAAACCCAATACCGATACCGAAAGCATACGGTACGTTAAGGAATCGGTTCGGTATCGGTATTTTACCTTAAAATACCGTTACCATACCGATCACATACCAATACCGATAAAACCGGAACCGAAAACCTCTAAATGTGGGTACCGATACCGATACCGAACACCCTCAGTTCGGTATTAGTTCGGTACGGGATCAGGATCGGGACGGGATCGGTATTCGGCGCTATGTGCTCATCCCTAGTGTAGTGGTATGGAAAGTGATGAATAAGGCTTGGGACTGGAAAGTCTCAGGTTCAATTCTTGATACCACTCGGATTTTATCAATTTCTCACTGTCGTGTCTTCGGGCAGGTGGGGAATCTGGTTTTCCCTGGTCCGGGTACCACACGGGCGGGCTTAGACTACCCAGATTTAGCATCTGATATGGCGTCATGGGAGCCTTTGATCCCTTTCAGGGACCGAGTGTCCCCTGGGTAGTCGGACAGATGTGTTTCGTAAGCCGTTTAAAAAAAAAAACTTCTATTTCTTTTCCAAAAGTAGACCTTTTTTAACTTATAAGAGCACTCACATCCCATCCATCAAATGTATGTGAGTGTGTCCACTAAATTATATAGGGTGAGTGTAAGTGGTTGTGAGTGGAGGAGAGAGAAAATATTTGATGGAAGCACTGTTCCACCCTAAATATGAAAAGCTATTGGTCACCCCTATATATATTTTAATATTTTTGTAAGTTGTTGTGAGTGAGGAGAGATAAAATGTAGTGATAAAAGTATGATTATTTTAATTATGAGAGAGAAGATTTAGGGTGAAGTAGTGATTTTTAGTGTAATTTGATTAAGGAGATTTGATGGATGGGTTGTGAAGGCTCCGTCTATTCCCACCTCCCACCTTCTATTTCCACCCCTCCTCAAAGCGCCTCGCATAGGCCTAAGCGAGGCGCTTTGAATTCAATCAGAGGAGGTCAGTACGAGGGGGCAGAAAAAGCTGATTTTTAATTCGAAGCGCCTCGCTTAGGCCTAAGCGAGGCTCTTCAGATCAAATTTTTTTTTTTTTTGATCTTTTGAGTTAGTTTTTTGTTTTTTTTTAATATAATTATTATAAAAAAATGTTCTTTTGACAAACGTCTGGCTAACCTGAATTTCCTTTGGATCAAAATGTCAACTTTTTCCTGCCACCCTCGTATGGTTTGGCTAACCTGTCCAGTTATCAATCTTACTGTCCAACAACTGAATTTTACTTGCTTGCATGAAAAGTAATGATCTGAATTTTACTTGCTTGCATGAAAAGTAATGATTTGAATTTTACTTGCTTGCATGAAAAGTAATGATCAGGAACATTCCAAATAACCGTCCAATTTCAGCTTTTGTTTAACTCATGATATATCCACCAAATCATTTCTTCAAGTTCATTTCACCAAAAAAGGCATAACTGTAAAGATCAGAAACATTCCAAATAACTATTCAATTTCAGCTTTTGTTTAACTATTGTAGCAACTTCCATAGAGAAGTTATCAATCTCACTGAGATGATATCTTCTCTTTAGGTTTTGGAATTAATGAGACAACTTTTCAGTTGTTATCCGAGAGATAGCGGTCAACGATGAAGACAACCTGAAAACAACCGGATACCATGGATCAGAGAGATTCAAGCTAATTAAACTCTATATCTCAAGTCGGTGCAAGTTATGTTGTAGCTCATATGTTATTATCTCTTCTCTTATTCTCTCTTTCTCAAGTTCTCGATGGATTATTTGCTCTCATATCATGGATCAGAGAGATTTAAGCTAATTAAACTCATATCTCACTGTAATGATCAAGAATATTCCAAATAACTGTATAATTTAAGCTTTTGTTTAACTAATTTAGCAACAGTCCAAATAACTGTAATGATCGCTACGGTTAGTGGATACCATGGATCAGAGAGATTCAAGCTAATCAAACTCCGGGCAACCCTTGTTTGATTATACTCGTGTACAACCTTTATCTCTTTATGTATGAATAGTGACCCTCTGACAATGATCAGAAACATTCCAAATAACTGTAATGATCGCTACTGTTGATTGGTATATAGAGAGCAAACCGACGATCATTCAAAATTTAAAGTTACCGCTAACCTCTGCGCCATCATCGTTGACAGATATCTCTCTGAGATGATAGCTTCTCTTCAGATTCTGATTGCACCGGTGGAATTGGAATTGGAATTAATGAGACAACTTTTCAGTTGTTATCCGAGAGATAGCGGTCAACGATGAAGACAACCTGAAAACAACCGGATACCATGGATCAGAGAGATTCAAGCTAATTAAACTCATATCTCAAGGTGGACTTAAGCACCTGAACGGGAAGTTGAAATTTTGAATGATGTTCGTCGACTGCACCGAACACACTACAATTATTCACTATTTTATACATACAACACATGTCACACCACGCCAATGGCGGAAACACGTGGCGCGACGCTCGAAAGCATATCAAAGTCAAGATTAACACAAACTATATTTAATTAGAAAATATCATTATATTAAGATGTCGGGAAGGGGTACCTGGTTTCAAACATTACATAAAACCACAAACATTAAGTTTCAAAGTGGGGTGTTTCCGTTTATGTCCCAACCCGATGGTAACAATAGGTGAAACCCCCAACCAGTGTCCGACATCCCAAATTCCACCGTACTAGCCGCATACCTGTTCAGCACTTAGTTACCTGAAAGATATGTTTAAAAATACGTCAATATATAAAATATTGGTGAGTTCACAGGTTTTAGTTCCGTAATAACAACATTTTTACATCTTGTGCAGATCCAGCACAATTTGTGGCCTTTGTAAGGAGTAGCTAGCTCCTACAAACTATGATGATGAGCAATCCCCTAAGTCCCATAACCAAACCAAGACTAATAAATATGCCCCGCTCCAAGTCGTTTCTCGAAACCCAACGACTTAAGTTCAGAATACGTGCACCCCAGGCATACGCCGATGCATAATCGACGCTATCGATTAGGGGTGGGCCTTGTCAGGCACCAATAGTACTATCCAAATATTCCTTCGGTTTCATTTCCCTGAATTAATGGTTACAGTAGCGAGGACTCAACCCCGAGTGGCGAGCAAAAACTCAAGTACTCATCATGCCACTCATCACATTTTAACCTTTGAAAACATTTCAACACGTGATAACTTTTGACAAACATATCTTTCCCCCAGTTAAAAACAGTAAAATGGGGCCGTGAAACTCACCTTAATTTCCAAGCTTAGCTAGCAAATAAAGCCCAAAGCTTTGACCGACTTCCTCGTGCCCTAATTACCAATAAAGGACACCTTAAAGTCTATCATATATAAGCCTAGCTTATTTTCCGGTTAAAAGATAGTTTATTCAACTATCTTGACTTGTGTGTACTAACCCGAGCCTTGAGGTGTTTTAACTCGACGAACCGATCGTGACTTATCATAATTCATGAGTTCACATACGACATAGTACCCAAGTCGCGCACCTGTTACTATTCGTGTGTAAACCATGTTGGACTACTACCATGAAACGCATAAATCATCCCGAGTCATAGCTCGTCTCGTAATCGGATAAAGGTGTTTGTCTTGTACATTTATTTTCGAAAAATATATATTTTGAGGAAACATAATTGTAGCTATTAAAATAGATTAATAGCAATTGTCACATCTTTTTCCGAATCCGAGTATCTTACAAATCTCGAGACTTTGCTTTTTTATAGAAAGTTTTCCAAATGAAAATCGAACGTTTATGTATATTGAAACCGAACGACAAATATATTGTAGTTATCGAATAACCTTTAAAAAAAAACCTCGTCATACTTGACGCTTGGTAACCAAAAAGACTATATATTTGTTTGAGAGGTTGCCCGGAATAGACTATTATTGTTACAAATAATCTTTGTCAAAAACGTCGTGATTTTGCATAAAACTACATTTATCAAACACTTGGAAAGTTATTTATAAGAACGCACAACAATATCACATTTGTCGCGCTTCGGATTTTATAAAAATTTTGGCAGAGTTTCCTCTGTTTTTGTACAAACCAGACAACACAAGTCGTCTACAATTTTCCCAAAATCGACACCAAAACAAGACAATCAATCCATTTATCCGCAATTTCATCAAACAATATTTTTATACATTTCGATAACTTTATATAAATTACATTTATTTATATAGATATAACTTTATATATATATATATGATATAGTCCAACAATCGATAAGACACGTCACGCTTATTATACAAACCCGGTTTATCCGATTTATTCAGTTTGTTGGCGAGTTAACACTATTTAGTATTTTTGTATTTATATATATTTATAGATATACATAATACAACAATAATAAATGCGAGTTTATTATACCGAAGTTATGCGCGCGTCTCGATCTACTAGCTGGTCGGTACCGAATCTGACCGTTAACCCAGTTTATCCGCAGCTGACCGAGTCGACTCGGTTTGACCGAGTTTGACCAGCTTTGACCCGGTCCCGAATGTCTCAAAACGAAACCCAAGCTGACCCGATTGACCAGATCTGGTTGCGTTGACCAGATCTAAACTGAAACATCTTGACCCGAGACCTAACCTGTGACCCAAGCACTAAAACGAACCCGAAACTACAACGCAAGGACCCAAGCTCCAAAACAGACCCGAAGCCAAAACACAGAACCAAACACCACCGGGAACCCAAACCAGACCACATAACCGGATATGTCGACCACCAACATCATCATCTTCGTGAATCACACCCAACCCGAACCCATTTCCAGCCGAGACCCGCCACCATCGGACACCATTAACAACCACCATCTCCGGCCACCGATGACAAGCCCACGTGACCAGATCTGTACAGATCGTTACCAACCAAGCCTAAAACTGAACCCTCGTGAACCATCACCACCGTAGACAACCACCACGATCTAATTCAGCCCTATCTCCTCCTTTTCACTGCTGTTTCAGCCCGTTTGGGGGTCTAAGACCACCGCACAGCCACCACCATGGGTGGTGGTGGCCAATCGTTGCAATAAAGAGTGGAATGGAGGTCGTGGGTGAGTGTATTGGTAGAGAGAGAGAGATCTGGATGAGAGAGAGAGTAGAGAGAGGAATGGGGTGCGGCTGCTGCAAATGAAGAGGAAGAAGAAGAAGAATGTTGCCCTTTTATACTTAGGGTTAGGTTAGATGGGTTGTGCACCGCGTATCGAACCCGTTATAACATCTCGTGTCTCGGTTTACAGTTAGGGTAGATGACATATCAGGCAAACTAGTCGGTTTTGTTCGAAATTAAAAACATAACTAAACCGAACAATTTAAATGTTATTTTCGTCATCCGACGCGTGAAATCAGAACACGCGTTAAATTCACGTCAATCGATTCGGTCATGTTATCCTACGTTTAAATGATTCGATAACTTTCGAAATTTAATAAGAAACATTATTTATAATAAATAATTATTCCGAAAGTTTGATAACGGTTAAAACCACGCATTTTGACGTCTGATTTCCACGTCAGTTCCTCTCCGCGTTATCCAAAACGCTGCGTTTTAGACCGTTTTTCGCGTCGATTTCACATCCGGTCGCATCGATAGTAAATACGTGTTGTATTTACATAGAATAAGCTTATGTTATTCCAGTTTGATGGATATTTACTGATGTCAGTTCGTTAACGTAAATCACGCGAAGTCTCTCTTTAAAGGCATCAAGGCTTCTACGAACTTCAAGAAGGACATCGTATGTAACACCCCAACCGATGGCGGAAACATCGGGATGTCACGTATTGATGATTGTTCAATAGCTCATGGTAAATAATAGATTTCATTATATGATTTAAATAAATTACATACAATTGTTCTACAAGAATTCGTACATCAAATTGAATAAAACTATGCACACATCTTCAAGCATTAATTCAAATCTTCAAGCAAGTAGAACCTGAAACATGTTAAGTTGAAAATATTTTGGGTCAACAAAAGTTGGTGAGAATTACATAGGTTTCGATAATCGAATAAAATTGTTGTGCAATTCATGTGTCATGGCAATCTAGTCCATATGTGAAAACATACTAGAAATAAATCGAGTGCATAACCAACCCTGGTGACTGTTATAATATGATACATACCATACGCTCATGGTCCACTTGAATATGTTATACGATAACAAACACCCACGCTACCTTTGTAGGAGGCACGTATCCGGGTGGGATTGTCAGTCCAATAGATCTATCAATGTTTACCGCCGGCTTGTACGGAGTTAATGATTATGCTAGAATGGTGCTTACTCTAATCATGCTCAAGACATAATGCAACATAGAAAACACATAGACACATTGATGATTGAATGGCATAAATGATGTTGTAACATGTTTCACCCCAAAAATGGTGATAAATAAAAGGGGCTATGTAAAACTCACATTGGCTAAGGTGAATTATCCTCTAAGTGTTGTGAATGTATGCGAGGCGAATCCCAAAGACTCAACAACGTAGCTAGTCCAAATTGAAGAAATAAACGAAAAAGAAAGAATATCAAGCATCCAATTCGCCAATTGCAAGAGCTTATAATCAAAGCTTCAAATGTAGAAGTAATATACTCTAGAAGAAAGGTATGAGGGAGAGTTTAATCGAATTTGAAACAATCGATTTAGAGGTGCAAAGTGTAATGGGTCATAGGTGGGTTTTTATACTAGTTTTGGAGTCAATTAGCCATTAAAATTGGTCAACACCATAAAGTAAGGTTTTATGATGAATTGACTATTTGACTAAGACTTTGACTAGGACTTTGACTATTTGACTCAAGGCTTTATTTTAAAAAAAAATCTTGTATGTGGAAAAAAAAAGGAATTTAGAATCATATTATTATTATTATTATTATTATTTATATACATTTATGTATGTATATAAGTTGTGAGTTAGGATAAATAAAGACTTAGGCACATTTGTATAATATTAATGATAAAGGTGTAATAAAAATATATATATATAAGGGCTTTTTATGTATTAAAATTTTGGGGAAAATTTTGCGATGTTACAGTCTCCCCTACTTTTAGGAACTTCGTCCCGAAGTTAAAAGAAAAACACCAGGTATACAATTGGTCGACTACCGAAAACCTTGATAAAATTTCTCACTACCTTAACGTACCTGTAAATTCATGATTACGTTCCGGACCGTAATTATCAATTTACCTTACATTAAGGTTTTGCGTCCTTTTATGACTCTAAACACACATGTAAGTAATGCAAAATAACCTTGTGATTGAATTGTATACAATGTATCCAAAAATAAGTCCAACTGTTGAGTAGGAAAAAGACTTCTACCAGTCAGTGAGTAAGAACCTCTACCGATTGTTGAGCAGGTACGATAGCCTCTACCAGTCGTTGAGCAGGTTGTAGGGCCTCTACCGACTGTTGAGCAGGCATGATGACCTCTACCAATCGTTGAGTAGGTTATTTGGTACTCTACTAACTGTTGAGCAAGTACTTCATCCTCTACCAGTTGTTTGATTAAGTGTACCAATTATTTCACACATAAATTGCAAATTGATAATATGTACATATAAACAATCAAGTATCAAGCATAGCATGCGAGTTGTAATAGTGTTGTCCTAGACAAGGTTAATGACTCTAGGTGTGTCTATAGCAAATAGTATATATTCCATGATTTCTAGTATCAAATGTTTAAAGATGGTAGATAATCGAATCCTTATGTATAACTAAGGATTATGTTTCAATAGTTTGGTTATCATGGGTAACTAGCTCATGTGTGAGAAGGTGAATGATATGAATTTAGTTCTTGAGACGATGATGAAAAATCTTGAAGCAGAATCAAGGTTGTGAGAGATAGTGAATGTGAAGATAGTTTATAAAGAGTTTATTTTATAGTAAGGAGATTATGTAGCAGTGTAAATTTTGGGGTTTGGATCAAAGGTTATAATCAAGTGTATAAGAAAACATGATTGTGGTATATGCCAAATATTGTAAAAATTTGAACAAGTTGAAAATGAGTGAGTGTCGATGGAGAATTTAGAGACTAGATATTATTCCCATGAAAAAAAAAACCTTATTTTCAAAATTGGTTTTATACATAAAGCAAAAGTTGTTAAATAGTACAAGCTAAGTGGACTTTGATTAAAATATTCCCGTTAGTTGGAGATTTCAAACATGACATTAGGTTTTGAAGATCAAGGTTCTATTAAGTGATTTTTAATAGTTTAAAGCATTATATAGAAAATTGTTTGTTACGTCAATAAATAAACAATTGAATTTAAGTTCGAGGACATCTTTTGACAAAAATATGTACTTTGTAAAGTTACTAGGTAATGAAAATACAACAAGATTTAGAAATCTTTAGTTTGTGCTAAGGTATGAGGTCATAGTTTTAAAAAAAAATAAGTAACATGTGGAGAAATGAAATAATATGATTTGGGTAGGGTGTTGAATATTTAAAAAGTGGCTAAGATGGTAAGGTGAAATGTGATTGTGAAATCCATAGATGGTTATGATATGAGATTGATTTAAGCTGTAAAATTTTGAGATTTTAGAGCTTAGTTTTAAGGGAAGTGAGTGTAATCATCTATTCATTAATTAAAACGAATAAATGAAAACGTTGACTTATCAAAGCTTCTAGATTCTAATAACATAGTGAAGACATGCTTTAGCCTATAAGTGAACACTCATCCCGAGAATTCCCAGGTAGGCATCCGGGTCCCTCGTCTGATTGGGATATATGCGCAATGCCAGCCTAGACAGAAGACTCAGAATACAGGCGTTCACCCTTCCAGATTGCACGTGTTCGTTATTAAAATCTAGAACTTCGACGAGATCTTCAAGGTGATTCAGGCTAAACCTGAATATTTGTCCTATTAGTCTAAGAGTAGATCTTGTGATGGAGAGCACTCTTCTTGTAGGGACTAAAGTAAGGATAAGAAGTAAAATAGAGAATATAAACAAGTAAGGTTGCAAGTAAAAGGAGCAAGTACTGATTAAAATCCTATGGTTATAGACTAGATTATTTTTTTTTTCTAATAACCTAATTCCCTATAACCATGGCTCTGATACCAATCTGTAACACCCCAACCGATGGCGGAAACATCGGGATGTCACGTATTGATGATTGTTCAATAGCTCATGGTAAATAATAGATTTCATTATATGATTTAAATAAATTACATACAATTGTTCTACAAGAATTCGTACATCAAATTGAATAAAACTATGCACACATCTTCAAGCATTAATTCAAATCTTCAAGCAAGTAGAACCTGAAACATGTTAAGTTGAAAATATTTTGGGTCAACAAAAGTTGGTGAGAATTACATAGGTTTCGATAATCGAATAAAATTGTTGTGCAATTCATGTGTCATGGCAATCTAGTCCATATGTGAAAACATACTAGAAATAAATCGAGTGCATAACCAACCCTGGTGACTGTTATAATATGATACATACCATACGCTCATGGTCCACTTGAATATGTTATACGATAACAAACACCCACGCTACCTTTGTAGGAGGCACGTATCCGGGTGGGATTGTCAGTCCAATAGATCTATCAATGTTTACCGCCGGCTTGTACGGAGTTAATGATTATGCTAGAATGGTGCTTACTCTAATCATGCTCAAGACATAATGCAACATAGAAAACACATAGACACATTGATGATTGAATGGCATAAATGATGTTGTAACATGTTTCACCCCAAAAATGGTGATAAATAAAAGGGGCTATGTAAAACTCACATTGGCTAAGGTGAATTATCCTCTAAGTGTTGTGAATGTATGCGAGGCGAATCCCAAAGACTCAACAACGTAGCTAGTCCAAATTGAAGAAATAAACGAAAAAGAAAGAATATCAAGCATCCAATTCGCCAATTGCAAGAGCTTATAATCAAAGCTTCAAATGTAGAAGTAATATACTCTAGAAGAAAGGTATGAGGGAGAGTTTAATCGAATTTGAAACAATCGATTTAGAGGTGCAAAGTGTAATGGGTCATAGGTGGGTTTTTATACTAGTTTTGGAGTCAATTAGCCATTAAAATTGGTCAACACCATAAAGTAAGGTTTTATGATGAATTGACTATTTGACTAAGACTTTGACTAGGACTTTGACTATTTGACTCAAGGCTTTATTTTAAAAAAAAAATCTTGTATGTGGAAAAAAAAAGGAATTTAGAATCATATTATTATTATTATTATTATTTATATACATTTATGTATGTATATAAGTTGTGAGTTAGGATAAATAAAGACTTAGGCACATTTGTATAATATTAATGATAAAGGTGTAATAAAAATATATATATATAAGGGCTTTTTATGTATTAAAATTTTGGGGAAAATTTTGCGATGTTACATCGTAGGACTCATAACGACTCAACTAACCATAATTAACCTTAAACCATGTTAATTACTTCGAAAACATGATTAGAATCACGTTAATCGTTGTACGGAATTTGCTGGTTGTCACAACACAACTTCATCGTTGAACGTACTGTCTTCTTTGATCTTGATCTTCACACTTGCTTTTGACAAATCCATTGTTGTTTCCATAGACATTCAAGCAAACAAACAAACAAAAAGATGTTCGATCGGTCTTTGGCAATCCCTTAACTAGTACTACCTAAATTCAAAAGGAAGCAAATCGTTTGAAATGGTGAATACATCTTCTTTTTGACAGAATTGGGATCATAGGTTGACCAACTTGTCATAGAGTTTTGACTTCCCATATATGCTTGTTTTGTATCTGGTTCCATGTTGTTTGGATGATTTGCATGGAGGGTTAGAGAAGGGGAAGAGAGAAAGTTAAGGAATATTATATAGGAATTGGAGAAGTATTTAATATATAATGTGAAAGTATTTAATATATAATGTGAAAGTATTTAATGCTTATTTAAAGGGTGGGAAATGTGCCTAGGGAGTTATGTGCATTATCTAGTATTGAAACTTGCGATTAAATAATATATTAATACATCAATGGACTACACTCACGGTATGTGCATCACGTATTTTCATTCTTTCCTTGATCTGCAATATTTGAAAATTATCATTTCTTGACATGCTTGGTAACACCTTGATCTGCAATATTTGAAAATTATCATTTCTTGACATGCTTGGTAACACCTTGATCTGTAATATCTGAAAATTATCATTTCTCGAAAAGTAATTAAAAACACTTAAAAATGAATTAAAAACAATTGTTGCGAGTTAGGTTTAGTCGGAGGACCACGTACAATGATTCATCAAGGTGTTACCAAGCATGTCAAGAAATGATAATTTTCAAATATTGCAGATCAAACATTTAAAGATATATTAACAAACATTTAAAAATAACTTTTCATGCAAAGCAGGTAAAATTCATTGTACAAACCGACGATCATTCAAAATTTAAAGTTACCGCTAACCTCTGTGCCATCATCGACTACAGCAAACCGACGATCTTCCTCCACGGCACTCCTAATGGGCCTCTCTTTATTTCACGGTACGATTTGTGTTTTTGTTGCTTTATAAATAATAAATTTTATGTTTATCAAACCCTAACGTCTGAGCAATGATTTATTAAATCGTTTTACTAATTTCCGATTCTTGATACTTTCATAAATCGTTTTACTAATTTCCGATTCTTGATAATAACAAATTATTATAATAATAAAACAAAGGAACTAAATTACAAATATAATAAAAAAATAATAATAATAATGTAATATAGTCATTGTTAATGCTCAAAAAAGTCAACCTTTGTTGACTCATAGGAGTCTTGAAGACGAAATGAATTTTACAAGATACTTGAAACAAGGTATGGATATGGAGAATAAATATTTGACTATACGTGGTTGATGATGTCAAGTTTAAGTCGTTGATTCATTTAGAAATCGAAAACGCCTATCATTGTAGCTCATATGTTATTATCTCTTCTCTTATTCTCTGTTTCTCTAGTTCTCGATGGATTATTGCTCTCATATCGACTCTCACAATTATTCACAATTTTATACATACAACACACCTTCATCGTTGACCGTAATGATCAGGAACATTCCAAATAACTGTATATTTTCGTACAAGATTCCTATGCAAGAAAGTCAATTCAGTTGTTAGACCAACTTGAGATATGAGTTTGATTAGCTTGAATCTCTTTGATCCATGGTATCCAGTCTTCTTGATCTTGATCTTCACACTTGCTTTTGACAAACGTCTGGCTGACCTGAAGTTCCTTTGCAACCAGGTAAAAAGGAACTACGTTGCAAATATAAAAATCCATCACATCACGATTATACTCTTTATGTATGAATAGTGACCCTCTGGCAAACCTACCTCTGTTTTGAATTTGTTACTTCCATAGAGAAGTTATCAATCTCACTGTAATAATCAATAATATTCCAAATAACTGTATAATTTAAGCTTTTGTTTAACTAATTTAGCAACAGTCCAAATAACTGTAATGATCGCTACGGTTAGTGGATACCATGGATCAGAGAGATTCAAGCTATTCAAACTCCGGGCAACCCTTGTTTGATTATACTCGTGTACAGCCTTTATCAGGTTCTTTTGGCCACAGGTACAGAAAGGTTATAAATGTTCATGTCGTTTCAGGTTGCCTTCATCGTTGACCGATATTTAAATGATCAGAAACATTCCAAAAAAAAAATAAATTTATGTATGAATAGTGACCCTCTGACAATGATCAGAAACATTCCAAAATTTAAAGTTACCGCTAACCTCTACGCCATCATCGTTGACAGATATCTCTCTGAGATGATAGCTTTTCTTCAGATTCTGATTGCACCGGTGGAATTGGAATTGGAATTAATGAGACAACTTTTCAGTTGTTATCCGAGAGATAGCGGTCAACGATGAAGACAACCTGAAAACAACCGGATACCATGGATCAGAGAGATTCAAGCTAATTAAACTCATAACTCAAGCCGGTGCAAGTTATGTTGTAGCATCTTTGATCATCTTCTTTGTAATTACTTTTTATTGTTTCGGGTTCCCTTCCATCGTTGACAGATATCTCTCTGAGATGATAAAGGTAGATCATGGAAAGTTGAACTCAAGAAAACAAAGATGAAACCGATTGTTAAAAGTATCAAGACTATGAAATTAGTAAAACAACTGAATTTTACTTGCTTGCATGAAAAGTTCAATTTCAGTTCAAACTTTTCAAACACCTGCAACATCTCAAGAGTCGAGGTCCTTTGAAAAAGACATCGTACAATGATTTGGACTTGCAAATATTTGGACTTGACAGATATCTCTCTGAGATGATAGCTTCTCTTCAGATTCTGAAAGTGGATACCATGGATCAGAGAGATTCAAGCTAATTAAACTCATAGGTAAGAACATTGTGGATGAGGATTGTTTTATCTTCCCATTGATTTCAAGTATGTTGCCAAATAACTGTTCAATTTCAGCTTTTGTTTAACTATTTTAGCAACTTCCATAGAGAAGTTATCAATCTCACTTCTCACTGTCCATGTTTACCTTCAACGTCCAACGGTAATGAGTAACCTATACACCTCTACAATGATGTGATTTGTTTTTAGATAAGGAGGTATATGTACAATGAACTTTTTACGCTAAATAAAACCGATTAATGGCAGGTTTGCCAGAGGGTCACTATTCATACACACAACTTTTTGCTCTAGTGGTGTGCTCTACCTTTTTGACAAACACCTGGCTAACCTGTCCAGTTATCAATCTCACTGGCAATCATCCGCTGCATGCTTTTCGCAGCCTTCACTGAAAAGAACCCTAGTAGTGGTTTTCATCTCTTTACCTGTAAACTCATATCTCAAGTCGGTCTAACAACTGAATTTGACTTGCTTGCATAGGAATCTTGTACGAAATCATTCTCACAGGAATATCCTTTGATGAATGTATTAGGGGTTGGAAACTCTGAAGACCAATGACCCTCTAGCAAACCTCCATTAAGGTCTTCAGAGTTTCCATGGGAAGGTAAACATATATAACATTCTCTTCTTCTTCCCTTACAAATCACTTTGCCATTAATACAAATCACATTGTGCATGACATTACATTCTGCATGTGTCATTTCATAACTTGCACCGGCTTGAGATATGAGTTTAATTAGCTTAAATCTCTCTGATCCATTGTATCCACTTTCAACTAAATCTTTCTCTGATATACTCTATATCAACCGAAATTAAGTATCATCAATCTGGTATTAGTGGTTGGAAACTGTGATGAAAAATCTGGTGTGTGTTGAACAAGAAGATGATCAAGGATGCTACAACATAACTTGCACCGGCTTGAGATATGAGTTTAATTAGCTTGAATCTCTCTGATCCATGATATGAGAGCAATAATCCATCGAGAACTAGAGAAACAGAGAATAAGAGAAGAGATAATAACATATGAGCAACAACGGGGCCGATTGGTTTTGGAAGCTACAACATAACTTGCACCGGCTACTTTTCAGTTGTTATCAGACGAGGACTTGCCTGTGTTGCCGCATTTAATGAAATTTAACGCGCATACCGCATTCACTGACTTTACGTGGTTGATGATGTCAAGTTTAAGTCAATGACAATGTTGAGGGTTATTACTTTGTTTTTTAATTTTTTTTAACTTTTTATAATTATTAAATTAAAAAAAAAACAACTCAAAACATCAAAAAACTACCAAAATAAATTACCCCCTCCAAGCGCCTCGCTTAGGCCTAAGCGAGGCGCTTGGAAATGTTTTAAATACCACCCGTTGTGAATGCTCTAAAAAAGTTAAAAAATAAAAATATAACCAGCTTTTGTTGACTTTTACGGTCAAATTCGTTTGTAAAGTTAATTCCTGTGTTTTAGATCATTACATATTGTATTTTAATTGACAATCTCGAGGTTTTGTTCGTCCCTGTTTCATTGTTTAATCAATATAAAACCAACATATGTTTTTCTTTTTATAATGAAATTAGGTGTAAATTTATTTATTTATTTTTTATAAATATAATCTATCTATATATATATAAAGAAAACGTATATGCTGACGTGGCGTGCAATGAAGGCCTCAACCTCTTTTGAGAGTGCCACGTGGCATCATAATTGAAAGATTTTAGTATTTTTGAACTATTTCTTTTTTTTAATTAAAAAAAATAAACATAATATCCTAAATTAAATTGAGTTATTTTAAGAAAAAAAAAGAATTTAAAAATAAATTTAAAATTTTATCTCTCATGTTTCCTACCATAATTTTTAAACGTTTATATCTTTTATATACGGGATTTTTTAAAGAAAAAAATTACACCAAATTAACGAGCGTTTTATTATCTTTCCAACGAGTACCATAGTCCTATATAAAAAACGGAGAAAACTCGACTATTTTTTGTGGGGTTTCGTTCATACAGGAAAAAAAACACACAAAGTGTTCATGTTATTCATTAATCATGTTTTTTCTTTTAAACAGGTTCTTATCTACGGTGTTGAAAATCATCCCAATCGCCATGCTATCATTGGAATTTTACTAGGTATACTTCATCAAGAGAAGTTAGGAGAAAGAATCGCGCAACACTGCAACACATGGTGTCACCTTATAGCAAAGTTATTTTTTATTTATTTAATTACAAGAGTAATAATTGTTACTATTAGTATTAGTATTATTAGAATGGTTATATTTTTCAACACCGGGATGCTCCCAGAAAGAATTGATAGTTGCTGACGTGGTGTTCAATGGTGGCCTCAACCATCTCTTGATTATGCCACGTGGCATAATGAGATGCAATGATTACAACTTCCAACTTAAGTGTTTGTTTAGTTGATTTGGTTAGGAATTATAAGAGCCATTAGAATGTGAGAAATTAGAGAGATGTGATGAGTTTTTTAATAGTTGCAGCTTACATAAGTGATTATTAAGATGATTACTGATTAGGTTTTAGATTAGGAATATGAGTTATTACTGATTAGAATACTATGAACATGCAATGATTGAGAGATTTTGTGGTTAGTTAACTTGAGCCATTTGCAATAGGTTATCACGTAAAATTAGAGTTTTCTCTCCTGGGACCCTCCCGGGGTAATCAGCTAGTTGATAATAAAGTTAAATCAATTTCGAAGTAACATAAAAATGATGTTACTAAACCTTATTGAATGAAAAATAGTGTTGATCAACGACTTCTACTTTAGCTATATTTTATAAATTCTACTCATAATGCTCTAAAAATACACAATGTTTAGCAATGTTTAGAATCGTTACATTTGTACTTACTGTTACAAAATATTATTACACCTCATGATATCATATGCATACTACCTAATGATTAAAATGGATAATGTCCGACCCATAGTCCAATAGACAATGGGTCTCAAATAAGCAACTAATACAGGAGAGACGTTTTCAGAAGCTACACGAGCAAAAGGCCTAATGATGATACTTCAGTTATGATCGTCAAGATAATGCATTACTGAAATTAAATTTTGATTGACAAAAAATCCCGGATCACCTGTTTAATGATGATACACAACTACAAAGTCATGTATGGTAGACAACTTTTATTTTTAATTTAAATTCTAGTAAGTATATAACAATAAGAAAAATAGTTAATATCTCTAATTTTCTTTGATTAAGATTGCAATTTTCATAAATAAGATGTGTGATATTAGATGAACTATGTGGGCATCCAAAGCTGAAGCATGTCCAAAATGGAAAATAGTTAATTTGGATAAAAATAGGTCGTAATATTGGAATACTCTGAATTCTTATTTTGACACCCAATAAATACGCTTCGTATTGGCGAATATGGAACATTTTTGGGCGCTAAAAATCAAAAGTGCAGGTAGAACTGTACGGCCAAAGAATAAAAGTCCGGTTACCCGAGGTAACCCAATGACAAAAGGCGACCCCATACACCCGCGATCGTAGAAACCAGTCACCCAAAGACCCATTGTGACAAAACCTAGTTGGGATCAGATACAAACTTGAAAACTCTACAACTCAACCCAAATCATTATTTTCTTCCTTTGCGAGTTGAGTTATAACGCATTTTCGGAAAAGCACTATGTGGAACCGGAAGGAGTTAAAAAAATAATAAACTAGTTAAACAAGAGTCAAGGCCAAAGATTCCATGTACATGATACAGAAAGTAAGAAATAATAATATTGTATTGTCTGTCGTTATCAAACTCAATTATTAACACCTTTACTTTTTTATAAAAAAAGTATTAAAAGCATTTATATTCAACTGTTTATAGTGTATAACTAGTACAAATGCCCGCGCGTTGCCGCGGGTAGTTATGTTTTTTTAGGTGCACTTTGCCTGACGGGTTTCCTATAATATATTTTTAATTGTTGAAAGAACTATATGATGATGAAACCTGTTTACAAAAGAAAAAAACTCAATACTTGGAGGCAGTAAACAAATAGCCGCAATATTTATGCCATGCATTTGATGTGTTCATCAAAAAAAAAAGTGCACACGTTAGCTGTATCTAGTTCGTCTAAAAAATGATTAAAAATGGAAAGCTCTAAAACCAAATAAATGCCTTAAGACAATGAAACACTAAAGTCTCAAAGAGGACCATATCTTCACAAATTTTAGTTTTTTTTTTCTTTCAAGTTTACAATATTAATTACAATCAGAATTCATTAGGTATTAAAATTCTTTTTAACTTCTTTAAACCTTATTTACCTCCTAATATTATTTACATTTCATTGATTAACTTATAATTAAAACAAAGTAAATAGGGGTTATTGATTAATTTTGATGTGTAATAATGGAGGGGGTTACATGTTGGAAGTGATATGATGTGTGTATTACACACATATACAATTCCTAACAAGGCTATTCCACCACCTCCACACAATGCAAAAAAAAAAAGTATGAACTTGGACATATCCTTTGAAATAAATCCAACCTGCGATGAATGCACACCAAACAAATTAAATCCAACAGCATCCAAATTAAAAGTGAGTAGAAAATCAAAAAATAAGTAATTACACAAACAAATAAAAGAATTTGGATTTTACAAAACCTAACATGAGCACCAAAAAATATGATTTCTACAAAATCTACTAATTTACTATGGAGCACAAGCGGAGTTAGAGCATAGCAGAGAATAACTCAGAATTCCGAATCAAAGGTGTATGGCATGTATGTTGGAACTTGAGAGACAACCCTCCTTTTATAATGGATATTGAATGGGTGATTAAATGGCATACTTGAGGGGAATGGTGATTGATAGGAAAAGTGATGGAATTCATTGAAGACCAATGAATTTGTAAATTGATTGTGTAGATATGGGGTGTGATGGGTGTTTATGAATGGGAGTTACATGCTAAGAGGGTATAAAGTGTGCATCAAACAATTATGCAATTGACATTATAAGTTGTACATGGGGCAAAAATGGAAGAAAATGACAAAAAAATAAAAATTTGTAAAGAGGCTTTTGATATGCCATCTTAAAATTTAAGTGAAATTACCTTTAAAGACATGCTTCCTCCTTAATAAGGTAACTAGTAAATTACCCCGCGCGTTGCGGCGGTTTTTAAACGTGACTAAGTACGTAAAGGTAACCCAAGTTAAAAAATATCTTTTTTTTACCAAAATGGTAATTTTAAATTAAAAGTATTTGATACATAAATCAGGATATTAAGTTTTCTTTTAGTTAGTTGTAATACATAGAGAGGAGATAGAATTATTGACAACAAATACATATATTATATGAGGTTAGACATCATGCTTTAAAGAGTTATACAATTCAACAAACAAAAAAAAGACAAAAATGTCCAATTACTACAATGTTTATAAGCTCCAACAAAGCCTAATAGAATTATCACAAACATTGCTTGTTATTATTAAATAGATAGATGTGTAGAAGGATTCAATGAAAAGCTTGGGTTTTATTGAAATTGAATTGGGGTTTAATTAGGTGTTATGAAGGGGTTACATGTTGAATTAAAAGTATTTGATACATAAATCAGGATATAAGTTTTCTTTTAGTTAGTTGTAATACACAGAGAGGAGATATAATTATTGGCAACAAATACATATATTATATGAGGTTAGACATCATGCTTTTAAGAGTTATACAATTCAACAAACAAAAAAAAGACAAAAATGTCCAATTACTACAATGTTTTTAAGCTCCAACAAAGCCTAATAGAATCATCACAAACATTGCTTGTTATTATTAAATAGATAGATGTGTAGAAGGATTCAATGAAAAGCTTGGGTTTTATTGAAATTGAATTGGGGTTTAATTAGGTGTTATGAAGGGGTTACATGTTGAAATGGATATGAAGTATGCATTACACATATATATACAATGAGCATTATAGGTTGTACACAAGGGCATAAAGGGAACAAAATGACTAAATATTGGAAATTTGTGAAGGGACTCTTCAACTCCCATCTTAAAAATTGTGTAAAATTACCTTCTTACCTATCTCTCCTCCTTAATAAGGTAGTAGAGATAGAGATAATGTTACAACAATAATTTTAGTAGTTATTTTTCTCAGTATTTATAGCTTTATAACAACGTTACAATTACAATAATTTTAGCCATATATCCATGAGATGCAGAATTTTTACCATTGTATATGCAAATAACATTTATAAATATGCAAATGTATACATCTGTGAAGCTATACACGATATGGTGTCGCTATCAGTCATTTTATTTTTATTTTCATTTGACGATACGATGCACAGGGGCGGATCTATAGTTAAAGGAGGGGTGCGGACGTTGCGGCTCAACTTCGCGCGCGTAGTGGAAAATTAGTGGAAAATTTGTTTTTTTTTACGAAATTTGAAAAACGTTGCTACTAAAATGAAAAAAAATGAAAAACGTTACTACTGAAAAATGTTTCTAGATCCGCCACTGACGATGCATATGCCCAAACGTCATGGACCGCAGATTGGTGACACACCTCACTTGTGGCATAAACACTTTTGAGCAAGCCCCAATCATCACCTCAACCCGTTTTGAAGGTTTCAGTCATTTCTGTGTTCTTTTTGGAAATTTAGGAACCACTTTCTAGCAGCTTAACGACACCATAACCTATCATCGTAAATGGAGGAAAACTGGCTACCAAGTCATCCAGTTAAGTAGTCAACGTCGAAGACTTTTCATTTGAGCCACCCTTAAACCAAATGTTTTATACAAATACATGATATGTATAATGTATTATGTATATAGTAAATCAGGATCACGAGCTTAGAAAAATATCAATTTCTAACAAAATTGCAAGCAAAATAACGAGACGTGTAATGTACGTGTAGGCGTGTAGCTCGGCCCAATTCGAATAATCAACAAGTTAACAACCTTATAAGTTATAACTTGTAAGTGGTGTAAACGGTCCATTATGTTTTATGGCTAGCCCAATAGAAGATTTGAATTTTAGTAAAGTAAGTTAAGATTTAATTAATTAATTTAATCACATATAAACAAATGTGGGTTATAAGAATTAAGAAATGGTTTTAATTAAACAAACTTTTATACTTGGTCGAGTGATCTTTTTGTTTAAACTGGAAAATCAGTTTAAATAGAGTAGTTTCATTAACTTTATTAAATTCCTAGATTATTGTTTTAATAAATCTAATTATGAAATGGTTAGTGTGAATTTAACTTTATTTTCTAAGTATGCTTGAAGATAGTTTAGAAAATGATAAGTTTTAAGGGATTTTGATAAATTAATCGAACCCAATAAGTTTTAAAGGTTTATAATTAAACATCCTTTTATTTAAGATCCAAAAAAATATATATTCATTATTCAATTAAAATCCCACATAAACGATCCCACTTAGGCTCGAGCTTGTAGCCTAACATTATAATGCAGGTTTTTTCCTTATTAAAGCCCGACTATAATTAAGGCCCAACCTACCCTACAGCTCAACGCCCCAAGACCAATTAAACATAATTATTCCCCTTCGTATTTAGAGATGCACAAAAAAACCGGAACCGGAATTGGAACCGAAAAAGAACCCGAAACCGGGTATTAAAAAAACCGAAACCGGTATACTCGGAACCGTACCCGACCCTACCCGCCGGGTACGCATAGGGTATAGATTTTTATGTAAAAAAACCGGACCCAGAACCGGACCCGATTTATACCCGGTTGTACCCAGTTTTTTAAATACCCGGAACCGGGTTGTACCCGGAACCGGGTTGTACCCGAACCGGGTTTTTTGAATACCTGGCATCGGGTTTTCTGAATACCCGATACCGGGTTTTCCGAATACACAAAAAGTATGTGTCAAGCGACGGGTCTATTTGGCATTTTGATGTTGAGGCGGAACCGGGTATTAAAAAATCGGAACTGGATTTTCCGAATACTCAAAAAGTATACTCAAGAATTCTATAACCGCGTTATAATCATCTAAGTCGCACTACCCTTCGACATGATTGTATAAAAATAATTCAATACCCGATACACACCCGGGTTTTTTCAATACCCAGTGTACACGGTGTTTTTTCAATACCCGATATACCCGAAACCGGTTCCATACCCGAAACCAGGTATTGAAAAAACCGGAACTGGGTATTGAAAAACCGGAACCGGTATACCGGGTATGGTATTTTTATGCTAGGAACTGAAACCGGTTCTTTCAATACCCGATCGAAGTAATACCCGACCGTACCCGAACCGGTTCCATACCCAGAACCGGGTAATAAAAAAAACCCGATTTTCTTAAATATGGTTTTTTTATATATGGCTACATATTGACTACAACTTTTTTAATTCGTCTATAGACTTTTTATTCATTGGTTGTAACATTTCAATTATTAAACATCCGATCAGTGTTATTAAATGTTATCGTGGAAGGAACAGACGTTACGAAATGCCGCTTTTCTTTTAACAGTAGTTAACAGTCGGTTTGCTTATGCTTTTTTATATATATAAATTATTATAAAGAAATAAACAGACGGTACTAAACAGGGGTTCTTCGCAGCAGACGGTTAGGTTGTTGATGTGTTGGTGTTTACCAAACAGCGATTAAGGCTGGACTCACTCCTCTCGTGTGTTTTCACACGGGATCCTACCTAGTATATATATATATATATATAGGATTTGGATCACTTGAGAACCACTATTTAGGGAGAGAACCAAAGAACCAAGTGTGAACACAAAAACCCCTCCACCAAAAAATAAAAAAAATAATAAAAAAATTATATAACCTAAAAAAATAAAAAAAAGTAAAAACACCAAAATGTTTTTTTAGTGTTAATCTTTCTGGAAAAAAAATAAAACAAATACAAAAAAAATAAAAAAAAACAAAAAAATGGCCTTTTTTACGTCATAATTACGTCATATACCGTATGCACATGTGCATTTCAGTATTAGAGCACACTTTTGAATAAATTATCAATTGTCATAATGAAATGATCATTTAAATGGACGTGATATGATATATAAGGTGGAAAAAAATTTATTCAATGATCTTTAAATAAACGCGAAGTGCATTTCACTATTATAGTTAGGTTTTTTTCTTGGGTTTAGCTTTAGAGTTTAGTTTTTAGGTATGATGGGAATGTGGTTAGGTTTTTTTGGGTTGTTGGTGAATAAACTTAATAAAACCCTATATAAAACTATAAAATAAGATAATTGTACTACATGCACATGTGCATTTCACTATTATAGTTAAGTTTTTTAATGAGTTTAGCTTTAGGGTTTAGTTTTTTGGTATGGTGGAAGATGGGGTATCTTTTTAGGGGGGATGGGATGGAGCGTTTTGGTTTTTGGGGGGTGTGGGGTTAGCTGCACATGTGCATTTCACAATTGGGGGGGGGGGGGGTTGGGGCGGTGTGGGGGATGGGGGGTTTAGGTTTTTAGGGAGTGAGGTGGGTGGGTTTAGGTTTTTATGGGGGTGAAGGTGGGGTTTTTAGGTTTTTTTTGTTTGTGTTGACAATGGTTCTCTGGTTCTCTCCCTAAAGTTGGTTCTCGTATGATCCCTACCCTATATATATATATATATATATATATATATATATATATAGGATTGGATCATTTGTGAACCACCATTTAGGGAGAGAACCAAAGAACCAAGTGTGAACATGTGGCATTTTTGTAAATATGTTGTAAGGTGGCATTTTTGTAAATATGATGTATACCTTTAAAAAAAAAAAAACATCAGCTTGCTTTTACGTGAACCATCTTCATCTTCTCCAAATCTCTTGCAAAACCCTAGTTTACTCCATAACCACCATCCTTCAATCCTACCCATGATACCACCTTAACATCACCAAACAACCACCTCAACACCACCATATCAGTGTCACACCATCAATTAACCATAATATCAACTCGTTTCACCACTAAACCAACTTCGAGTTACATCAATGGCATCGTCTGATTCTTCACGTGTTGCTCCTAATCCATCTATCAATGATAATGCAAATCAAACGTCTGGTAAAAAACCCTATGTCTACTTCATCTGGAAATCAACACATTGTTCATGTCTTCGAAGCTATGTCTACAGCTTCCATGTCTACAACATCCATTGTTGGTGTTTCTACAGAATCTGTTACATACGATGAAAGCTCACCGTCTAACGCACCAACGTCCATACCCGCTGATAAAGGGTTGCAATTCGTACGATCTGAAACTAAAGGTATAATACTATCCTTTTCCATTATAGTGTATCCATACATGTGCGTATATGACATCTGATTACATATCGATTACAACACAACATTTATTTTACATATACTTCATAAATGCACATGTGCATAAACTACTGTTTTTACATCTATTCTACTATTATACATGATTTGAGTTATAACCTAATTAATATTAAGTCATTTTAATTGTTTTGGTTTGACTGATAACCGTATAAACTTTGCGGAATACTTGATATGTATGTACACCGGTTATTTAGATATATATGATTAATATTTGTTTTGTACATATTTGTGATTGATCCATGTATAAAGTTCATTTTTTTAATGATGTCCTACTTATCAATTTCACACAATCAATATATTTTTAACAATACAAATTAATTAATGTTCTGTTATTGTTATAATATTATAATATGAATACAAAAATAACATTCATTTTACAAACACATTATACATGCACATGTGCATCACGCAATGTTTGTTATATTTTACATCAATTTCATACCACCCAATATAAATTGTTTACTAATCATCCGTTGTCCACTTTTTTTTAAATATATATATATATACAGGAACAATAATGACTTCTGTGTATGCAACGCCTGATGGCACCTCATACTGGATACCCGATGTTGATGATGCATACACGGCTGTTTTACATAGTACATTCGAACACTGGGAGGACATTGTGATTATGTACAACACCTATGCGACAAAATCCGGGTTTCTACCCGTCTCGGCACAACAAAACGAAAAAAAAAACAAAAACGATCCTTCCAACAAACAACTCACACATCGATACATACTTTGTTCCAAAGCAGGCAAACCAAAATTCAAAGATTTTAATCCTTCCGACCCTCCAAAAAAAAACACCGTCGAAGCCGTTTTACCGTTTCCGAATGTCGTGCACGACTAACAGTACGATATGACAATGATACAAATCTGTTTGAAATATATGGTTTCAATCCAGTACACAACCATTGTATGGTTAGTAGTGACAATTCTGACCTAATGAAACAGAACAGACAACTTGGATTTGAAGAACAACAATTCATACACAGAGTTAGTCTCAACAAGATTGGCCCGCATGTTGCACATAACATCCAAGTGTCTTTGAAAGGCGGACATCATAATGTTCGTGGCACCAAAGATGACTTTAAAAATTGCACTCGCGACATACGTTTGTTTATTGGTGAACGTGATGCGCAACTCATATTGGACACAATGAATGCCAGAACCAGAAATCTGAAAGAGTTTTATTTCGATTATGTTGTAGTTAACAATGAACTACGATCATTCTTTTGGGTTGATTTCGTGTCCTTGCGCAATTATGAATCCTTCGGTGATGTTTGTGCATTTGATGCCACTTATGACACCAACAAGTGAGTATTTACTATTCACTTTAAATATTCTTTACTGTTCATATTATGCATCATTTTTTATTCATAACTTACAATTACAACATACTAACCTGATGCACATGTGCAATCACTATAAATTCCAGGTACAAAATGATCTTTGTACCGTTCACTGGTGTTGATCATCACAAAAAATGTGTTACATTTGGTGCTGGCATGTTGTATGATGAGACGATTGAATCATACATGTGGCTACTCAACACCTTCTTGACTGCTCACAAACATCGGCAACCAACATTCATACTCACCGATCAAGATGCCGCCATGAAGCAAGCCGTATCAACTGTATTCACCAAATCTATCCATCGTTTGTGTATGTGGCACATTATGCGGAAACTTCCGTCCAATGTACATCATGTATTATTTCATATTAACAATACAACATTACCTTTAAACATATTAGTAATACTCTATGACTAAACTGACCAATGCTTATATTATGTTTAGATTTCAAAAGACATCTTAGACAACACAACTCTTCGCTCTTCCATTCATAAATTAGTATGGAACTTATTCATTACTCCTGACACGTTTAAATCAAGATGGCATCTATTAATGGAGGAGTACCAAATGACTAGTCACCCTTGGTTGTGTGAAATGTTTGACATTCGACATGATTGGGTCCCATGCTATTTTAGAGAAATCTCCATGTCGTGCTTAATGAAAACCACCTCAAGGTGTGAGAGCTCAAATGCGCGTTTCAAGGTTAACTCCAAGTCCACAAACACATTGGTACAATTCCTTATGTGTTTTGACACATCCATTGATGATCAAACGCCACACCCAACGCAAAATGGAATTTGAAAGTGATACTGCAACTCCCCGACTAAGTACAGGCCTCCGTATAGAATCACACGCCGCCGAAATATACACGTGGTCTATGTTCACTGAGGTCAGAAAAGAAATATATATGGGCATGATGCACTGTCTGCCTATTGAAAGGCCAACCGACGGATCTTCGAACATCAAACACTATACTATCCGGCATTGCAAAACAAACATGGACTATGTGAATGAATTTGAGGTACCTTCTTCAATATTAATACTTTATTGGTTAATATAAAAAAACTGCCAAAATACCATTATTGCACATGTGCAACATCCATACTCATCATTTTACCAACATTCATCAACCACCTTAAACATTTATATGCAACACATATATGTATTACTACATGTTTGTATCATTAACTTTGTGCCATTCCCTCCAAACACATCAATATGCACATGTGCATACTTTCAATAATCATGTATTTCATATTATAACACTCACATACATGCAGGTTGCCCTTAATGTTTCTGATAAAACCGTAAGCTGTACATGCATGGGTTTCATCCGTCTTGGTTACCTATGCGTCATGCATTCTGCGCATTTCGATACAATCAAATTGACCGTATTCCAGCACGTTACATTCAGCCACGATGGAGACGGGATGCCCTTCCAGCAGTAGTTCACAGCATATCCAACATGTACTCATCTGACACCAATGAGGTTGCTGTTTTAAGGAATGAAATATCAGAAATTGTTTCACAATGCATGACCCGACTTAGACGCAATCCTGAAAATCTACGTGCCTTATCGACAGAATTCAAACAAATCAGAAATCGTATATTCAAATCATTCCCTGATGAACCCCAATGCAACCAAAAAACAGCCAACATTAGTGACATACTTAACCTACCTGCTACTTCCGATGTCAATGTTCATCCTCCACAAGGTATAACAAACAAAGGGTGTGGTACGAAGAAACAACGGATCGCCCCGGGACAAAAGGTTAAAGACAAAAGAAAAAAAGTTGCCCGTCATTGCAATAAATGTAACAAATATGTTTACGACCATGATTCACGCAACTGTGAAAAAGTACGGGCTGCAAAACTTGCTCAACAATCAGAAAAGCGTGCTGCCGCATCAGCTAAAGGCCTTTATGTTCCCACCGACACTGATGAAGACGGCGATTTCGATGACAATTATGATGATGATACTAGTGACAATGATGTTGATGAAGGATCTTCAGGTGTTGATGCCCACGTAAATACTACTAATGTTACTGAAGGAACTTCAGGTGTTGCTACTCATGAACAGCTGCTTAGACGTTCGTCTAGGCCTCGTAATGCACCTGGACGTTTTTGACTTTTCAAATTATATTGTTTTAACTATATTGATATTTTGTTTTTGTTTTTTTATTTCAATATGTTTCGACATTATGCTTACATTATTTACATACAATACATTTATTAAATGTATGCAATTATTAATCCAAACATATTACATATGTTAATGCACATTCGCACTACTCCAACAACATACTGTTTATGCACATGTGCATAATACAACATTTTTACAACACATCAATTTCCAACATCTAAAAATCATAACTAATACATTTGTAATACAATACACACAACATGTACTGTTATGCACATGTGCATAATGCAAAATTTTACAACACATCAACTTTCGACATCCATATAATGTGTTTTTTATATCAAAACTTAAAAACAAATTATTTATGTTATCCGTCATACAACCATTACACCATTTCATATTACTAATACATAACTCATACACATTAATTCGACATATATTTACAACTTATGCACATGTGCACTTTCATACATTTATATATTTCATATTCTCAGATGCACATGTGCATTCGCCATACATTCATATATTCCCAATTCATCCAACAAAATCATATTACAATACTTCATACGATCATGTGGTATACCTGTCATGCGTACTCATACACACATGCACATGTGCATATGACTACATTCTTAATATAACGATAATACCTACCATATGAAAATGATCACAACATGACTCACCCGAAAATAACCATATACTACTGATCAACATATTAATATCCATACACCATATTTCAAAATATAAAACTTTAGTTTCTTACCAAGTTTTTTCAGTAATCTAATAAACCAACCATACCCATCCTAACCACCAACCTTTTTACGACCTACCACATGCTAATCCTTACGTTCTTTTTGTTCATTTTCCTCCCACTTCTTTAACTTCTCGCAACACTCACAATACCTCTTCATTTCATCATCTATCATCTTCCTTGTAGCTTCGTCCTTCAACATAAACATTGTTTCTTTTGCCGTATTTTCCACAGACTCCTTATACACATTTACTTTTGATAACAACAATGTTGATGCGATCTTCCTCCTCATATTCAGAATTTGACATGTTTGTATTTCTTTATCCAAACTGAATCCGCACTCAAACTTCTCATTACTCCCTCTATACATCTCCATATGTCTCATAGCAAATATCCCACAATCTGTGACATTATCAGACGTCGCCCACTCCAACTTCATTCTTGTCAACTTCGCTTTGGCCATGCGTTCCGCCTTAGGATGATTAACCGTCCTCAAATAGTCAACCAAATAATTTTTCTGCAATTACATAAACACACACACTATTATACATAACTAGTTTTACTCCCCGCGCTTCGCGGCGGGAAACGGTCGTTATCGGTTTGGCTTGTTGAATAAAACATAAAAAAAAAGTAAGGTGTGGAACTAAATGAGTAAATGATATTTTATACATTTATTGGTTATTAGATGAGGTACCAGGTGCAGCGCTCTTGGAATTACTTAACAAAGAGACTAACACAAAGTATCCCATAGATTCATTGACTCGTCAGATGTCACATTAGAACCTGAAATGAAAGTAGCACGATAAGCATGAATGTTAAATATTTGATGTTGTAGTGCATATATCGTGGATGGTTCACGGGATACCAGAATTCTTCCATAGGAACACCACCAATTCTTTATGGGTTTAGCCTAGGAAAACAAAAGAAGAAACCTAAGAAAAATCATGAAACATAATTTCTTTTGTAAGCTCTTGTTTGTTGTTCCTCTCACAAACATTGTCAGTCATCATGCAAACAAAGTCATTAAAGTCAATTGCACCACTCCCATCGGTATACTTATGCTATCATGTCATTAGTTTGCTAAAGCATCAAAGAAACTATATACGTAAAATTTAGTCCTAAAGCATCAAACAAATCATAAAATAACAACTCATACGGATTCATATTACAAATGCATACCTCATTGCATATTAATAGCACATTAACTCGTAATTCTGATACAAGTCCCTTGAGTTTGAAGACGTCTAAAAAATATTATCCCCAACACAATTACAAGTGTGGTCCCTCATATCAGGTTTCTTTTCTATTCCAAGGACTTCTGATGTCCTTAATGGCTTAAACGAAGCACAATCGCCAACATTTATCTTTCAGTTTAGCAAACTCAAAATCGACATTAATATAAATTTGAACCTAACTAATTGCAAGCGACAGTAACAATAATGTAAAAAGACAATGAATATAAACCAAGCTTACCTTAGTAAAAAAAAACATCCAACTATCAATTTCTAAACATAGACACTAAATATCATACAATAACGAAAATAGAAGTTCCGTATAGACATTGACAAAGGGCTAAGCTACAGCTAACAGTTTAAACGTAAATATAAGCAACTGATAGTAACAAACATGTAATACATAGTTCATCACATATAGTGCCGTTGGAAAACACCGAACCCCACTATTAAAACTTACAGATCTAGCCGGAAAGCCCCATTACTGTCGTTATTATCAGAAGACATAGGAGAAAGATGAAGATAGCGGTGGCTCCCTTTGGTTTAGCCATCGCTGACTGGAACCGCCGCCTCCGTCGGATAGCGGTGGAGGCGTCAATTTCTCTTAAACCAAAGGAAAAAAGAAGTTGACTAGTCAGTAAACCAGGTTCTTATTCATGTCCTCCATTATTCCTCACAACCTATGTAGCCATCCTACAACACTTACCACACTAACAGTAATAATATACATAAAGCCATTACAAACTAAGTCGTAGTTTTGTATACAGCAAAGTGTAAAATCAACAATTTAGTGTCAAGATAATCATATCATCTTTCGTCATGACTTGTTAACAGCTATAACAATGCAATTTTTCAGAAACTATCCATTCCATAAACATAAAAGAACCATATTTTGTTATTACTAAACATGCTAATATCATCTTTGACAACAATTTTTAAGGAAAAGCTACTGAACTGTAAGTAATTTTACAGCAATTACACAACAAAATTGAAATACCATTGACACGTAAACAATAACATACAAAATCCAAATCCACAATTTAAAACACAATGATACTCCATTTTAGAACATAAATCAATTTTTTTGCAAGATACAAATTGTACCTGAACGGTGGCGATTTGCGCATAAACACCATAAACGCAAATCCAGCCAACCCCCTTCTTCCACTGTCATCAACCAGTCACCAATCCTATTAGCTCTCGCATCACTGTCTGCAATGGCTGGCAACACTATAAACGTCGCACGTCACCTTCTACACGGGTCACAACTACTACCGGGAAAACAACCTTTGTTGCAGGATTACTCGAGCTTCGTCGCCTATTCACCATCTTCGTTTCGCCGTCCTGGACGTCTTGAGCTATGCCATCGTCGTAAAATCAACCCTAACAGAAGAACCCTAAAATCAACCCGGTGCCAATAGACGGAACCCCACGTAAATAATGGATCAGATGTTGAAATAATATTAATTTGGGTTATTGTGAATATCGAAAAGGGAAGACCTTAACGGTGATTCTATGCTATCTACTACTGGTGACGTTGATAAGGAACCAAAAGACTGAAAAAGTTAAAAACTCACCGGAAATTAGACAGCGAAAACGTGATCACAGGACGTCACCGAACTGGCATCACCACCCGTCCCTGTCTTTCGATCTTCGCTTCATCTCTGCCGTCTCCGGTTCGCGGGCCTGACGGGAGACAAGATTAAATAGTGAGGGAGAATGATGATAGAGAGAGAGAGAGAGAGAGAGGGGATGAAGAGAGGGAAAGTGAAGAGATATGATATGATGAAATAGAGAACTGAAAAGGAATAATAAACAATTCAGAAGATGGTGTACGCGGATAAAAAAGAAACGTTGGATCAAAAATCAACGGCCAAGATGAAATCACTATTGTTAAGGCCCTTCAAGTTTTAATTATATATAGAATTATAAATAATACTATCTATTTTTTCTACTTAATTAATTTAAATTATAAACATACCACTTTACATGGAGAGCCAATATCACTAAACTTTGTTCCCACTCTCATGGTGTACAACCCTTTGTTTGACACCATGTTATCAATCACCTCCACCTTTTCATTTTCCAAATCAAAACATATCAGATAATAATGTCTGTTCTCCAACATTGGGATTATTATAATGTTGAATGCCTTCAAATCCATCAGTTTGTCATCACATTCCAACACTTCCCTCAAACGTGACTTCATTGTTCTGAAAGCCTTTTCCATTGTTTGACGCTTATCCAACATAAATCCCGGCTGTTATTTCACATAGACATATTACCAACATTTATTAATAATCACACATATATATGTTCAACAGTTTGTTTATAACCAAAAAAAAAAATACAATAACAATCACTACTTACTATTGTTGTTGCGTAACAACATAAACGTCTCTTCCCTTCTGCTTTTAATTTCCTCTCATTAAAGTTAAGCATTGTTGCCCAACAATCTATCACATTTGCTTCCACCTCTTTCCCTTCCCTCAAAGATGTAATCAGATAGGTCATTGTTATCAACCCATGTTCAGTTTCAAATATATTTTTCCTACAACATTAAACAATTCACATAATTCAATTATAAATAAACATCCATAATTCTCATAATCATTGTGGACATGTGCATTTACACATGTAACCGACTTTCTACATATGTATCTACACATGCAGCCCATTATGCACATGTGCATTTACATCTATACATCATTATGCACATGTGCATTCACACCTATAAACCATTATGCACATGTGCATTTACACATCTATGTATAATGTAACGTTCCTAAATGTAAAATTTGCACTATCTTTACTGACTTACATAAATGACATCGCAACCTCTTCCTTCTCCACAGCAATATCAATAGATTCATTAGCATCCTTCTTCATATCCACCCTACATCATTATCATTGTACATTATTACCACAAAACAAAACATTAAAAAATACAAAACATTAACCTAGCATTACCCACATATATGATAAAATATCTAACAAGTAAGTTTACCTTTCTTTATCAACAACTGTTGTCAACAAAAATTGCCATACCAATTTTTCCTCATCATCTAATGGACTGCATAAATTGACCTCTTTAACACCCATTTTGTCATATTCTGTATCTGATTCAACCGAGCTTTGTGACAACAATTTAAAGCTTGGCACTGTATTATCAACCACCTTTGTTCTTTTTGATCTTCTCCTTTCAACTATCTCAGCCTCAGTGTTTACAATCACTTTCCCTTCATCACCTTTCTTCCTACTTGCCCTAATATAAACATTCTTTCCTCTAAGAAACCCAATACGCACCTTTCCCGTGTCTACATTATCAGACTGTTCAACATTTTCTACACCATCCGAATTTTTAGTATCCATCATGTCTACCATTGTATTAACCTTACTACTTTCCTTACTACTTTCTGGCACAACCACATTATTATCCACACCACACTGCCCTTTGTTTTCCCTCGGATGAACTTACATTCGCCTTTATCCCGAACAAGCAATCATATGTTTCAACTAAACCAGCCACCTTGACATCATCAGGAAATTTCGAGCATGCTTCAACTATATACGTGTGAAGAAACAAATAGTCTCACCACCGGTTAAGGGTGATAAGATTATGAGTTACTACAGGGTTGATCCTTCACTAACAGCTACGGCTTGGAGATACCTGCAAATAAGAGTGAAAGTGTGGGTGTGAAGACGACTACACGAGGTAGTTGTTTATGACAAAAACGGGGTGAATGGGGATACTATCTAGTATGATAGCTCTCCAGGTCAGTAGAAAGTGTCCTCTCCTATTGGGGGTGTGACCCCTTTTATAGGAGAGTCCGTATGCCACCATTACCCAAGTCCTAACCATGGTTAGGTTGTCTCCATCACCCTTAATTATGTTAATAAGGTGATATATGGAAAGCTAAATTGAAGGGAATAGTGGAATCGAATACCGCCTTAACTGGTGTAGTTACGTGATTCATGCATGGCTATTGACCATGCATGATATTCGCCTTGACCGGTATATGACCGACCTTTGACTGTTGACTGTGCATTTAATGAGCTTTGACCAAATACTGCGCATGGATTTCTTTCGCGCGCCAGTATTGTGCCGGGTTTGGGTATGCAAAATGGTGTATTCAGTACCCAATCCCATCAAGTCCCCCAGTCCAGTGTGTCTCTCATCTAAGAAGTGATGAAGGGATGTGAGGGATGCTGGACTTATTTGTAGTGGGTTGATGCTTATGGTCTTTCCGCTGCTTATTGCCTTTGCGTGCGTGTTTGCGTAAACATTGTGCGGAGAACGGGTTTTGAAATTTACGTCAGCTGTCCGCAATACACGTCAGTTTGCATGTGTGGACAGTTGTCACTTCCCCCTTGTATTTGAAATTTTGTGGTCCATATGGCGAGTGGGATCGACGTGACCTCTGTCAATTGAGACGTGTGCAGAGACGCTTGAGCGGCGGTTGTCAGGCGAGTGGGCGCGTGAGGCGCGTGTGACGTCGGTTTGTTTTCCATTACACACGTGTCATTACCCTATTGGGCTCACCTCCGAAAAGCCTGTCCATGACGTCAGGCACATTAATTGCAAAGCCTATAAATTAAATTTTCAATGTTGCTTTTCCATTTCAACTCTTTCGAAGTTTGAATTTCTTTTTTTTTTCAACGTCTCTATTTTCCTAAAACCACCATATCCTTCAACAATGTCGCAAGATTCCCAAGATGTGCAAGAGTCAAGTAAAACATCAGATTCTGTTAAAGATTTGGGGAAAGAATCATCCAAAAGTATAGAGGCCACCACTATTAAGTGGGACGAAGCCTCTTATTTGAGTTTTCTTGACCAGTACGGCATTTTGCCGGAATGGGAGCCTAAACTTCCTGCTGAGGGAAAAACTGCTTTAAAGGCCCCTCCTGGTAAAATTGCTTTGTATGCTGCTACATTTACCAAGTGCTGCTTCCGTTTGCCGGCCACCAAGTTTGTGGTGGACGTGTTGTTGAGATATGGAGTGCACCCCACACAATTGACTCTTTATGGGTGGTGCCGAATACTGCATTTTGAAGCTACATGCCGGTCGTTGGAGATTGAACCCACATGGGAGAGATTGAATGTTTTCTATGTTCTTGAAGCAGCGCGTGGTGGAAGTGGTTGGTTTAGTTTGGGTATTCGCCGGAAAATTAAACAGCTTGTATCGGAAAAAGTGAAATCCATGTATGAATGGAAAGATAAGTTTTTTTATATCAAACATGGTGTTATTCCTGCACCCTTCCAATGGATGGTGCTCGGTCTGAAAGAAAAGATTGCTGAATTCCCCCTCATGGTGGGGTTTAAAGATCAAGATTGGTATAAAACGCTCTGTGATCATGCTACTCCCCTGATGATGGATGAATGTCCTGAGAGTGTTTTGAATTTGCTGAGAATTAGCCTTATCTGCCCTGAGGGTCAGGACCCGAATCCTCCAAAAGGTATTGAAGTTATATTTGTTCTTTGTCTTATAGTCTTGCTTTGTGTT
Organism: Ambrosia x helenae; assembly: GCA_030844895.1. Lineage (NCBI taxonomy): Eukaryota > Viridiplantae > Streptophyta > Magnoliopsida > Asterales > Asteraceae > Ambrosia > Ambrosia x helenae. The sequence continues at coordinate 1,366,121 of CM061229.1, forward strand.
ATTGCTCAGATGTTTCTTTATTCATCCAGATGTCTCCCTGTTTCAACTGTTTGCCAAGCGTGGTGAGGCGAAGGTGCTGTATACTCCGGTTGTTGCCGGTGTGCCGCGCTTGTCTGAGAGAACAAGTGGGAATTTTTTGCATCCCAACCTTGTAGATCCTCCGAAGCAGTATGTTCGGACAGGTTTGTGGTCTCTTATCCGTATGTTTTTTATGATTATTTTCTTTTTATATATGCGAAGGAAGCGCACTAGGTACGCGTTCTGCGTACTGATTCAGCGCGTTCTTCGTGGTAGGTGCGGGTATACAACTCCGCAGGAAAGCTAAAAATGATGTTGAGGAGGTTACTTCGGAGCGCAAGGAGTCCTTTGGTTAGTCTTTGTAACTTCGTAACTCATTTCTTACGTATATTTTAACTTGATACAGATGTGGTTACCGTGCCAGGCACGAATTCTTCGAGGAAACGCGCTGTGGCCAGCAAGAGGGCCAAACCACCCGCTGCGCCCATCATTGTTGAAGAAGTTGACGAAGACTTGACAGAGACTGACACGGAACTGGAGCATAAGCGCGCCAGGCGTTCTTCTCCCATCTGACAGTCGGGTGATGTTGCCGAGGATTTATATCAGCAGAGAATTACCGAGCTGAATCAGAAACAAGTGCAAGTTCCACAATCCTCAGTTGGGAATCTGGATGTCACTCGACCGGAACCTATTTCCGCGGTTCCGGTAAATGTATTCAAACCATTGACGTGACTATCCACGGACAAGCTAGAGATCCCTGTGAAACCGCCGCCTGTGCGCGAGAACTTGCCTATGAAGACTTTGAGGCATCTATCTGGTACATATGTTTTTCTTCTCCTTTTACCATGTTTGTGATAAACTTGTTAAAATACTGTGAGCAGCATTTTATGTAGGGCAACATCCTTTTGCAGAATCTCGAAAGAAGCATTCCTCTGTGCTGTTGAAGGAAGTATCTTCATCTGCTCAGCCAACTGACGTGACCGCGCAAGTGATGCCGGTTACAGCTGAAACAGTGGTTGATGAAAACTTGTTGTCTCAACCTAAGCCCATCCCAGAGGATCTGGTTATTGAGGTGGAGAAGGATGCTATGCCGCAGGAAGAACCTACCCAAGATGAGTTGGTGACTGATGTTGAGAAGGATGTCGGTAAGCGAGTGGATGAGTCTGTAACACCAAATTTGGAAACAGGTTGTCTTGATTTGACGGAGCAAGCACATGAGCTGAGCCCGTCGCAAGGATTTGAAGCAGCGCTTAATAGTGGGAAGAAAGATGAAGTTGTAGCTGAGAATCCATCCAACTTCCAGCGCACGGTGGTCGAGTCTACCATTTTTTATACTGACACTTCCGCCAGTGTGGGTGGTAACTCTGGTCATCGGAGGAGAACGTTTTCCTCGCGCCCAGCTGACTCTTCTAGACCGTATCAGCCGCGTTGGGATATCCTGGATACAACTCGTTTTACAAATGCGCTTGATGCGCAAGAGTTTGTTATGATGTCCGTTCCTCCTGCGGAACGTGATTACCAGGATAGTGTTGACCGTCGCTCTCTATTCATTGACATGGCAATGAACCTTTCTCTTGGTGTCAGCGGTCTTGGTTCCCTTATCAGGTGTGAGAATGAGTTTCAAAGAGATTACCAGAATTTGAAGGATTCTGAAGCTGCGTTGTTGAGGCGGGAGGAAGAGTTCCAGCGTGCTCGTCATGACATTCGTGCCGAGATTGAGCATCATCAAAAGGTTGCTCGTGACGCTGTTGAAGAGTTGGAGAAAGTGAAGAAGGAGAAGGCTGATGCTTCTCATGCTTGGTCGGTAGCTTGTAAGAGGACTAACCTTGAGACTGAGCAATTGCGGGCCTCTATTAAAGAATTGAAACTTGAGAATGCCAATTTGAAGAAAGAGGTGGAGCAGAGCCGAGCAGCGTCTGAAGAGAAGCAAGCTGAACTTGCGATGCCATTCAAAAGTATAATTCTCAGCATGATGAGCTTATTCGCGCAACTTCTTCTTTGTCTGATGTGGAGACCAAGATAAAGGAACTGACTTTGGAGAACGCCTAGATCCAGGAAGAGAAAGCCTTGGCGGAATCCTCTTGTACGCAGGCAAAAATGGAGTTAGACAAGGTGCAGGCTTTGTTTCAGCAAGCCACTGACCTGGCTGTTGCTGCCAACGAGAGGATTGCCTGGTTAATGGGCGATGGAGTTGCTGGGGTAAGTCATAAAATTTTCCTTTTGTATTCTTTCTATTTGTTTATGAATTTTGTTTTATGTGCTATCTTATTTTGCGCAGGTATTCAAGCGTGTTTGGAACGATCCTGCGCTGACAGAAGTGATTGCGCGCATCTCCAGTTCTTCCGTAAAACAAGGGATCAAGATCGGTTTCTCCGAAGGCTTCTGCCATCATGCTGAGGGCAAGGAAAAGGAATCCGGACCATATGAGAATGAATCATACGATGATGAGCTGCTCAAGGCCTATGATGATTACGAGCATCTGAAGTTCGAAGTCTTTGACCTGTTAGAAGCCTGCGCGAAGACTGATGATCCTGCTGGGGAGCTGCGCAATTATTTTATCAAGTCTGATCGTCTTGGTGCGGAGCTTGCTGAGAAAGCGCAGATGGAAGAGAAGGCCAAAACGGTGGCAACTGATGCTGAAGCAGGAACATCATCCGCTGCTGAAGGGAAACGCGCAGAGGGCGCTAGGAGTGATGATATCTCCCAATACTTGAACCTTTAGTTTTTTATGTATGATGAACATTATTGGTGTACTTTGGTTGCATTTCTTGTCTTGAACACTTTAATTTTTGTGTATGTTGAACAGTGTGGCTTTCGTGATTTTTTATATTCCACGTCTGCATGGTAATCATTGGATGATGTCATCCTTTATACATCTGACGCAGGTGGCTGTCAGTCTGCCTTTGATGTGACTGTTGTAACGGCGGTGGCAGAATGCCTGCCAGTCTTCCCTAGGGTAATTGAGTGGTTACCATTAATGGTAATTAATGGTTGTAACCTCTCTCCTCTATATATAGTAAGTGCATCTTCATAACTTTTTATACTTAAAAATTTACACCATCTTCTCTGAAAAAATGGCGTCCAACTCTTCAAGCAATGTTCTGAGTGCCAAGGAGATTTCAGCAGTGCAGGGTATTATCCGATTGTCCTGTTATCCTGATCATGATTGTTCTTCCACCGATGCTCTTGATCGTTTGGCAGAACATTGTTCATTCCTGCTTTCACAAGAGGACATGCGTCCTGATTATCTAGATGATCAGGGTACCTCTGATGGAAAGCCTTTAAAGATGAAGAAGCTATCTGAGCTGGGAGATGTGAAGAAGATGACCACCAAGAAGATTGGGGGTTAGGATATTTATCCTGTATGGGAGTCTTTATGTATAAAGCTTTTTCTTTTTGAGTGGTTGTTGGATCACTGTGTCTATGGGGTTTTGGTTTGTAAGTTCCCCCCCTTTTTTTGGTAGTTTGGTATATGTGATAGTCGTCTATGATTTTGGTATGTAATCTGTATTTTCTGACCACCAGTATGTATAAAAAATGCTTTTTGTAATATAAATGAACTTGGACATCAATTCCTTATTACAAAATTATTGTAGTAGGTTACATGTAGCATATACGTAACTGAGCTGCATTCCAGGTGCGTGGTATTGGCGAACCATCTAATCGTTCTAAGGCATACGCCCCTTTTCCCAATACTTTTTGAATTTTGTAGGGCCCCTCCCAAGTTGGGGCCAGCTTCCCTTGTTTTTCCGCATTTGAAGCTTCATTGTTGCGGAAGACAAAGTCACCGACGCGGAAAGTTTGTTTTTTGACCCGCGCATTGTAATATTTCTCTAACTGTCTTTTATATGCGGCTTCTCGGACACAAGCCGAATCTCTCCGTTCGTCTAGAAAATCTAGATTCATCCGCAGCTCTTTCTCGTTGTCTATTGTTTGCGCCAACAAAATTCTTGGGGAAGGGTTTGTAACTTCCGTTGGGATAACCGCTTCAGTTCCGTAGGTTAGGCTGAATGGTGTCTCCCCATTACTTGTTTTGGGAAGTGTACGGTGGGCCCAAAGGACATGTGGTAATTCATCTACCCAACCGCTGCGTTTTGTTCCCAAGCGTGTTTTGATTCCTTCAACAATACTTCTATTTGCGCGTTCAACATGACCATTGCCCTGGGGATGCGCCACAGAAGTGAAGATTTGTTTGAGTTTCATGGAGTGAAGCCATTCTTGTAAGTGCTGGTCCGCAAATTGCGTTCCGTTGTCACTTACAATCTCCATGGGCAGTCCGAATCTGCAAATGATGAACTCCCATATAAATTTCTTGATGGTGCGCCCGTCGATTGTGGCTAATGTCTTCGCTTCTACCCATTTGGTGAAATAGTCAATGGCGACTATTAGGTATTTGACATTGCCTGGCACGGTGGGAAAGGGTCCCACGAGATCGATGGCCCATTTCTGAAATGGCCATGCTGCGGTGACCGGTACCAAGTTGTTCTTTGGCCTGAGTGTTCCTGGTGCATGTCTTTGGCATGCGTCACATTTCCGAAATTCTTTAACTGCGTCAAGGTGCATTCCCAGCCAAAAGTATCCAGCATTCATAAGCTTAGCTACGACCATGTGGGGTCCTGCGTGAAGTCCGCATGTACCTTCATGGATGTCTTTAATCAGGTATGTGGATTCTGCGGAATCCACGCATCTGAGTAATGGTCCAAGATAGGACCGTTGTTAGGACAAAGAGGATTGGTGAAACCACTTTTGGAAACCTTAGTCTAATTCACTTCTGTCATTTTGGCTAAGTATAGAAGTACTGAAGAGAAGACAAGAAACTGCTGAAGAGAAGATATGAGAAGTGCTGAAGAAGAAACTTCATCAGAAGTTCTGAAGTCCAAACCAGACAAGTTCACTTCAGAAGTACTGAAGACAAACTACTCATCAGTAGTTTGTCATTCATTAGCACTTAGCATCAGATATTTTCCACCGCCTTTTGTATCAGTAGTTTATTGTTTATTATTACTTTTAGCTGTAATTGATAGTTTCAATGTTGCAACTTGTGCAACTTGTTTCTGATGTTTCTGTACTTGCTTTATGGGCAAGATAGATGTATGTAAACGTCTATAAATAGGAGGCTTCAACCTTCTATTTTAGACATTGATTTTAATAGAAAAATCCTTCAAACACTTTCACTGTTCTATACCATTTCAGTATTTATTGTGAATCTGTCTAAGTATCTAATTCTCATTTACTGCTTAGATTCATAATAAATACTTGTCATTATTAGTTTCAATCATCAAGGGGGAGTAATAACTCCTCTTAAGTATAAAAAGTGTTGCTTTAACTTATACATTCCGCTGTGCTTACAATCTGATATACAAGAGCTTGCTAAACACTTAAGTGTCAAAGATAGCAAGTTCTTACGTAAACAAAGAGCATACTGATCCAACAACCATCGATATAAGATGCCATTATTTACTTCGTAATGCAAGGATTTGTGTTGCAGCTTTCTTGCTTCCGCTTTGTCTGACGGGAGAACACCTTTGGTTAAGAAGGCCATTATTGGGGTGATCCAAGATTCTTCTCCTGTTTGGACCACGTTCACCTGTTTGGACGGAACAGATGGCTTAGCTAGTGTCTCTACTCGGATATCTTTTGCCATGTGGTCAAATGCAGTTGATGCCATTTTGCTCAAAGCGTCCGCTGGCTTGTTCTGGCTTCTGCGAACATGGATAACTTTGCAGTAAGGGAAATCATTCATTAGCTCTTTGGTATGCTGCAAGTATAGGACCATGGTCGGTTCCCTTGCTTCATACGTGCCGTCAATGTGTTTGGCGACTAGCATTGAATCAACGTGCGCCTCAATGTGTTGCGCGCCCATCTTTTTGGCAATCCGCAGGCCAGCAATCAGAGCTTCATACTCTGCCTCATTGTTTGTTGTTTGGAACTCTAGCCGAATTGCATAAGTGTACTCTTTTCCCTCCGGTGTTATTAAGCGTAGGCCTGCACCAGCGCCCTCGTCATTACAGGCTCCGTCTGTGTATACCTTCCATATCTGGGTTTCATCGGGCGTGATCGAATTGGATGATGTTTCATTGGTGCACTCTTCAACTTTGTCTGCTGGGACTTCTGTTATGAAGTCCGCAAGAACTTGTCCTTTGAAGAAGGGTCTTGCTTTATACGAAATTGAGTGCTCCCCCAATTCTATTGCCCACTTTGCCAAACGCCCGGAGAGTTCTGGTTTGCGCAAGATATCATTGATGCGGAAATCTGTGAGGACGTTGATTGGGTGTCCTTGAAAGTATCTTCGCAATCTTCTCGACGCGTGAATTAGTGCAAGGACCAGCTTTTCCATTGTCGAATAGCGTGTTTCCGCGTCTAGAAGCATGCGGCCGACATAATAGATCGGGGTTTGTACCCCTTTCCGGTCAACCATGAAAACTGCCCCAATTGCCTTGTCTGTCACGGACAGGCATAAGGTAAGTGGTTCTTTTGGTAGTGGAGCTGTGAGTGTTGGCAAGTTTCCCAAACATTTCTTCATGTCTTGGAACGCTGTTTCTGCCTCCTCCGTCCAGTTGAAGTTGGACTTCTTCAAACAATTTTTTAGTGTGTCAACGAAGGGGAACGATTTGGACGCGTAGTTCGACAGGAACCTGTTCAAAGCCACGAGTCGTCCCATTAGAGTTTGTACTTCCTTGACTGAAGATGGGGATGGCATCCGCTCAATTGCTTGAACTTTCTCTGGATTTGGACGAAATCCATCTTTTGTTACCACAACTCCGAGAAACTTTCCTTCCTCCATCCCGAAGGAACATTTTCCTGGGTTGAGCTTCATCCGCACGCTTCGTAACTGATCAAAAGTTTTTTGTATGTCACGTAACATTTGATCTTCTTCTCTGCTTTTGATCACCAGGTCGTCAACATATACTTCTAGGTTTACACCGATTTGCTTGACAAAAGCGGTGTCCATTAGTCTTTGATACGTTGCCCCTGCGTTTTTCAGCCCAAACGGCATTTTAGTGTAACAAAAGGTACCCATATCTGTGCGGAAGGCGGTTTTGTCCTCGTCCTCTTTGGCCATTTGTATTTGGTGATAGCCTTTGTAAGCATCGAGGAAGCATTTGAATCTGTATGGCGCCAAAGAGTCGACTTTTAGGTCGATCTCGGGCAGTGGGTAACAGTCTTTTGGGCATGCCTTGTTTAAATCTTTATAATCAACGCACATGCGCCATGTGCCGTTAGACTTCCCCACCATGACTGGGTTTGCTACCCATGTTTGGTATTTGCTTTTGCGCAATATACCGGCCTTCAAGAGTTCCTCCACTTGCTTGTTCATCGCCTTTGTTTTTTCTGGCCCCATGCTTCGTTTCTTCTGAACAACAGGTTCCGCATTCTTGTAAACATTAAGCCTGTGCTCTGCGATGTGTCGCGGAACTCCGACCATGTCTGATGGTTTGAATGCGAAAATGTCCATATTCTTTGTCAGCAGTTGTTTTAGGTGAGTGCGAATGGGGTCGGAAATTGCATGGCCGATGGCAACTGTTTGTTCCGGGAATAGAGGGTTAATAACCCATTTTTCCGGCTCGGTCCGAACAGTTGGTTTTGCTTGCTTTGAAGGCCTTGATGTTTCTGTTGCATGACACGTTTTGTTTCCCCGGATAAACGCGACTCCTGTTCGCATCGGAAAACCCATCATCTGGTGTGGCGTAGAAGCATTACAATTGAACTTTGCCAATCCTTCTCGTCCGAGTAGGATATCATGTGAAGAATTGACGGGGAGCACGGTGAAGTCGCACGTTTCGGTGCGTGAGTGCTTCCCGTCTGAGAGTGTTACCGGGAAAGTGAGCGTGCCCAATGGGTAAATTGATTCATGGATGAAACCGGAGATCGGCTCCGCTGTTGGTACTATTCTTTTCTTGTCATCATCATCCAGCTGGTCAAAACACTGCTGGTACATGATGTCAGTGCTGCTGCCATTATCCAAGAACATGTATCGTGTTCGATAATGGCCAACAACCCCTGTTATGATTAACGGAGCTGTGGAGCATGCTCCACCTTTTACCCTTGGCATAATCACTTGTTCCTCTTTCCAGGAATCATTCTTCGCCTCTATAAAGGCACACTTATGACTTGCGTTCCTGTGAATCATGTTGCACGTGCTGCGAGAGGCGCTATATACGTGATGCGCATTGAGATTGCGTATCTTCTTTTGGGAGGGTTCTCCTGTTTCTGTGTTGTCCCTCTGTTTTCTTCTCATGTTTTTTACAAGATGTGTCAATTGACCTGATTTGATTGCGTTTTCGATTTCCATCTTCAAGCTTTAGCAGTTGTCCGTCATGTGACCGTGGTCCTCGTGGTATTCACAGTACTTTGATCTGTCCACGTTTTTCCTGTCACTTCGGAGCTCTTGTGGCTTTGGAAACTGGATCTGCTCTGTTTTTAACACCTCGGATGGTGTTTTGGACAATGCTGTTCAATCATAGTTCTTCTTTGAATGCCCTTTGTGGTCGCGGGACCCTCTTGAGCTCAGCATGTTTCTTGCATCTTGCGAGGACAAATATTTTCCTTCCTCCGCCGTACCTGATATTCTTGACCAAACGGACTGTTTACCCTTCCCTCTGCTATTTGAAGGTCCATGATGACTGCTACCTTGTTGTGTGTTTTTGTTGCGGTGGAAAGAGCGTTCCGAGGACGCGTAGACTTTGGCGGCCTCGATTACCTCATCCCAGGCTTGTGACACGCCGTCTTTGCCGGTTAAGCATTTCATCAGATCATCGTTTCTTACCCCGTGAATAAAGGCTGCGCGGGTAAGTTCTTCTCCGCATCCCAGCTGGAGCGCTTCCTTGTTGTATCTGACTATGTAGTCTTCCAAAGACTCATTATCATTGCGCGAACACAAGAGGATGTGAGCCTTGTCCTTCTTATGTTTACGCAAATGAGAGAAATGGTTTTTGAATTTTCTAATTAAATCATCGAAGTCAACGAGACTTCCAACCGGCAAACTCTCGTACCAAACTCTAGCTGCTCCTGTTAGTGTTTGTACAAATAGGTGACACCAGGCTTGTACTGGCCATAATTTGGAGCTGCCAGCGCAATCGAATGCGTGCAAGTGATCATCAGGATCACGCAGACCGTCATATCTTCCGATAGTACTTGGTAACTTGCATTCTTGCGGCATTGGTGCCTCTGCAATCCTTGCTCAGAACTTCGAACGTTCTGCGAAAGTCTTTGGTCTGTATGGCTTGTACAGATCATCATCTTTAGGGGCCAAGCTAGTGGCAGCAGTTTTGGAATGCTGTTTCTTACTTGTATCGTGATATACTTCATCTTCAGATTCGTAGCCGTCTGGTTCACCGTTCAGGTTGACGGGGTCCTGGCCGTGAGTATTTCTACCACGGCCTCCACCACGTACCGCCTGACGATGTCCCTTTGCGTGACGACCACTGTTGTTCTTCCGTGGGGATTCTGAATCATCCCCACTCAAGTCGAAACTTAACGCCTTCTGAGTCTTGAGTTTTGCTTGTTTCATTACCATCTTCTGGTACTCAGCAATCGTCTTTGAGTTTTGTTGGGCTAACCATTCATCCAGGTCAACCGAAGAAAGGTTGTCCTGTGCCTTTTTTCCTCCATTTACTCCTCCTCTTATTGGGTGGAATTGAAATGTTGAGGCTTGTTGTCTCTGAGCCACATTCTTGGTAACTGTGTTTGGTGTTACATCTTGAACTTCTTCGTTGACTGTGGCCTCGACATCGGTGTTGTTGTTTCCATCCTTTGAGAAAGCCATTGTGCTAGTTTGAAAGATTGTTGTAACCGTAAGGGATGGCGCCAATGAAGAAACAAATAGTCTCACCACCGGTTAAGGGTGATAAGATTATGAGTTACTACAGGGTTGATCCTTCACTAATAGCTACGGCTTGGAGATACCTGCAAATAAGAGTGAAAGTGTGGGTGTGGAGACGACTACACGAGGTAGTTGTTTATGACAAAAACGGGGTGAATGGGGATACTATCTAGTATGATAGCTCTCCAGGTCAGTAGAAAGTGTCATCTCCTATTGGGGGTGTGACCCCTTTTATAGGAGAGTCCGTATGCCACCATTACCCAAGTCCTAACCATGGTTAGGTTGTCTCCATCACCCTTAATTATGTTAATAAGATGATATATGGAAAGCTAAATTGAAGGGAATAGTGGAATCGAATACCGCCTTAACTGGTGTAGTTACGTGATTCATGCATGGCTATTAACCATGCATGATATTCGCCTTGACCGGTATATGACCGACCTTTGACTGTTGACTGTGCATTTAATGAGCTTTGACCAAATACTGCGCATGGCTTTCTTCCGCGCGCCAGTATTGTGCCGGGTTTGGGTATGCAAAATGGTGTATTCAGTACCCAATCCCATCAACGTGTCCAACACGTCCTTTTTCTCAGCAATCCAATCTATCAAACTCTCAATTTTCTTGATTTGTCCCTAATTAACAACAACAAAAAATAAAAATATCATTAATATCAATTCAATAATATACGACGAAACAATATATATCATAATGCACATGTGCATTATACCGCATTTATTTCTTTACAAATCTGAACATCAATATACAATTATTGTTCTCTATATATCTTCAAATACATTTCATTAAATACTTTATTAAACACATATGAATGAAAAATCCAACAGAATGCACATGTGCATCAACTTATGCTTTATATTATGCACACGTGCATCATTTAAACATCATTTCTAACCATATCACAATCATACATTATGCACATGTGCAAATATCTCAAAATTACCAATACAATTAACAATACAATACAATACATACCTCGACAGTGTCTGCCTTTCCATCTTCCTTCGTTTTTATTACATCATCTTCATAACTGTCCCCATCTTCCAAGTCGACATAAGCATCCCTTACTTCCCATCGTCCAAATCCACCATTTTTAATCTCAATTTTTTCTCTTTTGCTTAACATTTCTTTAGTCCAGAACTCAATCGGGTGCATTCTTCGTACGCTATTCATCTCCCCACACACCGTCCTGTCAACATACAATAACTGCACATGTGCAATAATACGATAATAGTTAAATTATAACAATCAATACATTCCATAACAAACAATCACAATGATTTTTTTAAAATATACAATAATAAAAATAATATCATACCATTAATATTGTCAATGCCCCGTTGAAATATTTTGTGTTATTTAGCCGATCCCAATTGTTCTTGCTTTCTCTCATTACCCCACACACATAAGAACACCAATTCACATCCTCTACTTTCAACTCATCATTCAAGTATGACAAAAAATCAGTTTTGCAACTCCCGCTCTTATCTATTTCAACCATCGTGTTCATAAACAATGTTATGAAATCATATTCAAAAAATATTCCATCATCATTTAGGTTTTCCTCGATTCTTTGAACAATTTTACTTGGAGTTAATAAAAACCCTTTATATATATCCAACCATTCTCTAACTGACGTAGAGACTACCACTTCATCACCATCATCATTCGTGTTTTGACCTTTTTTCAACACTATTCCATTGTTTTTTAACCCCAACAATTTGCTCACCGATTCTTCATTTACGTCTATCACGCCATTTTTTGTTTTTATCACCATTTGTTTACCATTAAAGTTATCAACAACGTAATGTGATAACTTTGCCGGTAAACCATCTGTATTAAGTTGCAAAATCCTACCAAAACCCATTTTTACAACCGCCTCTCTTTGTTTGCTTGATAATGCTCTTATTCCCAAGCAAAGCTGGCGTGGTGTGACGCGTGTTCTTATCGAACGCCAATTCGTTTGTTTCACGACAATCCTTTGATCTGACTTCGATGATACCGTTTTACCACGCTTTGTCTTGATTTTCTTTTTTTCATCTGCATATGCACACACATTTGTCATACAACACATTATATCATGTTCACACATAATGATGCACATGTGCATAATCAACAACATGTGTTTAATATTGCGCATAACAACGTACCATCACTATTTGCCGCTTCAATGTGCTTCCGTTTGTTTGCTCTGGTTTGCATTTTTCTTTTTAATCCTTTACCTGCATATAATATATTTTGTGTGAAAACATTCAACATTTAATATTTCATAATATAAATGCATATATGCACATGTGCATTCTATATATATGAACTAACTAAAATACTTACAACCTTTATCATCTTTCTGATAAACAATCATAGCATCACCAACTTCTGATTCTGCACGTTAAAAACGGAACTTACTTAGTTTATGCTATATATCAAATAAATAACATAACAAATAAAAAGTGAATATTGATTACATCAACACTAAATAAATGATGCCAACCTGTATCAACGTTTTGACCAACATTTGTTTCAATGTCTTCACCTGCATCCGGTAATTTATTTGTACCTTTCTCCCTTGATTGTAACACAAATCTTACTGTTTTCCTTGTTTTCCCCATCTATTAATTACAAATATTAAGGAACGTATAAGAAAATCGATATTTCAATCTGAATGCACATGTGCAACAATATTACTTTGATAATTACAACAAAACAACTTCACATGTGCAATATTATGAACTACTTAGTTATATCAATTTGTTACTTAACATTACTTTTAACATTATAAACCACACTTTGCACTTATGCATTCACAGACTTAATGCACATGTGCATTCATAACATACTTCATTCATAACAAAACGATTAACCCAACTGAAACTAGTTTTAGCTTCAATTAAACACGCTTATATCGCCTAACCTAAAAACGATTACCTATTACCAGTTGTGATGGAATCCAGATCAAATACTCTTCAAATCTATTTAAAACATCTACAATATATAAAAACATTAATACAAAATCATCAATAAACTGGTTTTAGCTTCATTTCACCTAATCTAACCTAAAAACAATCAACTATTAACATCTGGACGACTAATTAATTAAATCAGAGATCGCTCAGTGTGATGAAACAAACAGTAGTCATGTAAAATATCAACAGTCGTCGATTAAATAACTAAATTAACATGAAAAACTAAAAGCACACAATCCACCGGCACCGACTAAACTATTGGCTCTCTGCTTCATTTCGTTCATTGTAAATCCTCTGTTTGCTACTCTCTCTCTCTCTCTCTCTCTCTCTCTCTACACACACACACAAATTATACAGAGGATCTAATTTTCTTCACAATAACATTATGAATCCCAATCACACCCCTCCACAAACTTCAATCCTCAAATCCACTTGTATCCTCCCAACATTAATAATATTATTCATTGCAATATTATTCTCCTTCATCACTCCACACACCAATAAAATCCCCCAATTTCTAGGGTTTAACCCCCCAATCCTAAACACACAATAACGAGCAAAAAAAAAAAAAAAAAAGACGAATAGCTAACCGTGAATAGTGGACGACTGACTGTTGAACAGGGTGGACGGACGGTTGGACAGCAGCAGACGGTGGACAGAAGGTGGACGACGGGAGAACGGCGGTGGCACGGCGGTCGCTGTTTTGGTGGAAATAAGTTTGTGGATCTAGGGTTTTTTTGAAAGAAGTGTGATGGAGTTGTTGATTTGTTTTCTTGATGTACCCGTGTATTTTTATTTCCGTGTCAAATAAAACCCGGTTATCCATCAAGATGGGTTGTTTTAAAATTATCATATGTATTTACAACAATGCCCTCAGTTCACACTGGTTTTCTGGTTCTCTCCTTAAAGTTGGTTCTCGTATGATCCTTACCCTATATATATATATATATATATATATATAATATATATATATATATATATATATATATATATATATATATATATTTGGGATGGTGTTGTCCTACATGGCATGCATACATGCATTCTCTCTTTTGAGAGTGTCATGTAGTATCACATTTGTACCAATTAAAAAACAAAAGCCATTAAGTTATTTTAGGAAAAAAAAAATTTTAAAAAAAATTAAATTTTCTCTCTCATGTTTCCTCCCATAACTTTTAAACGTTAATATCTTTTATATACGAGATTTTTTAAAGAAAAAAATTACACCAAATTAACGAGCGTTTTATTATCTTTCTAACGAGTACCATAGTGCTATATAAAAACGGAGAAAAAAACGACTATTTTTTGTGGGGTTTTGTTTTCAAATATATTTTACTCTACTAATAAATCACTACTTAGGGTTTTTTATTTTTGAATAAGAAACGATAAACATAACTTTATAGACAGAGATTCGTTTTTTTTTTTTATATTTGAATATGATAACTTATAGCAGAGATTTGTTCAAAATAATAATAATAATAATAAGGAAAAATTACACAATTCATCCTTTAGGTTTGACCCGTTTTTCAGTGAATGTCCTTTCGTGTTTCAGTTGATGAGCTTCGTCCTTAACGATCTAAAATCTTACACCCACTGTCCTAAGGGCCTAACTTGGTTAAAAAATTTAGTTAACTTTGGTCATGTGCAAGGCACATGAGGGTAAATTGGTAATTTTACTTATCCCTCTCTCAAACTAATTATAATTATAATTGTATATAAAAACTGATTTATCTCACCCTCACAACTCAATCTCTAGTTCATCCTTCACCACCACCACCTGCCACCAATCCACAACCACCTGCCACCCCATGCTACCACCACAACCACCCTTCAGACCCACACAACCTAACCCTAGCCATTGATCTGTACCCCCCCCTTTCTTTTTCTGTTCTACGCCGCTACCATCATCACCCATCCCTTCCAACACCACCACCTTCTTTCTCTGTTCTACGCCGCCACCACCATCACCCATCCCTTCCAACACCGCCACCTTCTTTCTCTGTTCTACGCCGCCACCACCATCACCCATCCCTTCCAATACCGCCACCTTCTTTCTCTGTTCTACGCCACCACCACTGCACCACCACCCACCCACACCTTCTCTGTTCTCCTACACACACCCCCTTGTGCACTTTAACCCTAATAATACAAAAGAAATTATGGAAAAAAGAACAAAAGCCCTAATTGAAGATTGAACAAAACCCCAATTGATTAATCTTTCATCCGGTTAGTTTTTTCAGGTTGTGACATTGAATTTGAATGGCAGAGGTAATGGATATTATTTTTGTTTGTTCAGTCATTTTGTGGAAAATTTGAAGGCATCGAATAAAGGGGAGAGAGAGAGAGAGAGAGAGAGAGAGAGAGAGAGAGAGAGAGAGAGAGAGAGAGAGAGAGAGAGAGAGAGAGAGAGAGAGAGAGAGAGAGAGAGAGAGAGAGAGAGAGAGAGAGAGAGAGAGAGAATGAAAAGGGGTCTATTTTTATTTTTATATACAAGTGAAATGACCAGCAGGCAGGTTGGCGGGATGACCCGTTTAACCTATTTACAGTATATATCGTTTTTTACAATATTTTTTAATTATAAATTAAATTGGTTAGGTATTTTATGCTATACTTATAACTTAAAATAAAAATTGGTATGAGATTTTATAAATAAAATATAAATGTTTTATATATGTTTGTGGTTTTTGTAGTAAAATTTTAATTTTAATACATTAGTTTGCGAGAAAAAAAATCAGGTTGAACGGGTTGGGTTCGGGTCAACCCGACAATATTCAGGTCGGGTTCGGGTTCATACGTATCACATAATTTTCGGGTTCATGTAAAATATTCGGGTTTGTGTCGGGTAGGACCCGCAATCCGTGAATCCGACCCGTTAAGCACCCCTAATACACCTTATATCATAGACTTTTCTCTACATATTCTACTAAAATTGACTTACCAATCACTTCGCTATTTCTTGAGTTGTCTTTTACACCCCATCAGATACAAATAACTGTGACCCACCCTAGACCACCATTTGCTAACCGGCCTCAAATTGTTTTTTAACCCATTAATCTATGTTGCTTAAACCAAAAAACCCATCTTGACCACCTATTTCAAAACCTTATGTTATCAGACCATTCCGACACGATTCCACTGCACGCTTTATCTTTTCATGTGAGGCATTATTTGATTAGACCACAGCATAATTCCAAAACCTAGACAGAAGATATTTAAATTCGACCATTCCTTTAAAATACTTTATCTTTTCATGTGAGGCATTATTTGACACAACACTGCTTGCACGATGGTACATGACTTGACTCAACACTATTTACCCTAAGTTTTACCTTTTTTTTATTTGGACAACAAATGGTTTTACTTCTATATAAAGATTATATGTTTCTACCTACTTTCAACTAAATCTAACAAGCTGTCTTTGCCAACGACCTTAACCGACCGCCAGCTCCATCACCTACCCGTCACACTTTCCAATTTTTCAGCGACTGTAACCGGTGCTGCAGATCCCTTCTAGCGACCCGCCAGTTTCAGACCTATAGTTTATGACTGAGGTAACGAACTAACGAACCAGTATAGTTAAGTTTTATTATATAACTACTTTATGTATAGTTTACTTTACATCTTTTGTTATATATAGAGTGTAATTCACCAAAAAGGATGAGGTTTATAAAGATACGTCGAGCAAATCATCAATGGCGTCTTATTAAAGATCATCTCAATTTGGAGGAGTATTAATGACATGTTCTTTAGCTTTAAAAATGTAAATGTAAGTTCAATTATTAACAAACTTTTTATTTTTCCTTTGTCTAAATGTATCTATGCACACGAACACTTTACAAGAGTAGAATTTACTTTTTATTAAAAAAACTAGATTTTAGCCCGCGTGTACACGCGGTTCACCAATGTACATCTATTTAGGGAATTATAACGTATAAGAAAAATACAGTAGAAATATTTTTTTAAAGTATAACACAACGAATACAAATTTTATTCAACTATCACTAAAGATTTCTTTATACACCACATTTCTGGTTGTAGTTTTCACATTCACATCACCATAAAGTATAAGTAATTTTACTCATGTGCTGCTTTTAACTCTTGAAAATGCAACATAAAGTTGGCCATGTGAGAAAACAGGTTCTCTTAAATAGAATCCAACCTTAGATAAAGACTATCCTTGCCTTTTATTGACGGTCATTGTGAAACATACACTTATTGGAAATTGACGCCTTTGGAAATTTACTGGAATCTTGATATAAGATGGTTTAATATTTATTCTAGTAATAATAGTTTTGATACCAATGTTTCCACCTGATATGAAATCTAAAAGATAAGGGGGATTCCCGAGGCTAAAATCTAATAATATTTAGTGTAAGAAATGTGGAATGTGTCTCAAAGAATACGAAGCTGAATATATGATGGCAACATTAGAATGCATACATAGGTAAACATATTGGTGATGTTATTATTTAGATGTATAAGTATAAAACAAATTAACAAATTATAAATTTATTATGAAATATATGAATGAGGAATATATTATCATAGATTAGATTTGAAGAGATGATTTGGCAAAAATAATTAAGTGTTAAAAGAATTTGATTACTATGCCGAAGAAGGAAACGGATTACAAAATTAAGTCATACATTTAAGAAAATCTTTTTGTACACAATATTTGTTGTCTTTGTTTGTGGTTTACCCTCTTTATTAAGTATTAACAATTTAACTCCATCTCTACTAAAAATCCAGTTGCAATAACTAAGAAGGTGTCACCACTTAGTGCAAATTAATATAACATGATCAAAACAGTTTTTATAATGTTAACAGACAATACAAAGAAGATGCGACAGAATATAATTTTACTAAAAGTATAAAACCCATGGCTACAAACTTTTATGAATTGGGTTGGACTTCTATAGACAATTGGGCTTACCCATTCACGGTCCATAATGAAAAAGTTTTATTCCTTAATTGAACAACTGACCTACTCGATAGTCGGTACATTAAAAAAATGTTAATTAGCAATATTGTAAAATAAAATCCATAGATTATATCTTATATATCCATAATCATTAAACAAAAGCTAGTTTTTTATCACCAATATATCATTGGCATATTGTCATTTGACTTGGGTATACAACGTGTGTACACGCGTGACTATAACCTAGCTTTTTATAAACTTTTAAAAGTTACTCATCTAATAACAATTATTCAAATCAATATTGATATTTTACTTATGTATTGTACATATCATAGCCTTGCAATTCAAAACTTTCACTATGAACTTTAAATCTATTCATAAGTTTTCTAAATTTTATTTTTACCACTTAAAGCAACGCATATTTACTACCACTATAATCAAGAATTATTGGAACACTCTATTTACATCCTAAAGCCAAGTTCAAATAAAAGTAATGAAAAAAATTAACCTAATAACAAAACCAATAGATTATTAAACATAACTGATTACGATTGTTATACTAATTATACATCAAAATTTCAACTTTTACTAAAGTTGTTAATAAACTGCATCATAATATATTCATTATATATCAACCAAAAAGTATTTTAAGTTCATATAAAACATACTATATTTAATCAGCATCTTCATCATCATCCATTTCAGATTCGGATGACTCCTCTGCTTCCACCATTGCCGCTTCCTCCTCCATGTGACACCCGGCAAACTCAGGTTAGTAACGTTGACTAAACTAGTAAGTCTACCTTAGCGAGTCATGCATATTACGTTCTTAACGGGGTCAGTCGAGTCGGTATGATGATTCTGGGAATCATCGGGAGTCGTTACGATGATCCGCGGGGTCATCGGGAGTCGGTCCATAACCATGGGTAAAAGGATTGGTGATTCGTGAAATCGCCGGTTTAACGCACACACGAGTCTCGAGTCCCGGGAATTGGTGAACGGATGTAAACGTGTTAGTTATCATGCATTATATGTTTGGAATCATTATGTGACTTATCGGTATGTGAATACGTGTTTATATATGTTAAAATAGTGTTTAACGCGCCGAAAACCCATTACAGCACCTTATAAGCGATTAGGAGTCTGGGGGGACTCCTAATCGCGTGAATATAGGCGAATACAAGGGGCTTGGGGCGAGTAGGAGGCCTACTCGCATGAACATAGGCGAGTAGGGTCCCTACTCGCCTGATCTGGAATGCTACTCGCCTATAATGCTGAACTCGGGTCAAAACACCTATAAATAGAACCCTTAACTCCCTAAACACCATTTGTGCAACCCTAACTGACCCTAAGCCTCCCACACACGTTGAAACACCTCTGGAGCTTGCTTTGCTTCAAAACACACCATCACCAAGCTTATACACCCTTCTTTGATAAAATCCAAGGTGTGTTCTTCATCCTACACCTTTGTAAAGTTGTTGTTTTGGTTCCCCAAAAGTCCAGACCTTGTTTTGCTAAGTTTGTGTCTTTAAAACCCTTTGAAAAGAGTTCTAAAACAAGTCTACACCATAATACTTGCTATATGTGAAGTATTTGTGCATATGATGATTGTTAGTGATTATAACATGAATGTTTCCATGAATTTGTTGTACTTCTGATATATAAGTGTAGTTAGGATGATTATCTATGAGTTTAAGCCCTTGTTATGATGTTTAGATGCAAGTATGCATTTTGACCCATTTGGGTAATTCTTGAAGAATAGGATGTATGATGTGATTCATTGTTTGATTATGGTTAGAAATCATGTTAGGATGATGATATAACATAGAGATGATGAATTGCAACTTGTAGGAGATGAAATCTGATTGTTTCCATTTAAGGAAGGATAAGGTTGGTTGGTGAAACCTAGTACTTTGCCATTTTTGGAAATAATCGCACCGAGCCCGTTAGAGCAGAGGTAAATTGGGGGTTTTTGCTTGAAAAGGGTTGGTTAATAGTTTAGTTTTGATATTGGGTGTTTTTACATGTTTCGGATCTGATTTGGAGGGTTTAACGCGCGAAAACGCGCAACAGCAGGGCATCAGGCGAATAGGGCCCTACTCGCCCGAAGCTTCATGCGAGTAGGAGCCTACTCGCCTATAGCTTCATGCGAATAGGCCCTACTCGCCTATATCCTCCCTCCTACTCACTAGTTGACTTTTCCTAATCGCATGAAGGTTTCCTAATCGCGTGTATTGCTGTCGTAAACGCGTTTTGACATCCCGGAACATGATTTGACACCTAGGAACATGATAGGAACCCCGGGATACACCCAATGACTTAGTAAGACGTGTTCGGACCTGATTATGCGTTAATCGGACGTTATGCTAGACTAGGTGAACTATTGCGCGTATTAAGTGTTTAATTGCATATGTTGCATGATGTCTTGTATTTACCTAACACGTGGGATGTCGGGTCACCAATGGGATGTCGGGTCTTGTCTGGCACGGTCGGTTTAACAGTTAAAGGTGTTTTCAAACGTTTATGGTCACGGTCTGGACATTCGGGGACTAGTTAGCCTGCGGGTTATTAGTCCAATACTTATACACATCTTATGATAGGTCGCCGCTATTTGGGGCTATCATAACATAATTACTTATGTAACAACCGGCAAAAATAAGGTAATTCCGTACAAATTAATTAATATATGATTAACGTAAATTAAATGCAATTATGTGTGATTTAATTATCAAGGCCTTAGGGGATAGCAATTTCCAAATAGTGCATAGGAATGCATACGTTTAATGGTAAAACATGATTGGATCATGTGTAAATAAGCTATCCGGTATGGACGTTGGCAATTACCCGGTAACAATTAAATAAACGAAACGGATCCCGGACACCCAGGATATAAAATAAAGGGTATTTTCATAAGATATAATGAGTTTTGGAACTCCAAAACCATAAATGAAAACGTCTTGTACAAATCTCCCGGTAACGAATAAAATGCGCGTACCGCACCCGATACGCGTATAACTCATAATTTCACCCGGCAAAGGCCTAAATAACCAATCAACGCTTAAAATAGACTATATTTAAGGGTTATTAAAGGTATTTTTAATGTCCGGATAACGCGTGATTAAAACCCGAAAAATACCCGAACGACACCCGAACGACGGGGGATTAAACATAACAAACAATGGGTAATTATTTGAAGTTGTGGACCCCACCAAACCCACCCAAGGGGCCGGCCTAGAAGGCCTTGTGGTATCCACACATGTGGTTTGATAATTATAATCTAAAACCTATATGTAAAGCATGCTTTATGTAAGACAAATGTGTAAGTGACATTAGTACAAAAGCAAACCACTTTCTTGTCCCCCCCCTTGATAAAATTTCGGCCAAGGGCCAAGATAATCCAAGACACAAATCCAAGCAATCATAACACTAGTGGATGCATGCCTTGTGAAGTCTTGTATGTAGAGATCATGATATCTTATAAGAGATTGCAAGATATTAGTGAGATTTGCAAGTAATCTCACCTACACATACATACATACACGGCTCATATACACACACACTCATCATATTTTCAAAATCTCCCAAGTACACACACAATCTTCCATAAGATCTCTTGAATCTTTAGCATGATTACATGTGATAATTATATATAAACATGTGTTAGAAGAGTTGGATATCAAAGCAAAACACTTCTCCTTTCTTCCTTCTTGAGGCCGTGAGTTTCCCACCTCCCACACACACATTTCTTTCAAGTTTTTACATCTCCAAATCACTTAAAACCATCCATCATCCAAACCCCTATTGTGTGTTTCAAGAGCTTGGAGCTAAACCACTTGGAAGAACACACCAAACCCCTCTCAAATCCAAGGTGTTTGTCTTCCCTAGCCTTGTGCTAGTAGTAAGCATTCTTAATCTTGTTTTTGATTGTTATTATTCATGTATGTGTTCTTAGTAGCAAGTTGTACATGAAGGGTTTAAAAAGAGGTTTGAACATAATCTTTAATAGGTTTTACATGTGTAAAATGGATGATTAAAGATATGAAAATAAATCATGGATTTGATGATGATGGAGTTATGATCTTGAAAATATATAAAGTTTACATTTAAAACTAAGTAGGATGATGTTTTGGTTAAAATTGTGGAATGAACTTGAATATGTTGAAAGTAACTTTAAATCATCTTATTATGATCATCTAAGTTATAATATGTGGTGAAACATGTTAGAAGTTCATAAATGAAGAAGATGGAAAATCTAAGTTAGCTTACTTAGATGAATGATATTTTGATAAAATGGACAAATACATAAAACACACATATAATTAGTCTTCCATATGGAATACAAGACTAACCTAAGTGTTTTGATACAAAAATAACTTACCAATAAAAAGTTGAATCTTCAAAGTTTACTATTTTGAGTGAAAAATGTTAATTTTGGAAGTTAGAGTAGAAAAATGCAACTTTTGGAAGTTAAGGGACTAAAGTTGTAACTTTGAAAGTTAGAGGACTAAAATGGATATTTTAGAAACTATTAGTCCAAAAATACAAGTATGAAAAGTTTGGTGTCAAAAATGTAAGTAATAAAGTCTAAGGATGATTTTTGTAAATACTAGTAGAAATACTTGGGTATTTTGTATAAAAGTGTATTTTTGAAAGTTATAAAAATATAAAGGGTTTTAACATAAGGATTTTTATAAAATAGAGATTTTATAAAAATATTAAACAAACTTGGGAAACTTATACAAAAATGAATACTTTTATATAAATGGGAATATAAAAGTGTTGGAAACATTTTTGTAGTTAAGTTAACAAGTTGGGTTAAAAATACATAAGTATTTTAAACCATCCAAGTAACATGTGAAAAGAGGAAGAAATATGGATAATATTTCTATAAAACACATGTTGGGAAAAACTTGGAAAAATTAACTAATCGAGTTAAGATATCGAACTAAGACGCGTTAACGAACCGTACACGGACAAATCATGAGAAAAATGCCATTGCGGCAAGATAAGAAAAATATATATTTTAAGAAGTAAAATATATATATACATTGGGTGAAAACTAATAAACACTTTCCTAAGTGTTAAGAGAATTATTCGTGGGAGAAACACATGACATAAACAAATAAGACGTTAAAACAAACGTATATACTTAACGAGAAAAATTACACATTTATATATATGTACGCTCGTCTCGGCGAAATTCTAGTATATCTACTTAATGGGAAAGTAGATATGTGGGAAGGAAAGCCGCGACGAGAAGACAAAGATATATATATGTGTATGCCGTACCAACGAGATCCTAGTATATTTATTTGAATGGGAAAATAAATATACGGTATGGTGAGTTGAATCGGGTATTAAGAATATACAATCGAACGACAAGATCTTAGCACATTTGTTTAAATGGGAAAACAAATGTGTGGCAAAGTGAGTCGGGTCGAGCATTGAAATATATATTATATCGAGCGATGCGATCTTAAGTATAATTATTTAAATGGGAAAATAATTATATGTTAAGTGAAGTCGAGTCGATGATAATAAGATACAAGTTATGGAAATATTAACAAGAGTAATATATAACTTGTAACACAAAGGGTAATGTAACGCCAACAAAACCTAGGATACACGCTTAATTAAACGGGATTTGGAACAACTTGTGGTCGGGAGTTGGGTGTACAACTTGCCAAGGCACATGCACTATAGGAATAGTGACTTATACGTCTAGGACGTTTGTAGGTGCGAGACCATCCACTTGCTATCTACCTTTTGAGCCAGACGCAGTTTCAGGTGAGTTTCACGGCCCCATTTTAAACTATTTTTACGTTTTCGGGGGAAAGATATGTTAGGGAAATGTTTGACGGGTTTATTACTTGAGGTGTGACCGCCACTCGGGGTTGAGTCCTCGCCTCTATAATCATTTATTCGGAGATTGAAACCGGAGGAATATTCGGATAGTACTATTGGTGCCTGACAAGGCCCACCCCTAATCGATAGCGTCGATTGTGCATTAGGTTATGCCTGGGGTGCAAATATTCTGAACTTAAGTCGTGGGAAACCGAGTAACGACTTGGAGCGGGGCATTTTATTTATATACGTCTTGGTTTGATTATAGTCTCAAGTAGATTTATAGGAATTTGCAACTCCTATATATTGTCACAACATGGTATTCCCAAGTATTCAAGTTTTAGAAACTGAAAACCTGTGAACTCACCAATATATTTATATTGACGAAACTTTTAAACATATCTTTCAGGTAACTAGATGAAGAAGGATCAGGCGAGCTGGGTCGGAGAATCTCCCAATGCGGCGTTATACATTTTGCAGGGTTTCACCTTTATTTCCCAAAGCTTGGGATATATTTGAGAAACCTTGATGTTACTTTAAAAACAATTTACTTTTGTGTAATGTTTGGAACAAGTAATGACGCCTCAATAAATGACCCATTTTCTTAAATTACTTATGTTTAGCAATAACCTTGACTTTATGCTTTTGAACCGTCGCGCCACGTGTTTCCGCCGTTGTCGTGGTGTGACAGAACGTGGTATCAGAGCCAAGGTTATAGCGAACTAGAGTATTTTATTTAAAAACTAGACTATAACCGGATTTGGTTCAAATAATAAAGTTTTCAAAAAGAAAATATATATAAGGTGTTAAATAAAAGTAATTTTCAAGAAGCATTGGGCATGAGGAGATTCCGACCAAGCCAGCCATGGGTATTGTTATGCGTTAACGTGAAATTAGAAGTTAGGAAGGTTACTATAAAGTACGCCATAACTGTCTAATTTAAATAATTCATATATATTAGTACGGTTCTTTTGCCAGGAATGTCGAACGCAGGAAGTATCGCGCCGAGCTACGACAGTAGCTTGCAGATCATCCCAGCACCACCACCAGAGCCAGCAGAGTTGGTAGTGCTCTCCTCGGGAGATGAGGACGTAGAGATGTGCGTCGCCGCCGACGGAGCAGGCGACGATAGCTCAGATGAGTCAGACCCCAGCAAGGACCCCCACTGGGCACCGGCCGTGATTGACGCGCCACTGCCCATTGTACCGGCCGCACCTTTGGCCGTACACCCCGTTCGAGCCATCAGGGACTTCCCTGACGGCTGTGCCGGTCCGTCGCGACCTAACCCAGCCCAGTCGGATGCGGCAGAGTCTCCATTCCGCCGACAGGCTCACGCCGAGCACGAGCCAGCACCGGTACCCCACATTCACGTACCTGCAGGCATGAGACTCCTGCCTATCGCCCGTGGGAGGAACGGGTGGATATCCGACGACTCCGACGACGAGTCTGTAGGTTCGGTGGAGCACATGTTGGTGCCCGAGATTCCAGTTGATCAGGAGGAGCCAGTGGCTCCAATGCTAGAGGACGCCCCAGCCGACCCCGTAGCCCCACCAGCACCACTCGAGCCCATACCCCAGGAGGAGCCAGCCCCAGCAGCGCTGGTACTTGAGGGTAGTCCCGCCCGTAGCTCTGAGCTACATAGGGCAGGCATGGAGGCATTCGCCACTGCGAGCCCTCCCACACCCCCTGTAGTGGTGTCCACTCCAGAGTGGGCCACTGTTTCGGAGCCGTTAGTAGCCCCACTAGCCGAGCCTATGCCACCGCCCCCAGTAGCCATGACTTTACCCATCCCCACCATTCCCAGCATGACACCCGCACCGTACCCTCTAGGTGCAGGGGACCCTTATATGATGCCACCCCACTTTTCCATCAGGCCACCAGGTTTCACTCCATTACTGCCACACATACCGATACCCGCCCCCTTCGGGCCATTCCCATCCACACACCCAGATATACCCGGACCATCCCAGCCACCCAGGACGACACCCTTGTCTGGACCAGCATGGTCCACTGCCATCACTCTAGAGCGGGATTTTCAGACTCTCGCTGATACGGTGCAGCGCACCGTAACACAGGTGGAGCATCAGACACGTCTGATGTGGACGAGGATGATAGATGCGCGGGATGCTTTGGCGCATTACGCGGAGGAGTTGCTGAGCCTGGACGCTCAGTGCGGTATCACAGGGGATGCGCACTTTGCGCATCGACATTTCTTGTACGAGCGTATCATGAAGATCAGTATGACGATCAGTACGCACGCACCGCAGTACCAGTATCCGCCACCGCCGCCACAGTAGGATGTATCGGGGATACACAGAAGAACCACCAGATTATGTACATAGTAGCTGCAGTATGGTAGTACAGTACGGGTTATGACACTCGTCTGCATTTTGCCTAGCCGTACGGATATTACGGCATATGATATGATGTTTTATTTATTTCAAAAACAATGTATTGTATGAGAAATGTATTCTCCATTTTGTATTATGAACAAGCATTGTACTAGTATTATTGAAATTAATGAAAAATCTTATTATTATGGTGAAATATGTTGTTGTCTATGATTATTATTGCTTACTCCATATGTTGTGGTTTGTATATTTGTGTGGTGATGTTGTGTTGATTACTATTTATTTTTGTATGATGTGTTGGTATGTTGTGTGATGACATGGTGTTGATTATTGTGTTCATACTTTGGTTGGTTATTTATGCTTTGTATTGTATAAATGTTTGCCAAATTAACCTTTGATAATTATTATTGAAGAGAAATGGCACCGGCCACTAGAAGCAATAGCGGAGCAGACGGACTGCCCGCAACACCGGCCGAGCTCGAAACCATGATATCTGAACGCATAGCTCGCGCCATCGCTGAACATGAAGCCGCACGCTCTGAACACTCCCATGACAGGACAGGGAGCGAGCGACGAGAGACCTCCCCCATTGGTAAGAGGTTTAAGAATAAATGAAAAAGTAATGGGAGGATATTTCAAAAACTCCTATCCCATAATAACATGCTACATCACTATTACAGGGACAGCCTCGGGAGAGCGCGGCTGCACTTTCAAGGCTTTCTTGGACTGCAAGCCGATAAACTTCAGCGGCACTGAGGGTTCCATAGGCCTGGTCAAATGGTTTGAAAAGACCGAGGCAGTTATCCGCATCAGCGGGTGTACCCCTCGACAGTCTGTCATGTACTCCACCAATCTGTTCCTAGATCAGGCACTAACTTGGTGGAATGGCCAAGTACAGTCTCTAGGAGATGATGTTGCATACTCTCTATCATGGGCGGCACTGAAGGAACTTATGACTGCCGAATACCGCCCGGCAAGCGAAGTACAGAAGTTGGAAACCGAGTTCTGGAACCTCACCATGGTAGGAGCAGACGTTACTGGGTATACGTCTAGATTTCATGATCTCGCTCGACTGGTACCTCGTCTGGTTACACCGGAAAAGAACAAGGTAGAACGTTACTTATTCGGGTTAGCACCACAGATTCGCAGCATGGTCACCTCTTCCAAGCCCGCGACCATGCGCGAGGCGATTGATCTGGCACTAAGCCTCACTGAAGATGCTATCCGCATGGGTACCCTAATCCGCCAAGTTTCAGGATTGAAAATTTCTGAGGCAAGCAGTGTTGAGGCCAAGAATCAGGGATCAAATTCGGCTGTTGTGACTAATGATCAGGGTAACAAGCCGAGGTTTGGGAAAAGAAAGAGGGATGAAGGAAAAAGGGACCGAGCGTCGGGTAGCTCGAACAAGAAGGGAAAGGGATATGTCGCCACAGGACGTGGTAACGGTAACAAGCAGGGAAATCAGGGGAGAAACAACGGGCTAACTTGTGGGAAGTGCCACCGCACAGGGCACAAGACTGAAGAGTGCCGATCTGGAGCACCGAAAAATGGAGGGGCTAGACCATGCTTTGCATGCGGGTCGTTAGATCATTGGAAGAAAGATTGCCCCAAGGTCAACAACCAGGCCCGCGGCCGGGCATTTGTGATTGGAGCCGGTGATGCACGGCAAGACCCCAATGTGGTCACTGGTACGTTTCCTCTAAATGGTCATTATGCCTCTGTATTATTTGATACCGGTGCTGACTTTAGCTTCGTATCCATTGAATTTAAAAGACTACTTGGATTAAAAACTAGCAAACTAGATACACCCTACTCTATAGAACTGGCTAATGGTAAAACTATTGAAACGAGAGAGGTAGCAAAAGATTGTAAGTTAGAACTCTGTGGGCACGAGTTTGGGATTGATCTATTGCCAGTTGTATTGGGAAGTTTTGACATCGTTGTCGGCATGGACTGGTTGTCCGCGCATCGTGCCATTGTGGTTTGCAACGATAAAGTTATTCAAGTTCCCCTCGCAAACGGTGAAACTCTCTCAATTCAAGGGGAAAGACACGGGACGCCACTAAGGATTATTTCGAGCATGAAGGCTCGTAAGTGTCTGAGAAAAGGGCTTGTCGCATTCTTGGCACACGTAGTAGACAAGAAGGCCGACGAACGAAAGTTGGAAGACATTCCAGTAGCCAGAGATTTTCCGGATGTATTTCCAGAAGATTTGCCGGGGTTGCCGCCACCTCGACAAGTCGAGTTCCGCATCGATCTCGTTCCCGGAGCAGCTCCTGTGGCACGATCGCCATACCGCCTAGCTCCATCAGAGATGCAGGAACTGTCCAGCCAGCTACAAGAATTATTGGACAAAGGTTTTATAAGACCGAGTTTCTCACCTTGGGGAGCTCCCGTCTTATTTGTGAAGAAGAAGGATGGCACATTTCGCATGTGCATCGACTATCGAGAGCTGAACAAGCTAACCATCAAGAATCGCTATCCTCTCCCCAGGATCGACGATTTATTTGATCAGCTCCAAGGTTCCAGCTATTACTCCAAGATCGATTTGAGGTCAGGCTATCACCAGTTGCGTATACAAGAAGAAGATGTACCAAAAACGGCCTTCAGAACCCGGTATGGACACTATGAATTTTTGGTGATGCCGTTCGGCTTGACCAACGCACCAGCGGTTTTCATGGATCTAATGAACCGCGTATGTAAGCCATACCTGGACAAATTCGCCATTGTCTTCATTGACGATATTTTGATCTATTCACGTACGAAAGAAGACCACGAGAATCACCTTCGGTTAATTCTTGAAGTGTTACGCAAAGAGAAGCTCTATGCTAAATTCTCGAAATGTGACTTTTGGATTCGGGAAGTTCACTTCTTAGGCCACGTGGTAAACGAGAAGGGCATACACGTCGATCCCGCCAAGATCGAGGCAATTAAAAATTGGGAAGCCCCTCGAACTCCTACTGAAGTACGACAATTTCTAGGCCTCGCGGGTTATTACAGAAGGTTCATCGAGAACTTTTCGAAGATAGCACAAGCGTTAACCATGCTAACCCAAAAGGATAAGAAATTTGAGTGGACGGAAAAGCAAGAGGCAGCATTCCAATTGTTAAAAGACAAGTTATGTGGCGCTCCGATACTGTCACTTCCAGACGGTACGGAAGATTTTGTGGTTTACTGTGATGCCTCGCATCAAGGCCTGGGTTGTGTATTGATGCAGCGAGAAAAAGTAATAGCATATGCTTCCAGGCAACTGAAAATCCATGAGAAGAACTACACTACACACGATTTGGAATTAGGTGCAGTGGTGTTCGCTCTCAAGATATGGAGGCACTATTTGTACGGAACCAAGTGCACGATTTTCACTGATCACAAGAGTTTGCAACACATCTTTGATCAGAAGGATTTAAATATGCGACAACGGCGATGGGTTGAATTATTAAACGATTACGATTGTGAGATAAAGTACCATCCCGGTAAGGCGAACGTCGTAGTTGACGCCTTGAGTCGCAAGGAACGGGTTAAACCATTGCGTGTTCGAGCTTTGGGATTGACTATCCACACGAATCTGACTGAACGAATTCGTGAAGCTCAAGTGAACGCCCTCAAACCCGAGAATGTCAAAGGTGAAAGGTTACGAAAAATGGTTGATTCACTGGAACCAAAAGCGGACCAGACACTGTATTTTATGAATAGAATTTGGGTTCTAGTATATGGTGGATTGCGTGAGCTAGTATTGGCCGAAGCTCACAGTTCTAGATATTCGGTTCACCCGGGTGCAGACAAGATGTTCCACGATTTGAAGGAACTTTATTGGTGGCCGAATTTCAAAAGGGATATAGCAGCCTATGTTGCGCGATGTCTGACTTGCGCAAAGGTCAAGGCTGAGCACCAGAGACCTTCCGGTTTGCTCCAGCAACCGGAAATACCGGAATGGAAATGGGAACGAATCACCATGGATTTCATTACCAAGTTACCTAAGACGACAAGTGGCCATGACACGATTTGGGTAATCGTTGATCGATTGACGAAATCTACACACTTCCTTCCGATTCGCGAGACGGACAAGTTGGAGAAACTGACCCGTCTGTATATTAAGGAAGTGGTGTCTAAACACGGTGTACCTGTTTCTATCATCTCCGATCGAGATAGTCGTTTCACGTCGAGATTTTGGGAAAGTTTAAACGAAGCCCTCGGTACTCGCCTCGACATGAGTACCGCATATCACCCCCAAACGGATGGTCAAAGTGAACGAACCATCCAGACCTTGGAGGATATGTTAAGGGCATGCGCGATTGATTTCGGAGGTAATTGGGATACGCACTTGCCATTGGTAGAATTTTCTTATAACAACAGTTATCATACGAGCATTCAAGCCGCACCGTTTGAAGCTCTATACGGACGCAAGTGTCGATCGCCATTATGTTGGGCGGAAGTTGGAGAAAAGCAACTCACCGGGCCCGAAATTGTTCAAGAGACCACGGATAAGGTCTTTTTGATAAAGGAACGCCTCAAAGCGGCCCGGGACCGCCAGAAAAGCTATGCTGATATGAGGCGAAAGCCTTTAGAGTTTCAAGTCGGAGACAGGGTCCTACTGAAAGTGTCACCTTGGAAAGGTGTCGCGCGCTTTGGGAAGCGCGGAAAGTTGAACCCACGATATATTGGACCGTTCGAAGTCTTGTCCAGGGTAGGCACAGTGGCATACAAGCTCAAGTTGCCTCAAGAGCTTAGTGGAATACACGACACGTTTCATGTGTCAAATTTGAAAAAGTGCCTATCCGACGAAACTCTCATCATCCCTGCTGAAGAAATCCAGATTGACGACAAGTTACATTTTGTTGAAGAACCAATCGAGGTAACTGATTGGAAGGTCCAAAAACTAAGGCGCAGCAAGATCAGATTGGTCAAAGTGCGCTGGAATGCCAAGCGTGGACCGGAGTTCACGTGGGAAAGGCTGGACCGGATGAAGCAAAAATACCCCGCCCTATTCGAGAAGACACCTGTACCGGAGAACTCGAAGTGAATTCCGGGACGGAATTCTCTTAACGGGGGGAGAATGTAACAACCGGCAAAAATAAGGTAATTCCGTACAAATTAATTAATATATGATTAACGTAAATTAAATGCAATTATGTGTGATTTAATTATCAAGGCCTTAGGGGATAGCAATTTCCAAATAGTGCATAGGAATGCATACGTTTAATGGTAAAACATGATTGGATCATGTGTAAATAAGCTATCCGGTATGGACGTTGGCAATTACCCGGTAACAATTAAATAAACGAAACGGATCCCGGACACCCAGGATATAAAATAAAGGGTATTTTCATAAGATATAATGAGTTTTGGAACTCCAAAACCATAAATGAAAACGTCTTGTACAAATCTCCCGGTAACGAATAAAATGCGCGTACCGCACCCGATACGCGTATAACTCATAATTTCACCCGGCAAAGGCCTAAATAACCAATCAACGCTTAAAATAGACTATATTTAAGGGTTATTAAAGGTATTTTTAATGTCCGGATAACGCGTGATTAAAACCCGAAAAATACCCGAACGACACCCGAACGACGGGGGATTAAACATAACAAACAATGGGTAATTATTTGAAGTTGTGGACCCCACCAAACCCACCCAAGGGGCCGGCCTAGAAGGCCTTGTGGTATCCACACATGTGGTTTGATAATTATAATCTAAAACCTATATGTAAAGCATGCTTTATGTAAGACAAATGTGTAAGTGACATTAGTACAAAAGCAAACCACTTTCTTGTCCCCCCCCTTGATAAAATTTCGGCCAAGGGCCAAGATAATCCAAGACACAAATCCAAGCAATCATAACACTAGTGGATGCATGCCTTGTGAAGTCTTGTATGTAGAGATCATGATATCTTATAAGATATTGCAAGATATTAGTGAGATTTGCAAGTAATCTCACCTACACATACATACATACACGGCTCATATACACACACACTCATCATATTTTCAAAATCTCCCAAGTACACACACAATCTTCCATAAGATCTCTTGAATCTTTAGCATGATTACATGTGATAATTATATATAAACATGTGTTAGAAGAGTTGGATATCAAAGCAAAACACTTCTCCTTTCTTCCTTCTTGAGGCCGTGAGTTTCCCACCTCCCACACACACATTTCTTTCAAGTTTTTACATCTCCAAATCACTTAAAACCATCCATCATCCAAACCCCTATTGTGTGTTTCAAGAGCTTGGAGCTAAACCACTTGGAAGAACACACTAAACCCCTCTCAAATCCAAGGTGTTTGTCTTCCCTAGCCTTGTGCTAGTAGTAAGCATTCTTAATCTTGTTTTTGATTGTTATTATTCATGTATGTGTTCTTAGTATCAAGTTGTACATGAAGGGTTTAAAAAGAGGTTTGAACATAATCTTTAATAGGTTTTACATGTGTAAAATGGATGATTAAAGATATGAAAATAAATCATGGATTTGATGATGATGGAGTTATGATCTTGAAAATATATAAAGTTTACATTTAAAACTAAGTAGGATGATGTTTTGGTTAAAATTGTGGAATGAACTTGAATATGTTGAAAGTAACTTTAAATCATCTTATTATGATCATCTAAGTTATAATATGTGGTGAAACATGTTAGAAGTTCATAAATGAAGAAGATGGAAAATCTAAGTTAGCTTACTTAGATGAATGATATTTTGATAAAATGGACAAATACATAAAACACACATATAATTAGTCTTCCATATGGAATACAAGACTAACCTAAGTGTTTTGATACAAAAATAACTTACCAATAAAAAGTTGAATCTTCAAAGTTTACTATTTTGAGTGAAAAATGTTAATTTTGGAAGTTAGAGTAGAAAAATGCAACTTTTGGAAGTTAAGGGACTAAAGTTGTAACTTTGAAAGTTAGAGGACTAAAATGGATATTTTAGAAACTATTAGTCCAAAAATACAAGTATGAAAAGTTTGGTGTCAAAAATGTAAGTAATAAAGTCTAAGGATGATTTTTGTAAATACTAGTAGAAATACTTGGGTATTTTGTATAAAAGTGTATTTTTGAAAGTTATAAAAATATAAAGGGTTTTAACATAAGGATTTTTATAAAATAGAGATTTTATAAAAATATTAAACAAACTTGGGAAACTTATACAAAAATGAATACTTTTATATAAATGGGAATATAAAAGTGTTGGAAACATTTTTGTAGTTAAGTTAACAAGTTGGGTTAAAAATACATAAGTATTTTAAACCATCCAAGT
Source organism: Ambrosia x helenae (assembly GCA_030844895.1). Taxonomy (NCBI): domain Eukaryota; kingdom Viridiplantae; phylum Streptophyta; class Magnoliopsida; order Asterales; family Asteraceae; genus Ambrosia; species Ambrosia x helenae. Next base: position 1,399,321 of record CM061229.1, read on the forward strand.
AACATGTGAAAAGAGGAAGAAATATGGATAATATTTCTATAAAACACATGTTGGGAAAAACTTGGAAAAATTAACTAATCGAGTTAAGATATCGAACTAAGACGCGTTAACGAACCGTACACGGACAAATCATGAGAAAAATGCCATTGCGGCAAGATAAGAAAAATATATATTTTAAGAAGTAAAATATATATATACATTGGGTGAAAACTAATAAACACTTTCCTAAGTGTTAAGAGAATTATTCGTGGGAGAAACACATGACATAAACAAATAAGACGTTAAAACAAACGTATATACTTAACGAGAAAAATTACACATTTATATATATGTACGCTCGTCTCGGCGAAATTCTAGTATATCTACTTAATGGGAAAGTAGATATGTGGGAAGGAAAGCCGCGACGAGAAGACAAAGATATATATATATGTGTATGCCGTACCAACGAGATCCTAGTATATTTATTTGAATGGGAAAATAAATATACGGTATGGTGAGTTGAATCGGGTATTAAGAATATACAATCGAACGACAAGATCTTAGCACATTTGTTTAAATGGGAAAACAAATGTGTGGCAAAGTGAGTCGGGTCGAGCATTGAAATATATATTATATCGAGCGATGCGATCTTAAGTATAATTATTTAAATGGGAAAATAATTATATGTTAAGTGAAGTCGAGTCGATGATAATAAGATACAAGTTATGGAAATATTAACAAGAGTAATATATAACTTGTAACACAAAGGGTAATGTAACGCCAACAAAACCTAGGATACGCGCTTAATTAAACGGGATTTGGAACAACTTGTGGTCGGGAGTTGGGTGTACAACTTGCCAAGGCACATGCACTATAGGAATAGTGACTTATACGTCTAGGACGTTTGTAGGTGCGAGACCATCCACTTGCTATCTACCTTTTGAGCCAGACGCAGTTTCAGGTGAGTTTCACGGCCCCATTTTAAACTATTTTTACGTTTTCGGGGGAAAGATATGTTAGGGAAATGTTTGACGGGTTTATTACTTGAGGTGTGACCGCCACTCGGGGTTGAGTCCTCGCCTCTATAATCATTTATTCGGAGATTGAAACCGGAGGAATATTCGGATAGTACTATTGGTGCCTGACAAGGCCCACCCCTAATCGATAGCGTCGATTGTGCATTAGGTTATGCCTGGGGTGCAAATATTCTGAACTTAAGTCGTGGGAAACCGAGTAACGACTTGGAGCGGGGCATTTTATTTATATACGTCTTGGTTTGATTATAGTCTCAAGTAGATTTATAGGAATTTGCAACTCCTATATATTGTCACAACATGGTATTCCCAAGTATTCAAGTTTTAGAAACTGAAAACCTGTGAACTCACCAATATATTTATATTGACGAAACTTTTAAACATATCTTTCAGGTAACTAGATGAAGAAGGATCAGGCGAGCTGGGTCGGAGAATCTCCCAATGCGGCGTTATACATTTTGCAGGGTTTCACCTTTATTTCCCAAAGCTTGGGATATATTTGAGAAACCTTGATGTTACTTTAAAAACAATTTACTTTTGTGTAATGTTTGGAACAAGTAATGACGCCTCAATAAATGACCCATTTTCTTAAATTACTTATGTTTAGCAATAACCTTGACTTTATGCTTTTGAACCGTCGCGCCACGTGTTTCCGCCGTTGTCGTGGTGTGACAACTTAACTGTTTTCAAGTAACGCAATCCGAGGTGAGTTTCACAGCCCCACTTTTACTGTCTTGCTTTCGGGGGGAGGAACATGCTTTGTACGAACTATTTAAAGGTCATGTTATACTATGGGCACTTTATGTTACTATACGGCTTTTATGGAAAGTCCCAGGGGGAAACCATGAATGTGCTGGAACGCACAACGGGGGAAATGTGGATAGATCTATTGGGCCTCACAAGCCCCACTCGACGGCGGGGCCGGGCGGGTGCATATTGTCTCTACCTATCGGGCTACCGAGGCATCGGTAGCCCAGTCGTCTGGGCTGGTATCATCTTTTGGTTCATGTTTAGTAATGGGTTCCCAACCGTAGTAGTAAAAACACTTAACGTCTAGCTAACGTTCTTATGACATAGTATTAACGGGAATGATCTTTGTGAACTTGTGGCAACACTTTTATAAAAGAAAACCTGTGAACTCACCAGCATTATATGTTGACATTTTTGGCATGTTTTCTCAGGTCGCTAAGGTAGCAGTCAATGGGCTAGGCGCACGGAGTCATGCACAGCGTCTAATATTTTGAAGCATATTAAACAATGTTTTGTAAATAATGATATGTCTTTTGGTTGTAAACAAGAATGCTTCCGCTGCTGGTTTACGGCTCAAAGCATGATATTTTGGTTTTAAATATATTTATGAATGCATGTTTGTTGTATGTTTATTGTGATCGTTGACTGAGATCCTGGTGTGTCACGCGCCTCGCGGTAAAACCCCGCACGTGGAATTTGAGGGTGTGACACTCCAGATTCCTGATTTTTAGGCGAATCATTTGTTCCAGATTCACCATCGCTAAGCTTCTGCTGCTGTTAGACATGCCTACCTTATCCAGATCCACTAGCAAGTCATAGTCGTTGCAGTTTTCAAGTTCGTCTCTTGACATCAACCGATGTGACCCATCGGTAAACTGCACACTTGCAATGTTAAGATTTTCAGCAAAAAACCAACTACAGACAGGAAATACCTCCAAAAGTTCATCAAACTCATCCACTTGAAAGATGTCTTCCAACTTCGCAATCAGTCTCCTTTCTTCAATACTTGGCAACCTCATTGTTCTTCCAAAGTCATACATTTCTCTTTGAAAATCTGCTCCCATTTGCATAACAGCTTTTCTTGAACCAAAAAGTAAACATGAATTATCACTCATGTTCACCAAATATCTTCGTTTGATACTGCAGAACCTCCAACTGACAACCTTTTCCATTGCTTAATATTTTTTTTAGAACTTATGTGTGTTTATTTTGAAGAAAATAGAGTTGTGATTTATGTTTAGTGATTATGATTATATACATATGTTAAAACGCGTGTAAAGAACTGAAGGAACAGCATAGATTTTCAACACTGATAATAATTAATATTCCCAATTAATTGTATGAGCAGATGAAAAGACTTGTTTCTGCAACAAGCTTAAAAAGTGGCGATTCTTAATATATGAATTTAAAATTTGAAATATTAATTATAAACTAAAAAAGTTATTGATTATTGTTATTAACAATAAGTGTACTTTATGTGTACTAACAATTGTTAGGGTTATTAACAATAAGTTTATTCATCCCTCTGCATATAAAAATAATATTGGTTAAAATGAAACAATCTATTAAAGAGACACAAAATAAAGTTATTCAGAATTATTAGTAACAATAACATGTTAATACCTTAAACACTAACCTGTAAATCCATAAGAAACATATGTAGACAAAGAATTTTTGCAAGATTCTTGCGGTTTAGTCGCTTCGAGATCCTAAGCACCTTAAGTTTGATTGTATATTGAGACATCCTCCAATTGATGTCATTCAATACGTAATGTTGTTCGGATCCATAAACCTGCAATTTAATATAATGTAAGTAATACAACATTACATGAATAAAAAAATAACTGAATGATTATGTAAAATTTGATAAACATACCTGACAGAGTTACAGGAATTACACTATAGTTTACAAAACAAAATCTGTATATAAAGTTCTAAATTGCAAGATTTATTTATGTTAAAGAATTAATAATATTAAAAAGAAAATTATAAAATGGAAACCTGAATTAATTTAGATTTAAATGTTGCTAAAATTAAAAAAATAAACACTTTATTTTATTTAAATCTATATACCACATTAAAATCTAAACCTATCTAATATAAAGGTTTCAAAATACATGAAATAAACGTAATCTAACTTTTTAATGGAATTTTGTGTTAAACGTGAAAAAATCTAAGACATGTACATTTAATAAGAAGTCAAAGGTTGACAAAAAAAAAACGAATATGTTTGGAATTTTTTAAATGAAAACCGTTTGATATTATTGTGTTGAAATTTACCAAAATTTGGGTCAAATTAAAACTTATAGAAATCAACCAAATTTAATAAAAAGTCAAATCTAAATTTAGAAACCACCATCAATAAACCCACTAACTACCATTAACCTTAACAACATTAGAAAGGTTGGACACACCTTGATTTAGAAAGTTATAAATTTAAAATTTTTTACTTATTTTAAAAGTTGACCAAATTTAATATTTGATTTGACTAAATTAAAATTTGACTAAATTGTACATCAATAAGGAGGCGTATGACTTTTTTAAAAAAATTTATATTTTCATAACTTAAAAAATTGTTTCTATATGAACTTTTACGAGGACTTCATATATAAAATCAAAAATCTAAAACATAATTACTAATTACTAAACATTAATATAGAAAAAATCGTTGTAGTTAAATTTTTATATTTGACCTAAATAATTGTAACTTACTATAATACTATAACATTGAAAGATGGTTAACATACTTTACAAATCCTTGCATTAACATTTACAATATTAGACTACTCCTAGGAATATCTCATGATTCATGACCATACCTATACAAACCATAACAGGATATTCGGGTTTAAAGACATTTATTACATAAGCATTAAACGGTGAAAAAGTATGTGACCTTTGACTTTTTTAATTTAAAAATTGGCATTAATAAGAAATTAATATGATTTTCAAAAAAGTCAAACCATTTATTAACCTAAAATACGTTTATAAAACAGATTTCCATAATTAAGAAAATGGTATAAATAATAGATTAATATAAAATTTTAAAAAGTCAAACAATTTAATAAAAACAAACAACATTATCTTTAAATTTTAAAGTTTTTTTTTTAAACTATTATACACTATGTTTACTATCTTACTTCATAAACAACCAATTAACATTAACATAGACAACTATTATCCATAACATACTTATGAAATATTTAGTGTTGTTAACTAATCCACATAATCAGTCAGAATATTACTGATGCTAAACATAAAAATCCCCAAAATTCACGAATTACCACATAAGTAGTAAACGTGCAAAAGTTAGTCCCTGCAAACCACAACCCCTTTTTTTTGTTATGTTACCCACCAAAAGTTGTTATCCTACAAAAAAGTGTCATCAACCTAAAACCACCTAATTACCGTCACCTCTAACCACATTAGAAAGCCTGAACGAACCTTGGTTTTTGAAAAACAGAAAATGCAGTTTATCACCCGTATGAAGTCCCTTATCATCGACAAAAGACTGCATGCCTCTGATGCTGTAACGGGGTTTTCCTCTTGACCCCTTGATTCCCACATACACTCCCCATGACCGACCCTCACCATCAGAAACGCTTAACGCCCTTTTACGGTTCAAACCGTTCTGCTTTGCCCACTCAAGCTTCATATGCTACATAAGAAGAAACATAAATGATAAGGCTTGAAATTGTAATAACAATCATAACTGTTCACTGTTGACCTATTAACGAAATTTCACAAAACATATTACTCACACATTTAATGATATATGACATATCTACAGTTCCGTTTAGTATTATCTACGTTTATACTAAACAAATAATGAATGAAAATAACCTTGACAGATTAAAAACTAAAGTTATGTGACACCAAGTCTATACACTAAAAATTAATTCAAATCATTCTGCATATTTGTTGAATTTAGAATAAACATAAATCATAAAGCTTGTAATAGCAATAACAATCACATACATTCATTATTTTAGTTGATTACCATTTCAAGATGTCATCAATCCATCGTTACTTATTAACTAACTATATATTATAGCTATGTAGAATGAACATCAACTTTGTCGCAACAAACCTATTACTATAGTATAAACACACTTTTTAAAAACTGATTGATTAATGGGCAAATAAATGGAAACTGTAAGAGCTAACTTGTAACACTTACAAAGTGATTGTCAACAGTGAACACCACTGGCACACCTTCATCTTCCACAGCTTCAGATCCATCATCATCAACCTCCATTGAACTGTCTGGAACATGTTCGACCGGCTCACCTTCAGCATCATCATGTCCATCATCATCAGATAGAATAATCACATCTTCATCCAGTTCATTTTCATCTTCGTATTCCACCTTAACCCTTGTTGCCCAAAACTCCAGAGTGGGCCACCACCACCCAGCCCCTTATAGCTCCTTTAGCTGAGCCACTGTTACCGGCTCCTACACTTATGTGTTGACCCCTCCCCACCTTGCCCATGTTACCTCTACTTCCCGACATACCCATGATGCCACCCCTCGCACCGGATACTTGGTGTGCAGTGGATCCCTATCTGATGCCTTCCTCCTTTGCACCGGGACTGATGAGCTTTACTCAGCCGTTTGCACCCCTACCCCCACTTGTACCAGACATAGTCGGCCCATCCCAGCCGACGTACTTCGATTTACCCGCCCCCTTGTAGCCGGCATACTTTGACATGCCCGGGCCATCGCAGCCCTACGGCATGGCCCCGTTTCCCGGACCCTTGTTGACCACTATGGCCACCCTGGAGAGCGACTTTCAGGCATTGGCCGACACGGTGCAGCGCACCGTCTCCCACATGGACTCTCAGGCGCGTGTGATGTGGGCCCGGATTATCGACGCCCGGGACGCACTCGCGCACTATTCCGAGGAGCTACTGGCTATGGATGCCGTATGGGGCATTGTTGATGCGTTTTGCGACTAAGGATTGGATATACAATAATTAACATATGTTAGTGATGGCCGAAGGTGAATCAGGATGGGGCGAATGTAGATATGTCTGGGCGAAGGTAGACTGATATGGGCGAAGGTAAATCTGAAGTGGACGAAGGAAGAATGGATATGTACAAGAAGACACATTCGACCACTTGTAGTGGGCGAATGTGGAAAATACTCACATTCGACCAGTTGTAAGGGGCGAATGTGCAGTGCCTATATATAGATTTTGAGTTTTTGATAATATAAGAGGGTTGTCATTTGTGTCCAGGTTCAGATCAGGTTTATAGGTGTTTTTGAGAGATTATCTGTGTGATCTAGATTAACATAAACTCATTGTAAATGCTTTTTGAATGAAAGTTAATCTATGAAATGTTATTGAAAATGATCTTGATTGTGTCGTGATTTGTGTTTTATCAATTTGTTCAGATCTAGGGTTTCCGCACCTAGATTTGTGACTTGTATGATCGTGTAATCCTGTTTTAGCTAAAATCCAACGCTCACAAAGTGGTATCAGAGCATAGAGGATCATACAACAACAAATTTGATAAGATCAGAGCTGATTTGGACATGTTTTTGACAAAATATCATCTGTTTTTACATAAACTTTGTTTTTAAGAGTTTTTGATCGATTTAAAGGTGAATTTGTGGTCGAATTCAAGTTTTCCAAGACTTAAAGTTGTTCCAAATCAATTCCGAAACATAACCTGATTGAGATCATTCAAATCCATGAACTTTTGAAAATCTGAGATCAGAATAACCGTTTTTCAAACAATAACCGTTTTTCAAAAATGAGATCTGCTAGTTTTGGGCGAACCTGGAACCTGGACTGAGAGTTGTGGTCGAAAGTGCAGAAAAGTGGGCGAACCTGAGTTTTTGAGTGGACGAACCTGAAAATTTGTTTAGAATTTTTCACATTCGGGTAGAAATTTCCACATTCGACCGTTACTGTTTGGACGAAAGTGGAAAAGTGTTAGTTTGATTTACATTCTGATCAAAGACTACCTTCGGTTGTTACTGTTTGGACGAAAGTAGAACCAAAGGGACGAAAGTGAGATAGTTTGGACGAGAGTGTGAAAATTTGGGCGAATCTACTGAATTTTGGACGAACGTAGTATTTTTGCTGAAAAATTTTTCTAAGTGTTGAGATTTTCAGATTGAGATCATGTGGCGTTTTCAAACTACTCCGGGATCAGCAACAACACAACCACAACAGCAGACAATGGACCCATGGACAGTGGCAGCGCAAAAGACAAACACACAGTCTTCACAACCACATAACTACATGACAACAACAAACACGATGCCTCAAAATGTAGCACATCCGGCACTACAATCAGATTACTGGGGAGTAGCTGCAGCGGCGGTAAATACTCAAACCACTAATGCTATTTCTACTTTTATTAAGGATTTGTCTACAGGTAGTGGAACTCGGCCACCGAAGCTCATGGATATGCAAGAGTATAACCAGTGGCACACCATGTTCAAGATCCATCTGGAAGGCATGGGAGTAGAAGGAGCAGAGGCATGGAGCATGATTGTCAAAGGATACACAGCACCGATTCTGGAGAACACAGGTGAGTTGATTCCTCTGGAAAGCCTAACTGAGGACGAAAAGAAGAAATATGTGGTGGAGAAGAAGGCGTTCTCTCAACTGACACAGGCAATTACAAGTGACCTGTTGCATCAGTTTGGGACATGTACTACATCAAAGCAGCTTTGGGATAAGCTGAAGAGGAAGCATGATGGTAACGAGAAGACCAGGAGTCTGAGAATGGAGGAATTAGTTAAAGAGTTTGAGAATTTTTCTTTTATTAATAATGAAACTTTGAAAGAACTAACTCCGAGATATATGCATTTATTGTCTGAATTGTCTAGTTATGGTGTACAGATTCCAATGACTAAGCAGGTGGATAAGTTTGCAGATGCTTTACCACCACAATGGGATCAGCATGTGGAGGTACTCAGAGAGAAGGATGCTTATCAATTCTGGACCATTTCAGAGTTTATTGAAAAGCTGGAGAACAAAGAGTTGGAGGACAGGAGAAAAGCTAGAAGGTCACAGATTCCTCAGAATCCCAGTCTGTATTTTGGAGGTACTTCAGTTTCAGCTGGAAACTCGAGCTCTGGAAGCGTTGCACCACATGTTGCATGTATTTCCAATGTCATGGATTCATCAAAACCAACCACCAACTACACACCACCACAATACAATTCCTACTCACAACCATCATACACACCACCACAATATAGTTCCTACATTTCACCAATCTCTCCAATGCAACAAGCAAGTTTTTACACCGCTAACCAAACACAACAACCAGTAAACCAAGTTACTCAACATAAACAACAACCGGTGGTTTTAGATACATCAAACTTGGGAAATGTGACTGTGGAGGTTGCTCAGCAACACATTGCATTAGTCTCAGCAATGGTTTCATCCTACAATGGGTTGGTTGCTAGTCAGATTGGGAACAACAACTTAACCAACGAAGACTACGCACAGATAGACAAGGAAGAGATGGAACTCATTGACATTCAATGGGCTTTTGCGAGTATAATGAGAAGAGCAACAGAGTTCATCGAGAAAACTGGAAGGACTGATTTGGCAACTTCTCCTAACACAACCTATAGTTTCAACAAGGAGAAGGTTACGTGTTTTAATTGTGGAGAAAAAGGACACTTCAAAAGGGAATGCACCCAGCCACCTAAACAAGGTAATCGAAACCCTTTCAATGCAAATTACCAGAACCGTCAACAAAACCAAGTTTCTTACCAAAATAACAACAACTACCAGAACCGAAACTTTAACAACCAAAACAGACAACCAAACACTCAACACCAGATTCAAAACCAATCTCCTAATCACCCAAACCGAACAGTTGTACCTATCACTACACCTAATGAGACTCAACAGAATGCGAGTCAGAACCAAGCTTTGGTGACTCAACAGGATGAGAGATTTGACTGGTCGGGTATGCAAATAGGAGTTGAAGAAGTGACTACTGGTGGGAATGTGGCATGTGTTGCCTATCAGGTTGATATGGAAGAGTCGGTGGCAGTTGATGAGAAGAAAGAAACTGAGGAGAGTGAAAGTGATGATTCTGAGACTGAGATGGAAGTGGAGAGTGAACCTGTTGAGGTTTAAGCTGAGGAAAAGAGTTCTGGGATGGTGATTGATTCAGTTTCTGATGTTCCCGAGGAGTGTAGATCAGTTTATTCAGATTCTGAGAGCGAATCAGACACAGAGGCAAGTGTTGATTCTTTAGATGATGATATTGACCAGTTGCTGGCAGAAGCTGACTTTTTGATGACGAGGAAGTCGTGCATAGCTGATGATGCTTTCACCAAGATCGACTACTCCAAGTTTTTCACTGGAAAGGAAGCTCATTTTGCGTTGATGGCCATGACTGAACCGCCAAAACCTGTAAGTTCTGAATCTAGCACTGATGTTATGAGTGACAAATATTGTGGAACATGTGATAGATTGACAGAGGAGAATAAACAACTCCGAATTTCACGAGATAGTGCTATCTTGAACTGTCAATCTACTCGCAAAGAGTTGAATGCTTTTAACAAAGTATTAGATGGCTATAAAAAGGACATTTCCGACTTGAAAAATACTTTGTCATTGAAACAATTGGCCATAAACAACTATATCAATGAAATTGAAAACACCAAGTTGGAAATGGCAGCCATAAAATGCTTTGCTGAAAAGGTTAACAAGAAGTTGGAAAGTTATAAGAATGTTGCTTATGTCGTAGATCATATCATTGATGATAACACCACCAATTACAAGTCTGTACCATCTCCGGTTCTTTTTGAAAACCATAACTATCACCAAGTTATACCGGAGAGTTCGGTAAAATCAGACTCGTCATCGGAAAAGGAATCTAATACCTCGAGTATTGGTGATCCATATTCCGATGTGAGACCGATTTTGGGCTTGAACAATGAGGGTGTTTATGCTGAGAGTGATAGTTCAGACTCAGAAAATGATGATACTGGTAGTGATCAATCTGTTAATGAATGTGAGATTCCAAAAGAAAATCACATCGTTACTACTGAACCAGTGTCACCATCTGATCATGTTCATCCGATGGCAAATGCTAATCGTGATAAAAAGTCTGAAAAGGTTGATGTTAAGAAAGAAAATGTTGTTAAGAATGAGGTCAAAAAGAATGAGCAGAATGAACCAAGTGACAAACCTGTTAAGGTGTTTTATCGGATGGAAGGATCCGATAAAATCATTTCTGATGAGGAATTTCCGATTAAAAATGTTAACTATTCTAAACTTGATAAAATCTGGCAAGAAAGCACAATATGGTTTCCAAAACATGAAAGAACCAATGAAATTCCACCAGAAATTTTAAAGAAACTGTTTTCAGAAGTTCCTCAAGAACCAAAAATCCATGTCACTGAGTTCATTCGACCAAATGATAAAGCAAATGGTTTTCATGAGCCTTCTTACTCGAAAGGACCACTTCCTGAGAGTTTAAGAAATCAACAGTATAATGATCAATTTCCTGTCAGATCATTTGCTTCACCAAATGCTCATTATGTGTTTGAGGAATATAGAAAATGCTTTAAATGTGGAGAACGTGGGCATTTACTTGCTCAGTGTCCATATGTAAGGCACAAAAGACATGAGGTTGAGGTTAAGAATTCCATGAAAAAGCCGATTGATCATTATATCCCACCACATAGACGGGCTGTTCCTCAACAACAACAATTTTATAATCAAAACAATTTTCAAATGAGGAACAACCGTCCAGTTCAATATGATCGAAGGAATCGGATTGCAATGGAACAATCTTGGAGAAAACCTGCGGTGAACACAACAGCTGATAGACAAAAGGTTTCACAAAAACCAATTGTCAAGTCAAATGTTGGACCTAAGTCTGTTAATTCAGATAAGGTTGCTAAGAAAGTTACTTTTAGTAACAATGTTCAGAAACCTATTGAGAAACCAAAATCTCAAATTCGTATTCTCAAAAGGTCTGAACAATCTTGGACACCTAATGGTACTCCAGGAGCTTCTACTTCGAAGGTGAGTGAGAAAAATGACACTGTTTTGAAAAATCAGAAAATGGTTGATTCAAAACAAAAAGTTGTTGAAAAAGTCATTGAGGATGTTTCTTTGAAATCAAATGTTCAAAGGCCCAAGACTCAGGCTTGGGTCCCCCGAAAGAACTAAATGTTTACTTTTTGTGTGCAGGGAGCTTCAGTTGGCCCTATTAGCAGTCTCTGGATTGTTGATAGTGGAGCTTCAGGCCACATGACGGGGGATTTGGCGTTGCTGTTGGATGTGAAGAATATTAATGGAGGATATGTCGCGTTTGCTGGTAATAAAGGAGGATATATTACGATGGAAGGAAGCGTGAGTAATGGGATTGTGACTTTCGAGCGGATTTCTTATGTCAAGCAGATAGACTATAATCTGTTGAGCGTCAGTCAAATATGTGATAAACAATTTTCTGTGCATTTTGATGACAAATCCTGCTATATTCTCAAACCGGGCTTCAAGATTCCTAAGGAGTGGGTTATGTTGATGGCACCTCGAGTCAACAATCTTTATATTCTTGATATGTCCAAGGCAATGACATCACAGGGACAGATAACATGCTTTCTATCCAAGGCGACCGAAAAAGAATCGATAATGTGGCACCGAAGAATGGGGCACATTCATCTGAGGAAAATGAATCAGTTAGTGAGAAATGGACTTGTCGATGGAGTAAACGTGAAACATTTCCATCTGAACGACAAGTGTGTGAGCTGCATGAAAGGAAAACAACACAAACAGTCCCATAAAGTGAAGAAAGTTAACTCTGTTGAGATGCCTCTTGAGCGATTGCACATGGACCTTTTTGGACCGGTCAAACGCAAAAGTCATCTTGGAGAGCTTTATTGTTTAGTCGTTACTGATGACTATTCACGATTCTCATGGGTGATGTGTTTGAAGAACAAAAGCGACACCTTTACCAACCTACAAGTTCTGTTCACTCGACTGGAGAATATATACAATTTGAAGATAAAAAGGATCAGGAGTGACAACGGGACGGAGTTGAAAAATGCAAAGATGGATGAACTTTGTGAAAGCAAAGGGATTCATCATGAATATTCGGCTCCGTATACCCCGCAACAGAACGGTGTTGCTGAAAGAAAGAATAGGACTCTGATTGAGGCTGCTAGAACAATGCTCGCTGATTCAAATCTTCCAGTAATGTTCTGGAATGAGGCGATTTATGCAGCAAACTACACTTTAAATCGGGTTCTAACAGTGAAGAAGTTTGGAAAAACATCTTATGAGCTGTTACACCGAAGAAAGCCCAATTTAGAGTATCTAGAACCATTTGGGGCGCCATGTACAATGTTGAATCCAAGCGAGAAGTTTAGTCCTAAAGCTGAGGAGGGATATTTTGTTGGATATGCAACCCCGCTCAAACGGGTATTCAACAAGAGAACTCGTCAAGTGGAGGATTGGGCTAACGTGGAAGTTCAACGTTACACACAAAATTTGCAAGGCACGGGCCCTGATTGGATGTTTGATTACAAAGATTTCTTTGAATCATTCAACCTAGATAGCTTGGTTGAAGAAGCTGTTATCAGATTACTTTACGAGTGTGAAAACGCGGCAACTTCACCGTTGATGCGTCCAATCACTGTAAACCCCCCACCAGCTTCTAATGATACTAGTGCTCCTACACAAGAAGAAGAGATGTTTCAAGAAGCTTCAACTTCACTAGACACTTCAGAATCTGAAGATGAACAATTTGAAGAAGCCGTTCTTGAACATGCAGAAGATTTAGAAGAGCAAACTGTGAACCCAACTCCAAATCCAGATGTTGCTTCATCATCTAACACGGGTCATGATCAGGATGATGTAGAGAACTTGACTGCTCAGACGGGAGTGATTGTACCTGTTAATCCGGAATCTCGGATTCATCGTATTCACCCGCTGGAGCAAGTTATCGGTGATCCTGGTAGTGGAGTGATGACCAGAGGGCAGCTTAAAAGCGTTAATTCGCCAGAGAGTTTTGGTGCTTTAGCATTGTATGCCAAAATTCAGAAATCTGGTAGCCAAAATGATTGGTCGTTTGCATGTTATGTGTCGCAGGTAGAGCCAAGGACATACAAAGACGCTTTGAATGAAGATGCCTGGGTTGAGGCAATGCAGGAGGAGTTATTGCAATTCCAGAAATTGGGAGTTTGGACGCTCACAGATTTGCCGCCGGGAAGAAAGAAAATAGGCACTAAGTGGGTGTTTAAGTGCAAAAAGGATGATCGTGGAGTTATTGTAAGGAACAAAGCCAGATTGGTTGTGCAGGGTTTTCATCAAATCGAAGGAATTGATTACAACGAAATCTATGCACCAGTAGCACGAATCGAAGCTATTCGGATGTTCCTTGCGTTTGCTTCGTATAAGAAATTCAAAGTCTATCAAATGGACGTCAAGAGCGCATTTTTGTACGGTAAAGTCAAGGAGGAGGTTTATGTCGGGCAGCCACCAGGCTTTGAGGACCCAATCCACCGGGACAAGGTCTACGTGCTAAACAAAGCTTTATATGGTTTGCACCAGGCTCCAAGACAGTGGTACGAGGAGCTAAGTACATACCTCATCTCCAAAGGATTCAAGCGCGGCCTCGTCGATTGCACCCTCTTTACGAAGAAGACGGGAGATGACTTGCTTCTAGTACAGATTTACGTTGATGATATTATATTTGGTTCAACTAACGAACTCTTGTGCAGGGAATTTGAAACTGTTATGCAGGAGAAGTTCGAAATGAGCGCTATGGGAGAAATGCAGTTTTTCCTCGGCTTACAGGTGGATCAAAGACCCGACGGGATCTTCATTCACCAGACGAAATACGTAGCCGACATCTTGAGCCGATTCCAGATGGAGGACTCTAAGCCGATGGATACCCCGATTCAACCCAATCACGGGATTGGAGTGGACGCTAAGGGGGAGCTGACAGACCCATTTACATACAGAGCAATCATCGGATCTCTGATGTATTTGACAGCGTCTCGACCAGATATTATGTATGCAACGTGTCTCTGTGCTCGCTATCAATCGAAGCCGAAACAAAGTCATCTGACGGCGGTCAAGCGTATCCTTCGATATCTGAAGGGTTGTCCATCAAAAGGACTTTGGTACCCTAATGATGATGATTTTGATTTTATTGCTTTTAGTGATGCAGATTGGGGCGGCTGTGACAAAGACAGCAAATCAACAACAGCCGGTTGCCAGTTTTTAGGGAGCAGGTTAATTACCTGGCAATGCAAGAAACAGACTTCCGTCGCACTGTCTACATGTGAAGCCGAGTACATTTCAGCCTCGAGTTGCTGTTCGCAAGTGCTCTGGATCCAACAACAGATGGTCGATTACGGTTTGCAGTTTCTTAAAACCCCTATACACTGTGACAACGAAGCCGCAATTGCATTAACTAAAAATACTGAAAATCATTCTAAAGCTAAACATATCCGGATTAAATATCATTTTATCCGTGATTGTTACGCTAAGGAATTGATTGACATGGTCAAAATCCATACTGACTACCAACGTGCAGATTTGTTTACAAAAGCTTTTGACAGATCCCGCTTTGAATATCTTTTGAAAGTAAACAATATAAAGGAAAAACAGGACTAATCGGCTCCTCGGTTTATCATTTTTTAATTTTTAGTTTTAGTTTTAACTTTTTGCTAATTGGGAATTTCTCTTTGCTAATTGGGAATTTCTCTTTACTATCATAATCCTCAAAGAAGTTGATGCTTTCGAGGGGGTTGTTTAATCCTCAAAGAAGTTGATGCTTTCAAGTGGATTGTTTCTTTCAAATTTTTGTTTTGTTTTTCAGAAAAATTAAAAACCCAAAAATATGTTCTTTATTTTAGGGGGAGTCATTTTATCAGAAAAACCAAAAACATTGAAAAATTTTCAAAATACCTAAAAATTAGAAAAACCCAAAATGATTTCCTGGATAAAAAGAGGAAATGATAGTACATCAGTGGGGATCTGACACAGGCTAAAGAATTGTATAGTTTTAATGAGACGTATGTTGATTACGTGTGATATGCTGATAGGCTTCGTAGACTATATATTGCGTGCATTAGTGATACAAACATAACAAACTACGTGTTTGTGGATGAACACCTCATAGGCATATGGTCTTAGTACCGTAATTTCGTTTGATAGGGTGTTTGTACAAAACTCGGAGGTTTAGGGTCGTTATGTTATTAGTTGTCTGGGGATAGCCTATCTGATCTTCTGCTGTAAGTCATTACGGACCTAGATCAGACAGGATGTCTTTATAAAAGAGCTTTATGCCAAAACCTAAAGTTACCGAATTGAGGAACTTTCCATGTTATATGATGATCAAAGATTATCTATAATATCGTATTGATCATTGATGCAAATCATGATTAATATCAGTCCTCAACCTGGTATGATGCATATGTTACTTTGCTGCATTAATTTGCTGACCTGTATACCTCTATGCATTATATCTTGTACAATTACAGACAACGAAAGCATAATCACGCTTTACAATGAGTCTTTGTGCAAATTACTTCTTGATACGGGAGTATGTCGTGTGTGTGGGAACCACAATGTGTTAGTCTAATACATCTAATTCGTATCATTTTAAAGCATTGCGTATTTGTCTGCATGTGAGCTTATGTGGACAACAATATCAGCAATTGCCGTGTCACATATTGTTTCTAATGATAATATTAAAACAGATCAACGCTGTGATCAGATTTCTCAGAAAACTGATATGATCCTCTTACCGGAAATCACAAAATGTTTACTGTTTTCATTTACGTTGATGCATTTTACTTTGTCGCATTTTACTTTTATTGTCAAAAAGATACAAAATCCAAAAAGATTTTAGGTGTGTTTTGATAAAAATTTCAGAAAATCCAAAAGATTTGCATTTCTGCTTTATTTTTGATATCCGGGGATGCTTGATGGTCAATTTCTGAGATTTGAGAACACCATCTGAACTTTGTAACATTCAAAATGTGAAAATTTGGGTTTTGGAAGTTTAACGGATTGAAAAATGTTGAACGGGATTCGAATTCGTGATTTGGCAAAATTTTTAGATTTTTCCATTTCACATTCGCCCCTTAAATGGGTCGAATGTGGAAAAATCATACCTTCGACCGTATTAATTTTGGGCGAATGTGGATATTTTCACCTCCGGGTGTAACTTCCACTTCTGGGTACAAAATCCACCTTCGGGTCTTTAAATAGGGGCGAAGGTGGAGCAGTTTCACACTCGTACCATTCGTTTGGGGCGAATGTGAAATTATCCCACGTTCGTCCACCACTAATGGGCGAAGGTAGCCTCTTATAAATACCTCTTTCAAGTTCGAGCCCCTCATTCAAATATTTTTCAAAAATTCTGTCATACCAAGACCTTGTTGCTTGTGTTTTCTACGATTCATTGATTTGTTCCCTTGATATTTCTGATCATTTTAAGACTAATATTGCAGGTAACGGACATCAAATCAGATCAAAATTGATCGGTTTAAGAACACGACCTAGGGTTTCAAGTTTTGGGGTTTTAAATGTTGATTGATGTTTGTTTTTTATTTCCGATCAGTTTTCATAGGTTTTAGGGGGAGAATGTGGAAGGAATTAGGATAATAACATGTCTAGATGTTAGTTTTGATCGATTGAACACTGTTGAACCCTAATTCCACTTTAAAACCTATGTAAACTGATTAATTGACAAAATTGTTTATAAACGAGTGTTAGTCGGACTTGTTAGCATACATTAGAATCAAAAATACAGGTTAAAACAAACAATGGCAAAAATTTAAATTTTGGGGGTAAACTATTGCACATTCGGGTGTGATAAACGGTCGAAGGTGAAAATGGTTGGGCGAATGAACATAAAAACGGACGAATGTGATTTTTTAATCAAAACTTTTTCACTTTCGTCCATATATTTTCACATTCGACCATATGATCTTACATTCGGCCATTTCAAAAGGGGCGAATGTGCAGATTAGTTTTGACCAAAATTTTTTTATAATTTGTCGTTTTTGTGTTTTGACGTGTTTTTATTGATTTTTATGTGCAGATGGCTGAACAACCCGAGAATATTGAATCACCAGCAGTGAATGTTGAAACTCCAGCTGAGATCACAGTTCAAGATCCAGTACCAGTAGCTGAAACATCTGTTCCTAGCAGTTGGCCTTTTGAACGATCGCACAACTGTTGCGCTTATCTAGGAGATGTTGAGAAGAACACGGAGTTTACTGGGATTATAGAATTTCTGAAGAGGAGCAGGATTGTTCATGCCTTAGCCACACCAACCATCATATACAAAGACATCATAGAAGACTTTTACCAGAATGCTAAGTATGATTACTGGGAGAATCAGACGATAATCAAGAGCAAGATTCAGGAGATGGAAATGTTCTTGACTGAAGCTGACATTCGAGAGGCGTTACAGATTAAGTTCGAAGATAGTGAAGATCCCAGGGAGTTATCGTGGACAGAATAGAAGGCGTGCTTGTTAAGAATGAAATACAAAGGTCCAATCACTGACGGATCTATGTATAAGGGGAAGCTGGGAGTGCAGTACAAGTATTTTGCACATGTTCTGATTCATGTCTTTGGATGTGTGAGTGGTGGTTATGACGTGATGAGAAGGAGTTTGAGTTCATTAATGGTTGCGTTGACACTCAACAAACCATTTAATGTTTCTGGGATGATTCTTGATCACATGCTGGAGATGCTGAAGGGAATGAAGAATAAGAAGTTCATGTTGTATCCGAGGTTTCTAATGATGATCTTTGACTACAAGTATCCTATGCTGAAAAAGGATCCGACAATGATCCTAGGTCAAGATCACATGAATATTAGAACCTTGATGAGGATGAAAGGTTACAAAGGTGTGTCTGATAGTGAGAAGCCACCTAACAGGAGATTATTTGGCGCTTTGGCTCGTCCGGATTACATTGATCCTGGCAAGAACAAAGCAAGGCATGATGATAGTGACTCAGACAATGATGATCCCTTAGTGTATGTTGATTCAAGCACTAAGCGGAAACGTCAAGTAGTCAATCCTGGAGCCAAAGGGAAGGGCAAGGGAAAGGCTATAGATCAGGGAAGCACTAAGCAACAAGTAGCTAGAAAGAAATCGACGGCAAAGAAAGGATCGGGTTTGGTGGATGAAGAGTCTGTATATTCAGAAGAGACTGAGGTTGATGAGCAGTGGGATTCTGATGATGAGAACGTGAGGACCACCAAACGTAAGGCCACTATGGTTGGTGAGTCTGAATCCTTGAATCAGTCGATAGAAGAAGCTGAGAGAAGAAAGAAATCAGTTGAAGATGAAGGTTTAGGTGTTGACCTAGCTGAACTGAGTGTTGGAGAAACTGTAGTTGTGAATTTGCCTAAGAAGACAAAGAAACAAAAGACTATGGCAAAGAAATCAAGCGTAAAAGAACTGAGAGAGAAAGAGTTGGCTCAGTTGTTGAAGGGAAAGAGATTACCTGATGCTGGAACACCTTCTAAGCTATCTTCACCAGTTGCCAAGAAGCAGAAGAAAGCAAAAGAGGCAGAGACTTTACCAATCGATCAGTTTAATATCGATATGGATAAAGTGCTCGATATGTTTAGAAAGCCTCAAAAAGAGAAAGTTGTTGAAGTTGAGCCATCCAGATCAAAGTCAAAGAAAGTGACTGTTGATGATGATGTTATGAAACAGGTTAATAAGAAGATGGAGGACATGATGAAGATGCTGGTTGCTCAACAAGCTGAGATTACTAAGTTCAAGCAGAATGAGGAGAAGATGCTCCAAATTGTAGTTGCGTCGAAATCTAATCAGGATGATATAAATGATAAGATTAAGTTGATTGAAGCAAAGAATGAGAAGCTTGAAAGAAAATGTGAAAGAAACAAGAGCAAAATCAAACTGATTAAGGCTGATAACAAAGAATTAAAGAAGGAAAACAAACGCCTTTGTGGTTTGATTGAAGAGCTTTATAGCAGAGCACCCCAGTTGAAAGAGGGTGAAGAAGATGAAGAAGAAGATGAACAGAAAGTTGATTATGAGTATTCTGATTCTGAGAAAGAAGAAGATGATGATGAAGATGATGATGGATCGGATAAAAGTGATGATGACAATGATGATGATGATGACAATAATGATGATGATGATGATGATGCTGAAGGTACGGGGAAAAAGCAAGGTGATGAGTTTAGCAGTGGAAGTGATCATGATGGAGGAGATGATACTTCTAGATTTAGTTATGAAAAGAGAACACCACAGAAGAAGAAAGATACTGGAGAATCGAGTTCCAAGAAGAAAGGTGGGAATGTTGATTCGGATGAAAGTATTTTCTGGAACGAAAAGGTGAGATCTCTGTCTGATGATGCTAAACAGATATATAAGAATATGTTGGAAAAGAGAGAGTGGACCATTGAGTTCACAGGATGCTTCGCTGAAATATTCCAGACTGATGATTTGAGATATGAGTTGGAATATGAAGATCCAGATCTTGAAGAAGGGGAATTACCTGCATCTGTGGCGAAAGAAATACTAGATGGTCTCGCACAGAGGGTAGGAAAGACGTTTGAGGAGTTTATGATGGATGAATCGATTCCTGATATTCCTGAAAAGGATATGGGAAGTCATTCAGATGATGTGCATACTCCAGAGAACAATGAAGTTGAAGTAGAAGATATTACTCATGAAGAGTTTCCCCAGTATTTCAGACAAGATGATGAGAATGAAGTATTTCCTGACTTCACTGAGATACCAAATAAGTCAGCGAAACAGAAAGCAAAGAAAAGAAGTGAAGAGTTTGTTGAGAAAGTATTTGGTACTGAAAAGAAAGATTCTTCTAACCAGTCTGATGAGTTGAAGAATTATATGAAGAAGTTGAAGGAAATGGATGAGAACCGACCTAAGCCTGAAGCTCAAGGTAACTTTTATCGATTTCATAATGCCAAGTTCAAAGGCAGAGCTCTCGGGTGGACTTACTTAGGCAGACTGAAGTGTATTGCTGCAAAATGGGAAACCGGAATTCTGTACTTCAACAGATTCTGTGACTTGCTTACTCTACCGTACTGGGCGGTGAGAGACTTATGCAGATTCCCAATGTCAGGTGCCGAGGTAAATGGATCACATGTCGGTTGGTGCACAGACAAATTGGTTTGGGAAAGTCGTACGAGATGGAACAGGTTCAAGCCTCAATATCCCGAAGAAAAGAGCATAGGGATATTGATCCACAAACCAATATGAAGCGTGTTACTTTGATTTATAAAGCACCTAATGTGATGAGGAAGATACCGTTGATGCCAATGCCACAGCATTTCAGTGCTGATTTCATCTTTTGGTATTATGATTGGAGGAAGGCAGAAGCGGTGATCGTGTTGAGGGATGGAAAGGATAAATACAAGCATGTTCGTGTATTTGATCCTATGTGGCTGATTAATTGCACATTCGAAGACATCATCATGTTGTTCTACAATCCGATTTACTATGAACCCAATGACTTTGCTCAAGCGAGAAAGTATACACAAGTTGTTGGAGTGTGTTTTGCGTATGATATAAATGCAGGAAGCAACTTGGAGGGTAAACTTGGCAAGACTGTGAAGATGGCCAATGTGTCAAAGCCTGTGAAGAAAACATTCGAGCCGCCAATGACTTCTGAGCAGAAGAAGCAGCTCAGAATCAAATTGATGAACAAGACGATGGACTATCAGAGAAAACTATCCAATCAATAGTCGAGGGGGAGTTTGTTGATGCGTTTTGCGACTAAGGATTGGATATACAATAATTAACATATGTTAGTGATGGCCGAAGGTGAATCAGGATGGGGCGAATGTAGATATGTCTGGGCGAAGGTAGACTGATATGGGCGAAGGTAGATCTGAAGTGGATGAAGGAAGAATGGATATGTACAAGAAGACACATTCGACCACTTGTAGTGGGCGAATGTGGAAAATACTCACATTCGACCAGTTGTAAGGGGCGAATGTGCAGTGCCTATATATAGATTTTGAGTTTTTGATAATATAAGAGGGTTGTCATTTGTGTCCAGGTTCAGATCAGGTTTATAGGTGTTTTTGAGAGATTATCTGTGTGATCTAGATTAACATAAACTCATTGTAAATGCTTTTTGAATGAAAGTTAATATATGAAATGTTATTGAAAATGATCTTGATTGTGTCGTGATTTGTGTTTTATCAATTTGTTCAGATCTAGGGTTTCCGCACCTAGATTTGTGACTTGTATGATCGTGTAATCCTGTTTTAGCTAAAATCCATCGCTCACAGGCATCACGGGCGGGAGCCATTTCGCCCATAGACAGGCCCTTTATGACCGTATCATGGCCATCCGCATGGCTATTAGCATCGGTGCACCGCAGTACCAGTACCCACCTCCCCCACTTCAGTGACGCAGCTGCTGCCGAGACGCCACGATGACTGTACAGTATCAGGATGATGTAATAATAGCTTATCTTTTTACCTATCCTGGCGGGTTGTGCCAGTGAAAGTAGTATGATCTTTTGTCTGTATTTCTAAAACGATGTAAGTGGGACGGTGTACCCACCATTTTGTTGTATTTAACAAATGATGTACTCATGGTTGGAATTAATGGAAAAATCATGTTATTCTGGTAAAATATGTTGTTATTACAATATACATCTTGTGATTGTCTGTGGTTGTTATTCATTATTTATTGTGTGGATTGTGGTTTGTGTGTGATGTGATGATGATGATTATATTCATGTTGTGTGTTGTTACTTATGCGTTGTGTATGACAATATTTGTATGAATGTTCGTCAAAATTAACCTTTGATAATTATTATTGAAGAATAATGGCACCGGCCACGCGAAGTAACACAGGCAACGATGGATTGCCTACAACCCCCGTTGAACTGGAACAACTGATCTCGGAGCGCGTTGCCCGAGCCATCTCGGAGCGCGTTGCCCGAGCCATCGCGGAACATAACGCCGCACGTACTGACGCATCCAGAGATGAAACGGGTGCGACCGCCGTGAGACCTCCCCCACTGGTAAGAGGTTTATGAAAAAGTGAAATGTTGGGAGCTTGTCATAATGCTCCTATTCCATAGTAACATATTATCTTATTATTGCAGAAACCGCCTCACGTGAACGTGGTTGCACGTTCAAGGCCTTCTTGGATTGTAAACCGATTAATTTCAGTGGTACGGAAGGTTCGGTTGGGTTACTTAAATGGTTCGAGAAAACTGAAGCGGTGATCCGCATTAGCAGCTGCACTCCTCGTCAGACAGTAATGTACTCAACAAATATGTTTATGGACCAGGCCCTGACTTGGTGGAATAGCCAGGTCCAGTCATTGGGAGATGATGCAGCATATTCTCTCTCATGGGTGGATCTGAAAGAACTCATGATCGCTGAATACTGCCCGGCAAGCGAGGTACAAAAGCTCGAATCCGAATTATGGAATCTCACTATGGTAGGTGCGGACGTGGCAGGTTATACGTCCAGATTCCATGACCTTTCTAGGTTGGTTCCTCGGTTGGTCACACCAGAGAATAAGAAGATTGAGCGGTATCTATTCGGGTTGGCACCTCAGATCCGTAGCATGGTCACCTCCTCCAAGCCCACGACTATGCGTGAGGCCATTGACCTTGCTCTAAGCCTTATAGAAGATGCCATCCGAATGGGCACTCTAAATCGAAAGGTGTCGGGATTGAAGATTTCAGAGACTAGCAGTGTTGAGGGAAAGAATCTGGGTTCAAGTGCGGGTGTTGGGTCTAGTGAGCAGGTGAATATGTCAAAGTTTGGGAAACGGAAGAGGAATGAGAGGAAGAAGGAAGGGTCGACTGGAAATTCTAACAAGAAGGGTAAGGGGTATGTGGCAACCGGGCGTGGGAATGATGGGAAGACGGGTTATCAGGGGAAGAGTAATGAAGTGATTTGTGGAAAGTGCTGCCGTAGGGAGCACAAGACCGAGGAATGTAGGTCGGGAACACCCAAAAACTGGTGGAGCGAGGCCATGCTTCGCGTGTGGGTCGCCCGACCACTGGAAGAGGGACTGCCCAAAACTAAACAATCAAGCACGTGGAAGGGCGTTTGTGATTGGTGCTGGTGACGCACGACAGGACCCTAATGTGGTCACCGGTACGTTCCCTCTTAACAATCATTATGCTTCTGTTTTATTTGATACTGGTGCCGATTTTAGCGTCGTATCTGTTGACTTTAAACGATTACTTGGGCTGAAAACAAGTAAGCTAGATACACCTTATTCTATAGAATTGGCAAATGGTAAAACTATAGAAACAAGTGAAGTGCCGAAGGATTGTAGATTGAATCTTTGTGGGCACGAATTTAGTATTGATCTCTTACCGGTAGTATTGGGTAGCTTTGACATAGTCGTTGGTATGGATTGGTTATCTGCACATCGCGCCGTCGTTGTTTGTAACGATAAAATAATTCAAGTTCCTCTCACGAGTGGTGAAACTCTTTCGATTCAAGGGGAAAGGCGTGGGACTCCATTGAGAATTATTACGAGCATGAAGGCCCGGAAGTGCTTGCGAAAGGGTCTTATTGCATTCTTGGAACATGTGGTAGATAAG
The DNA here is from genome assembly GCA_030844895.1 of Ambrosia x helenae. Lineage (NCBI taxonomy): Eukaryota > Viridiplantae > Streptophyta > Magnoliopsida > Asterales > Asteraceae > Ambrosia > Ambrosia x helenae. The sequence continues at coordinate 1,423,643 of CM061229.1, forward strand.
AAGGCCGACGAACGAAAGCTAGAAGATATTCTGATAGCGAGAGAATTTCCTGATGTGTTTCCTGAAGACTTGGCGGGGTTGTTACCACCTCGACAAGTCGAATTCCGTATTGATCTTGTTCCTGGAGCTGCTCCTGTAGCGCGATCGCCATACCGCTTAGCTCCGTCCGAAATGCAGGAATTTTCCAGTCAATTTCAGGAATTGCTGGACAAAGGATTCATAAGACTGAGTTTCTCACCTTGGGGAGCTCCTGTCTTGTTTTTGAAAAAGAAAGATGGCACTTTTCGTATGTGCATTGATTATCGGGAGTTGAACAAGTTAGCCATCAAGAATCGTTATCCTCTTCCCAGGATTGATGATTTGTTTGATCAACTCCAGGGATCCAGTTTTTATTCCAAGATCGATCTACGGTCCGGTTATCATCAGTTACGTATCCAAGAGGAGGATGTACCAAAAATGGCTTTTTGGACTCGTTATGGTCATTATGAGTTCTTAGTGATGCTGTTTGGTTTAACTAACACACCGGTAGTTTCCTGGATTTGATGAATCGCGTGTGTAAGCCGTACTTGGATAAGTTCGTTATTGTTTTTATTGATGATATATTGATCTATTCTCTCACCAAGAAAGATCATGAAAATCACCTTCGTTTAATCCTGGAATTATTGCGCAAGGAGAAGCTTTATGCCAAATTTTCAAAATGTGACTTCTGGATTCGAGAGGTCCACTTCCTAGGCCACGTGGTGAATGAAAAAGGTATACATGCCGATCCCGCCAAGATCGAGGCAATCAAAAATTGGGACGCACCTAAAACTCCTACCGAAGTTCGACAATTTCTTGGCCTTGCGGGTTACTATAGAAGATTCATCGAGACTTTTTCTAAAATAGCACAGTCCTTGACCATGCTAACCCAAAAGGATAAAAAGTTCGAGTGGACTGGAAAACAAGAATCCGCATTTCAATTGTTAAAGGAGAAGTTATGTGGCGCTCCAATATTATCACTCCCCGATGGTACGGAATATTTTGTGGTCTATTGTGATGCTTCGCATCAAGGCTTAGGTTGCGTGTTAATGCAACGGGAAAAGGTGATTGCATATGCTTCCAGGCAATTAAAAATCCATGAGAAGAATTACACTACACACGATTTGGAATTGGGTGCAGTGGTATTCGCTCTCAAGATTCGGAGGCATTATTTGTATGGAACTAAGTGCACGATCTTCACTGATCATAAGAGTTTGCAACACATCTTTGATCAGAAAGATTTGAATATGCGACAACGGCGATGGGTTGAATTATTAAACGATTACGATTGTGAAATAAAGTATCATCCCGGAAAGGCGAACGTTGTGGCAGACGCCTTAAGTCGCAAGGAACGGGTTAAGTCCTTACGTGTCCGAGCTTTGGGTTTGACTATTCACACGAATCTAACGGACCGAATTTGTGAAGCCCAAATTAATGCTCTGAAGCCGAGAAGGTGAAAGGTGAAAGGTTGCGGAAAATGGTTGATTCATTGGAGCCAAAGGCGAACCAAACCCTATATTTCATGAATAGAATTTGGGTTCCAGTATATGGTGGATTACGTGAGCTAGTATTGGCTGAAGCTCACAGCTCTCGATATTCGGTTCATCCCGGCGCGGACAAAATGTTTCATGATTTGAAAGAGCATTACTGGTGGCCGAATTTCAAGAGGGATATAGCGGCTTATGTTGCACGTTGTTTAACTTGTGCAAAGGTCAAAGCCGAACACCAGAGACCGTCCGGTTTGCTCCAGCAACCGGAAATACCTGAATGGAAATGGAAACAGATTTCCATGGATTTCATTACCAAATTACCCAGGACAACAAGCGGCCATGATATGATTTGGGTAATTATTGATCGATTGACAAAATCCGCACACTTCCTTCCAATTCGCGAAACGGATAAATTGGAAAAATTGACCCGTTTGTATAACAAGGAAGTGGTGTCTAAACACAGTGTACCTATCTCCATCATCTCCGACCGAGATAGTCGTTTCACCTCAAGATTTTGGGAAAGTTTGAACGAAGCTCTCGGTACCCGCCTAGACATGAGTACCGCATATCATCCTCAATCCGATGGTCAAAGTGAACGAACCATCCAGACCTTGGGGAATATGTTACAAGCTTGTGCAATCGATTTCGGTGGTAATTGGGATACACACTTACCATTAGTGGAATTTTCGTATAACAATAGCTACCATACGAACATTCAGGCTGCACCTTTTGAAGCTCTATATGGACGTAAGTGTAGATCTCCGCTATGTTGGGCTGAAGTCGGAGAGAAACAACTTACCGGGCCCGAAATTGTTCAAGAGACGACGGACAAAATCTTTTTGATAAAAGAACGTCTCAAAGCGGCCCGTGACCGGCAGAAAAGTTACGCGGATATGAGGCGAAAGCCTTTGGAATTTCAAGTCGGAGACAGGGTCCTACTGAAGGTGTCACCTTGGAAAGGTGTCGCGCGCTTTGGAAAGCGCGGGAAGTTGAACCCACGGTATGTTGGTCCATTCGAAATTTTGTCCATAGTAGGCCCTGTGGCATACAAGCTCAAGTTACCACAAGAGCTTAGCGAGATACATGACACGTTTCACGTGTCGTATTTGAAAAAGTGTCTTTATGACGAAACTCTTATTATCCCTGCCGACGATATCCACATCGACGATAAGATACATTTTGTCAAAGAACCAATCGAGGTAACTGATTGGAAGGTCCAAAAACTGAGACGCAGTAAGATCAGGTTGGTCAAAGTGCGTTGGAATGCCAAGCGTGGACCGGAGTTCACGTGGGAAAGGCTGGACCGGATGAAGCAGAAATATCCCGCCCTATTCGAGAAGATCCCTGTACCGGAGAACTCGAAGTGAATTCCGGGACGGAATTCTCTTAACGGGGGGAGAATGTAACAACCGGCAAAAATGAGGTAATTCCGTACTAATTAATTAATATGTGATTAACGTAACTTAGTGCACATACACGTTAATTATTTAACGGAGGCCTTAGAGAATAGTAAATTCCCATATGATGCATAGGAATGCATACGTTTAATGGTAAAACATGATAGGATTATGTGCGAATAAACTATCCGGTATGGACGTTGGTGATTACCCGGCAAAAATTAAATAAACGAAAAGGATCCCGGACACCCAGGATATAAAATAAAGGGTATTTTCACATAATATAATGTGTTTTGGAACTCCAAAACCATAAGTGAAAACTTTCCATACAAATCTCCCGGTAACGAATAAAGTGCGCGTACCGCACCCGGTACGCGTATAACTCATAATTTCACCCGACAAGAGCCTAAATAACCAATCAACACTTAAACTAGGCTATGTTTAAGGGTTATTAGATGCACTTTTAATGTCCGAATAACACGCGATTAAAGTCCGAAAAATACCCGAACGACAAGGAATTGAACTTAACAAAACATTGGTAAATATTTTGTGTTGTGGACCCCACCTAAACCCCTCAAGAACCGGCCACCCCTAAATCCACACTCCAAATCTTCTTTTTGTGTACTAAACAATCTTGAAATGATGTGCAAGTATGGATGGAAATTGTATAGATATATGGAAAGATTGTTCATGTACTAGAAGATTACAACCCACTCCTTTTCTTTAAAAAAATTTCGGCCACCATCCCTCACCATATCTCCATGGATTGGTTAGTACAAGAAGACCATAATCTAAGGGATCTCACATCTAAAATAAATCTAGGATAGATTATATGTGAGATTGTGAGTCCTTGGAAGATTATATATAAAAAAAAACTCCCTTTTCTTCTTCATACCTCACGGCCATATACACACACATACAATCCATCCAAGATCATCCTTGTACAACATAAATCTCATGAATCTTTCGTAGATTATATGCAATTTTTGGGAGATATGGAAGGAATATAAAAGAAAGCATGTGTTATACTTGAATATCTAAGCAAAATTTCTTCTTCTTTTGCTCCCTTTGGGCCGTATGTTTACTAGCACACACACACACACACACACACATTTCTTACAAATTTTAACACCTCCAAATCACTCCTAAACATCCATCCTCCAAGCCCCCGTTGTGTGTTTCAAGCTTGGTGCTTAACCACTAAGGAAGAACACACTAAACCCAATCATAATCAAGCATTGAAAGCTTCCCTAGCCTTGTGCTAGTTGTAAGTATTCTTGATCATGTTTTGTCTTTAAAAAGTTTATGTTTATTAGCTTAAAGCAAGTTGTATAAGGGGTGGACTTGAATAAGCTTTTCATAAGAAACACATATGGTTTTAAAGACTAAAATGGTGTTTAGTTATTGTGAATGAATGGAAAGTTTAGTGATGGATGTTAAATATTCTTGTAGTTTTTACTAAAAGGATGAATACTTGAAGAAAAATAGTGATTTGAGTAATAATTGTTAATGGGATTTGGATGAACTTGAAAGTGATTTTAATCATCATAATTTAAAGAAATAAGACTTGTTAAAGTGATATTTTTGCTAGGAAAATTGTATTGTAAAAATCACATTATTAAAGTCTACTAACTTGAAAAATGGAAATTGGACTTGTTGGACAAAATACACAAATCACACATATTAGTAGCCTTATTAAGGGTATATGAGACTATTAAAAGTGTTTAAATGTAAAAATAATCCAACATTATAAAGACGATCCTTTAAAGTCCACTAGTTTAGGAGGAAAATGCTAATCTTGAAAGTTAGTATGGAAGAATGCAACTTTTATAAGTTAAGGGACTAATGTTGTAAATTTAAAAGTTGAGGGACTAAAATGGATATTTTAGAAACTTGAGTCTAAAAATGAAATTATGGAAAGTTTGGTGTCAAAAGTATAAATAATAATTTTTCAAGGTTGATTTGGTAAATATTAGTAAACATACTTATGTATTTTGTATAAAAGTGTATTTTTATAAAATAGAATTTTATAAAAATATGGACTTTTTCTAACATAAGAATTATTATAAAAACAAGGGTTTTATAAAAATGTTAGACAAAGTAAAAACTTGGGAGAACTTATATTAAAATAAACACTTTTATATAAATGGGAATATAAAAGTGTTGGAACATTTTTGTATATAAGTTTTCAAGTTTTGTGTGAAAAATACAAAAGTATTTTAAAACCTTCAAAGTAATATGTGTTGAGAATTAAAAAATTGAATGATATTTCTAGAAAACACATATTGGAAAACTTGAAAAAATTAACTATACATATATATAAGTTACGAAATCGGACTTGGACGTGTTGACGAACATTGACGTAAAAGCGGACAAACAAGAAAAATATCGTTACGGAAAGATAAGTAAAAATATATTTTAAGGAGTTAAAATATATATAACTTGGGTGAAAAAAAATTACATAACACTTTCCTAAGTGTTGGAAAATATTCTTGGGAGAAAGTATGACGTGAATAATCTAAGGATTAAAAACGTTAAACGAACGTATGGACTTAACGAGGAAAATACATACATATATATATATATATATATATATATATATATATATATGTTCGGTTCGACAAAATTCTAGTATATTTACTTAATGGGAAAGCAAATATACGGGAAGGAAAACCGAGACGAGTAAATAATATATATATATATATATATATATATATATAGGATTTGGATCATTTGAGAACCACTATTTAGGGAGAGAACCAAAGAACCAAGTGTGAACACAAAAACCCCTCCACCAAAAAATAAAAAAAAAAATAATAAAAAAATTATATAACCTATAAAATAAAAAAATAAAAAAAGTAAAAACACCAAAATGTTTTTTTAGTGTTAATCTTTCTGAAAAAAAAATAAAAATAATACAAAAAAAATAAAAAAAAACAAAAAATTGGCGTTTTTTACGTCATAATTACGTCATATACCGTATGCACATGTGCATTTCACTATTAGAGCACACTTTTGGATAAATTATCAATTGCCATAATGAAATGATCATTTAAATGGACGTGATATGATATATAAGGTGGAAAAAAAAATTATTCAATGATCTTTAAATAAACGCGAAGTGCATTTCACTATTATAGTTAGGTTTTTTTTTCATGGGTTTAGCTTTAGGGTTTAGTTTTTAGGTATGATGGGAATGGGGTTAGGTTTTTTTGGGGTTGTTGGTGAATAAACTTAAAAAACCCCCTATATAAAACAATAAAATAAGATAATTGTACTACATGCACATGTGCATTTCACTATTATAGTTAAGTTTTTTAATTGGTTTAGCTTTAGGGTTTAGTTTTTTGGTATGGTGGAAGAGGGGGTATCTTTTTGGGGGGGATGGGATGGAGCGTTTTGGTTTTTGGGGGGTGTGGGGTTAGCTGCACATGTGCATTTCATAATTGGGGGGGGGGGGGTTGGGGCGGTGGTGTGGGGGATGGGGGGTTTAGGTTTTTAGGGAGTGAGGTGGGTGGGTTTAGGTTTTTAGGGGGTGAAGGTGGGGTTTTTAGGTTTTTTTTGTTTGTGTTGACAATGGTTCTCTGGTTCTCTCCCTAAAGTTGGTTCTCATATGATCCCTACCCTATATATATATATATATATGTATACCGAACCGACGAGATCCTAGTATATTTACTTAATGGGAAAGTAAATATACGGTGTGGTGAGTCGAGTCGGGCGTTAAAGATGTATTATCGAACGACAAGACCTTAGTATATTTATTTGAATGGGAAAATAAATATGCGGTAAAGTGAGTCGGGTCGAGTGTTAAAAAGATATTACATCGAACGATACGATCTTAAGTATAATTATTTAATGGAAAATAATTATACGTTAAGTGAATTCGAGTCAAGGATAATATTATACAAGTTAAAGAAATATTAACGCGAATATATATATAACTTGTAAGAAAGGGGTAATCCATCACCAACGAACCTAGGATACACGTTTAATTAAACGGAGAATTGGAATAAATCGTGGTTTGGGAGTTGGGTGTACAACTTGCCGAAGCACATACACTATAGGTATAGTGGCTTATACGTCTAGGACGTTTGTAGGTGTTTGACCTCAAGCTTACTATTCTCTCTTTGAGCCAAGCACGTATTCAGGTGAGTTTCACGGCCCCATTTTAAACTATTTTACATTTTTCGGGGGAAAGATATGTTAGGGAAAATGTTTGACGGGATAATTACTTGAGTTGTGATCGCCACTCAGGGTTGAGTCCTCTCTTCTATAACCATTAATTCAGGGAAATGAAACCGAAGGAATATTTGGATAGTACTATTGGTGCCTAACAAGACCCACCCATAATCAATAGCGTCGATTATGCATCAGCGTATGCCAGGGGTGCACGTATTCTGATATCAAGTCGTGGGATACCGAGTAACAACTTGGAGCGGGGCATTATTATTAGTCTTGGTTTGGTTATAGGCTCAAGTAGAATTGTAGGAATTTGCAACTCCTATAATTTGTCATAACATGGTATTTCTCAAGAAATAAAGTTTTGGAAACTAAAACCTGTTAACTCCCCAATATTTATATATTGACGATTTTTAAACATATCTTTCAGGTAATTGAATGATGAAGGATGGAGTGGCTAGCTGGGTTGGGGGATCTCACTCTTGAGCGTCGGTTGTTTTGTAGGGGTTTCACTTTTATTTCCCAAGTGTTGGGATATATTTGGGAAACCTCCTTTATTGCATGAAAACAATTTGGTTTATGGTTATGTAAACTTAAAACATAGTTACGACGCCTTAATAAATGATCCCTTTTTGTAATTACTTATAGTTTGCGTTAATCTTGACTTTATGCCATTGAACCGTCGCGCCACGTGTTTCCGCCATTGGCGTGGTGTGACATTATATGATATAAATTATCAAGAAGTTTGAAATCTATTACAATATATATGTCTCACGATCTTATCAAAAGGAAAAAAAAAACAAATTGTTAATGTCTAAAACTCATCTCCACATCGTCCCTTTGTTTTTTTTTTCTTTTATTAAATGAAAATCCACGTACGTATAAATTGAAGTTAAAATTTATCTTTACTTTGATAGCATTCTCTTTATCATGTGTATCTAGAGGTGTACAAACCGGGTAACCGGTTTGTTCCTTGGTGAAGACAAACTGAAAAAAAAAACCGTTTTTTAAAGCGGTTTTTCTTAAACCGGTTGTAAAAAAACGGTTTTTTTTTAAACCGGTTTCGGTTTTAATATAGGTTTTTTTTTTTTAAATCGGTTTTTTTGTACACCTCTATGTGTATCATTATCATCTCAGATTCTCAACTAATTTGTATCTATCTCATTTGTCTACATACTCCTACTACTTAGAGCATGTTGGGTTTCATATAACTTTGAATTTATGTGTTTCGTGCTTGGACTTCCATACTAAAGTTCATATAAATAGATGTTTGAATTATTTATTAACATAAAATTAATGATCTATCGTATTCTCTTGAGTTTAGGTATTAAATATTTCATTTTGTGTTTCAAAGAAAATTTTTGTATGCATGTTGTTGACGCGAGACCTTTTTATTTAAAAAAAAAACACTTTTTAAATAAATTGATGTTTCTAAGGGGTGAATTTGACATATTTTTGTTGTGATTTTCAGGGAGGGGGTATGACAAGTATAAGAGGGGGGTATATTTAGCCCACCCCTTATTCAATCATGATATTAACTATTCAGATCGAGTTGTACGAGAAGGTAAACCATATCACGAACTGATGAAGGTTGAAGCACCCAAAATGGAGTTCTTGTATGAGTTTACCATAGTCACAAGAAGTTGTTTTTATACAAATGGTGTTTGTATAAATATTATTATTATTGTTGTTGTTGTGGAGGAGGAGGAGGAGGAGATAGGAGATGGCAAGGAGAGGGAGGGTGGCGGTTGTGACGCCCGTCACCCTCATCTTTATCAAGTTGTCAATAGTAGTCCTTCATACATTCAAGTGTTTCTATTTTTGTCCTTGTAATTTTGAATCGTTTTCGTATTTAATGAAAAGATCGAATTCAATGTTTATCATTGCATTTATAATGAATCAACTCTTCGTTTTAATCAAATACATATATTGAGACATTATACGAAATGGCTTTTATAAAAAAAAAAAAAAAAAAAAAAAAAAAGGTTGTAAAAACAATATGGGTAACCTAGTTAACTTTGGTTAACTTTTATGAAGGAAAACTTAACCAAACTATAATATAACTAATCTAAAGTAACTGCAGGGACCAAAAGCGTCATTTGTTGAAAGTTATGTTTGAACCAACCCAATCCTGCCCCCTGTTCGTATTTCCCGCCATAGAACTCCGGTCACCGGAATTTGTTCTGACCAGCATTCAATCATGCACTTTAATGCTTTTAACTCGTTTTTATCATTGTCGAATCTTTTCTCCATTGTAAATGAACTATTTCAAGCTATTTTATTATGTATTAACATGGTTTAAATCGGACATAATGATCCATTTAAATGTAATCGTCGACCTTAACTCCTGATGAACGTGGTAATGAAGGTTTAATAATGCGCCAAATTGTATGTTTTTGATGTGTTTTTTTTATGATTAAATGTAATGAATAAGATACATAATTACACAAAGTTGGTTTGTTTTAGGTTTAATGGCGGAAATTGGAAGGAATTAAAGCTATTTGTGGTAGAAGCGTAGTGTCCGAAGATGAAGACATGAAAATATCGAAATGTTCGGTATCTTAGTTAAAGCTAATTGGAGTTGGAAAGGTGTTTGGATAAGAAGGAACAAGATTCAAGGATGTTTGGATGTAGATTTTCGAGGAATGATGAAGGAAATTATGATGGAAGTCATATGTCATACCCTACGGTTCTTAACCGTACGCTACGGTTGGGTTAGAGTCTTGAAAGGAGTCCAATTCAGCAAGTGTGAAACGTACCCTACGGATCAGGGTCTAGGCTATGGCTTAAAGAAGCTAGAAAACTCAGCAATGGTGAACCGTAGGCTACGGTTCCCACTCATAGCCTACGGCGCGAAGACTCGAAATATGGAAAGTTAGTTATTTTGTGATATAAAGCTATACTTTCAACCCTAATCCTTCTTGGCCGATTTTAGTAAAAAATAATCATTCTTGGAGGGGATTTTGGGCAACTATAATCAAGAATCAACATCAATTAATCATCCATTCGATTGGGATCAACATGTTCGGCTATAATTCTACATCTTTTGTGTTATTTCTTACCACCATGAGCATCTAAACACTTTTATAATCACCTCCGGGTGCAAGGTTCATTTGTGAAACCTTTAAACTTGTTTGATTTGGTACTTGGGATTGTTTTTCATTCATTTAAAGAATGTTTGTGGTTTTAATCATTTAAACAATTCATGTGTGTTGCAATTACTTGTCTTTTTATCATTCGCATTCGGTTTTCTTGCATCGTGAGCAGTTTGATTATCAGGTGGGTAATTGATACATGTGGGTTGGCAATTGAATTGTACAAGTTATTATTAAAAACTTATGTTTAATTGTCACTTGAATTGAAACCGTTTAAGAAAGCCATTTCTATGTGGTATCCTATCATTTAACCAGGGTTGAGTGAATCATTGAACCGAAAACTCGGAGGATGTTACTTCTTTCGCATTATTGTTTACGAATTTTTAAATCAGTTTCTTGGATTTCAAAGCAAACAACAAAGTAATTAGGTTTTAGTTTAATAGCTAAGCATACAAAATAGCAACTGTCCACCGATTCCCTGTGGAGACGACTCAGTTCCATTATACTATATTTTCACTTGTTTTTTATTGACCGCACGACATCGATCAAAATGACGCCGTTGCTGAGGAATCGGTGCGCTTAGTTAGATAGTTTTGTTTTAGTTTCAATTGTTTTTCTAAAAAATATAAAAAAACCAAAAATATTTTCTTTTTCCAATCTTTTAGTTTAAGTATTGTTCTGTTTTGTGTAGTTAGGTATTACACTTGGTTTGCTTGTTTGTGTTTGTGCCGGAAATTAAGTTGCATGCATCATACACATCGTTCGGGCAAAACTTCACCATTAATTTACGATCCAGAAATTGAGAAGACAACTAGAAGAAATAGAGTAATTCATTAAGGTAGACCAACACCAGTCATGAGCCATCACATCAACCGCGATAACCAACCTCCACCTAACCAACCTGACCCAATCCTACCACAACAAAACCCATTGGGCGATATGCCCCTACCACCAGTTCAGGCATTACCTCAACAAGCACCACCCTTCCAACAATTTAACCAAGATCCAAATGTCGGTAGCTCTAGGCAATTGCAGCGAGGTCGTTAAGAATTTGACGAGTAGGAGGAGCATTATGAAAATGATCCAGCTTTTGATGCCCCACTACTTCAATAACTTAATCAACCACGTCCACTGAACCAACAACCACAAAATAACCGAACCCCTAGATCCAACAACACCGGAGTAGTAGGCTCCACAGATACCGATTATAGTAGGCATGGTACAGTGGGAACTTATGGTAGAGTTGGTGATTGGGATATGGGATTTCAGAATGATGGGTATTATGCAAATCGGGATCAGTATAACGTGGGAATGATGGATATTTTGATTTTGCTCCACCATACCCGCAAGGTAATCAAAGAGGCTTTGCCAGAGAGGACAAAACCAAGGCCAGCGATGGGGTCCTCGGAATCAAGTTCATGGAAATGGGCAGAGACAGTATGTGGATGGTGTCCCAAGGGTGAATTACAGGCCTCCTGCACAAGGAGCGGGGAGTCACTTTATTCCTGTTGCTATAGAGCATACTTCACCTGTAGTGCCACCACATCAGAATGGAAGGAGTTTTGAGGTAAGGCCACAGTATTTGAATCATCTTCCGACATTCTATGGCAAAGCAACAGGTGAACCCGAGAGGGAAAGAACCTCTAACCATGTCATGCTTACATATTGTCTTGAGCAGTGCCTAATACTTAACACATTTAGTTGCACGCATTGTGTCTTGTGTCATTTATGTTAATGTCATGGAAGAACATAACACCCTAGTGTAAGATAAATCGGTGATTACGGTCCGGAACGTAATTGTGGGTTTACAGGTACATGGGGGTGGTGTGGATTCTACTTAGGCTATTGGTAGACAATCACTACGAGTCCATAATATCGGGAGTGTGGTGGGTTAGATGTGGTACGCCCTATATGTAAACATAAACGATACTGCGGGGGTTAGACTAGGAGTCTCACCAAGAACCTACCCGTTATTTTTTTCTATATTTTCACATTTTGGGCTATTTAATAGCGTTGGGTCCGACCTCATCAATAGGTCGTTGACCAACGGCTATCATTTCGATGAAAACGTTTTGACAAAAACTTCAAATTCGTCTTCCTGGAATCTTTCTTTTGACCACCCACACAGAAAGCTCCATTCCTGTATACACTTACACTCTCTGTTATTCGAAATCTCATTACATGTCTTTAGTAAAGTTCGGTCTAAAACTTATCTAAAGTAGGGGAGACTGCTATATCAGCACCCTGCCCTTGCCACCTACATACTTTCCCAAACCTTTATTGTAAAACTCTCAAATCCCTAACCTCGGGTCAAATTTCAAAGAATTTAAAACTTTCACTTTGAATAACTACGTTAAACTTTGTCAAATTACGGTTAATGCATTTCTTAAAATCTACTTGCCTTTTACAAATGTCTTTTGTTTCATAGAAACCTGCACTTGAAAGTAATTTCGGTGACAAAATTTTCTAAAGTAGGGGAGACTGTGACAATCTGCACCATCCACTTTTGTAAATGTACACAATTGGTCCCTCAACTATTTCAAAAACTTTCATTTTAACCCTCATATTCTAAAAGGATCAGAAGTTGCAATTTAATAAAATTTATGTTTTTTATAAGTAAAAGTATTCACGTTTTATACCCACCATTACACCCGAGCACGTATGTTTTACCAACATCAGACCCAGATACTAAAAAAAATCTCAAGTTTCGGTCCTAAAACGACTTGGAAACCGAAGAAATCAAGTCCGAGAACTTAAATTTGATAAAAAAAAATAAGAAAAATCAATATTTTGAGTATTGAGTTTCCGCGGACCGCGGAGGAATATTTAATCTCTCCACGGTACGCGACGACATTTAGTCAAATTTTTAGTCAAAGAATTAAACTCAATTTTATGGTATTAAACGACTAACCTTTCAATTCCTACCATCACTAATAGAAAAAATGCCTTTTTTGACGCGCATTGTGTGTCAAAAAAGAGGTCTGATGACAAGAAAAAGAATGTCAAGGAAGGCGGTGTCATAAATTCAACATGACATATTTTGGCATGTCATCTCTTTATGACACAAATTTATAACATAATTTATTGACACATGTTATGACACTTTTTAATGACACACATTATTATGACTGTTTTTATTCACATTTTAACGACACATTTTATTAGGGGTGAGCACAATTGGTCCGGACTGAAAAAAACCCGAGGACCGACCCAAAAACACATCAAAACTGACCCGACCCTATTTTGTGGGTTATGTTATCGGTCCAGGAATTTCCCTCCAACCGGTTCTAGGGTCGGGTCGGTCCAGAACATCATTAAAACCGAATAAAAACCGATGGACCGATTTGAAACATGATAGTTACTTTCATAGTATAGTTACTTTCATAAACCTGATGCATAGATTTGAACATTCAATGCTGTCAGAAAATTCTAGTCAGTTTAACAGGCCATAAGTCGATCAAAACACAAGGTTTTTTAATAATTTTTTACTCTATGATATAGTACTTTGAGTTTTACAATTGCGTACCAAATTCATAATTTTTTACTATGTTTTGATACCTTAAAAGTGATCTGCGAGAATATGTATACAATCTGTCGCAAAACTGATTTATCTTTTAAAGGCCGTAACTCATAAATGATTCATTAAAATCACGTGATATTTCATATGGAAACACTTGAAGATATGCAAATTAGGATTATTGCATGATTGGTACTTAATAATGTGTTTAAAAACGTCAAAAAAGGCCATGTTTGTAGAATTTCACTAGCTGACAGCACTGTACAGAAAAATTCGTGTAAATCATAGAAATTGCATTAGGGGATGATTTATACTATTCTGAAAAGCTAAGACATAGAACTATAGGTGGTAAAAATTTTAATTTTTCTATAATTGTTTGATAGGCCAAATTCGGCTTAGCAAACAGCGAACAGAAGATGGACAATATTCAGAATTTTCTGACCCGTTATGTGTTTTTCCATGAAATCAGTGTTTAGAACCCACAATTATGATGTTTTATGCTTAAATCAACGTAACCAAACCTATTGTTTTTGGTTTTCTAGATTTTTTAGATTGTGTTATATTGAGCCTTCAAGTTTATATTTTGTTATCTTAAGCTACAAGTTGGTTATATCGGGTCGGGTCGGGTCGGGTCTTGTTCCTAAGACCGACAGAACCGAATTTGTTTGGACCGAGGACCGAACCTATTTATAGGGTTGTAATTCGAATCTGATTTTTCCCTCCAGCCGGTTCTCGGGTCGGGTCGGGTCGGTTCTGGACCAATGCTCACCCTACATTTTATGACAGAAATTTATGACGATCATTTTGCGTGTCATAATTTATTAATCTAAAAATTTTTTTTCTGTAAAATTACAGATTTACTCTCCTGGATTTATACCTATTTTATTATATGCATAATAATTAGCAAATTAATAACAAAAACATCATTTCATTATATAATACATATTTATCAAATTACAAACCAATCCGAGACAAACGTTTAACGTTTACAAAAATATAGTATCGACAATACATTGCCTTCATCACTTGAAAATAAATGCTGCGGCGTAGCTTGACCATTTTTCGTGAATGACATCCATGTCCTCATCCGCGTAATAATTCGCTCTTCCCCCAACCTTAGACAACAATAAAATTAATAAATTAGTCGAGGCCGGTCAATTATTTCAATAAATAATTATTTATGAAAGTTCCAAGGAAAAATGATGGCGGGTCAACCCCAACCAACTTGACCCATAACTCAATAACCTTCTCCGCCCTTTTTGCCACCCATATAAGTTTAAAATGTTGTAGAAGAGATGAACCACGGTTAAAGATGCTAATTCGAAAGATTAAACTTAAGAATCGTATATATGCAAAACAAAACACACTCTGACATTCTCCTACTACTATACGACCAGTATAAGTGTATATGAGTCGTATATACAATCTATAAACACACATACGAGCCTTATATACTATCAACACTAGTAGAAAACCCGCGCGATGCTGTGGCGACAATAATTTGCAACATGATACTCTTATCCTATTAGTTTATCAATTCTCTCGTGATATAGTGTATCGTACTTTTGTAATTTAACTCGTGCAACAAAGTTTCGTCTAATAATCTTCATTTTTTTTCTTTTAGAATAATTGATTGTGCTTTTCGCAAAGAATTTATTTGGAACTAAATTTGTTCGTACAGATTATGAACACATGAATCAAATAGCATCCATGCTCCCATATATTAGATAATCTTAAATATAAAACACCCATCTTTAAAGTTACTCAAATAGTTAGACCTAGTCTAGTAAAAAACCTTCATGTGCATTAAATAAAAATATGTTGGTCGATAGTTCAGCCTGGTGCCCTGGTCTCTCGCATTTATTTCGGCTCGTTAGTTTTCTTTAGGTTCTACTTAAAAGTGGTGTTATGTTCCTCTTTTGGTAATCGATCAAATACTATTTTGCAAACAATAATAAAAGTGAGTTTGATTTAATCATTGCTCTTGTTCTTTGGTAGGGCTGTGCAACGGTTCAGAACCGGACCGAACCGAATCGGACCGGACCGAACCGTGAACCGTTTATTCCAAAATATGAGAACCGGAACCGGAACCGATAATTACTAAACGGTTCGGTTCCAGAACCGGGTGAAACGGTTCTCATGAAACGGTTCTAGACCGGAACCGGTTGTCAATAAAATACTAAAATTAACATTAACAATTAAATAAAAAAATAAACAAAAACAATTATTTTTCTTAAAAAAATTATCAACAGTTTTGTGTTAACCATGGTTACTAAAAGTATAGCAGTTTACGTATCAAAATATGTTTTGTTCGGATCAGATCATTCTTTTTATACAGATTAAACGGGTCAGAACAAGCTGTGCTGACTGTTGACCATCACATAAGGCAATACTCTACATTGCTACCAAGTAAAACAATTTAAAAGTGTTAAGAACTATAAATAAGGAAACAGCACATTCTATTTCAAACTAATAATAGAATATTTAAATATTGAATTTAATTCAAAACGGTTCTAACGGTTCTTAACTGGACCCGTCGGTTCTAACCGGAACCGAACCGGGAACCGATTATGCCAAAATATGAGAACCGGAACCGGAACCTATAACATTAATTCGATTCGGTTCTAGCGGTTCCGGGTCGATTTCACGGTTTTCACGGTTCGGAACCGTTTATTGCTCACCCCTATTCTTTGGTGAGTTCAAATTCCAACGTTATCTACTAAAAAAAGTCAAATACATCATGCCCCTTTTTTTTAACGGTCAACGAATCAATTTTCGAGCACTCTCGGGCACCTTTTTGGCGAATCAGGTACTCGAGAGTACCCGGGCCACCAATTGCCACCAATTCCCGGGAAAACCCGACCACTCACCCACCCAAAGGCACGACAGTGAAATAATCGGTAAAACCGGTCGGGATTAGGACTCGAACCCAAGTAGGGCTGTACACGAGCCGAGTCGAGCCGAGCCAGGCCCAGCTCGAGCTCGAGCTCGAACCAAAACCGAGCCAGCTCGGCTCGGCTCGTTTTTCTGATCGAGCTGAAAAGTCGAGCTCGAGCTCGGCTCGTAAATGTTCGAGCTGAGCTCGAGCTGGCTCGAGCCAGCTCGATATATATATATTTTTTTATTATTTTTTTTACAAATATTTATTAAATAAAAAACAATAAAATTAAATAAAATTATACATAATCATGTATATTTTTTTTATTTTTTTAAGTTATGGTTTATTTATCATGTATATTTTTTTATTTTTCTAAATTACACAAGCCTAAGTCGAGCCATATGTCGAGCCATCGAGCCGAGCCACGAGTCGAGCCATCGAGCCGAGCCACGAGTCGAGCCACGAGCTAAACACCCCTGGCTCGAGCTCGGCTCAATTACAAAACGAGCCAGCTCGGCTCGGCTCGAAAACAAAACGAGCCTCTTCGAGCCGAGCTTTTTTCGAGCGAGTTTCGAGCGAGCCTCGAGTCGCGAGCTTTTTGTACACTCCTAAACCCAAGCCAATGGCGGGTCATCCCTCATTTCCCCTCCACCAATGTCCTCCAAAATGTAGCTAGTGGGAATTGAACCCAAGCCTCCCATAAGAAACTTTAGGCCCTTAACCAACTGGCCTACAAGTGTTTGACACATCATGCCCCTTAATAGACATTTTGATCAGCTATGGTGTTTGGGATTGAGTTTGGAGATGCAAAAGTGCTTTTGATCAAAAGTGCTTATTGGCTTATGAATTTTTGAAAAGAAGTTTTAAAAAAGGTGTTTGGATTAGCTTTTGGGATGAGAAACGTTAAAAGGTCAATAAATTGTTGTTTTTTAAGCGTTTCGCTTAACTTATTGTAAATATTGGTTGTATGAGTGGTAGATTTGTAATTTTTTTCAAAAGTCAAAAGCCAAAAGCCAAGATTTCTAACTTTTCAAAAACAACTTTTCCATCCTTAAAAGCCAAAAGTCAAAACAGAAAGTGCTTTTGTCCATTATCAGTTTCTTTAAACATGTAATGCGCATTTATACTTTTACTGATTTATCCCATTTCAATCTAATACAACCCGAGTTGACTCACTTTCAAATAAATAGTTTTCATAAAACTCGAGGCACTTATGAATAAATTAAAAGACGCACATACTCTTGCCACCTGGAGCACGAGAAATCATATCAGCTCTTAGATCTAAGACTTATCTGTGCGTAACAATAATCATGTAGCATTAGATGCGGCAGTTTCAACCAATTTATCTTATAAGTTTTGATGCATATGATTTTTACTAACGGGTCAAATGTGTTAACTGTTAAGTTAAAAGATTTAGGTAAAATGGTTATTGTAAAAATTAGTGCTTATGATCACACCTAACAGATCATGTCAATTTGCATATTATAAAGATAAAACTCAAAACATCATTCAAATAATGTTAAAAAAGTGTATTTTGTTTCACAGTAATTACTGGCATTGCACCTTAAGGGTTAGGATCAAATACACAAGACACTTTTTCTAGGAAGGGTGAGAAGGATTGTGATCCATTGATCATATATTTGAAGGGTTGAGATTAGTTTGTTTGAAAAAATAAATAATAAATTAGAGGAATGGCATAAAAGGAAAACCACATTTATTGACTTTCTCTCTCCACATGCAATACACATGTCAATTCCCCCTATCATTTTAAAACGTCTATAACTTTTTCATACGATATTTTTTTTTTCAAAAAAATTTCACCATATTAACGAGCGTTTTTTTATCTTTAATATGAGTACCACATTGCTACATTAAAATTGAAAAAAAAAAATCGTGCTAAATGGGTTTTCTTCTCCGTTGTGTCTTTCTGCTCGTTCATTGTGTTATAGTACGCATGTGTGCTTTATAAATATGTTATTTATGTTTTTTTACACATGATTTAACTTTGTCCATTGTGTTTTTAGTATGCTTTTAATTGTGTTTTACGCAAATGAGTTTTGTATTTAGGTGTACATTGTGTTTTATTATGTTGTTCATTGTGTTTAAGTCTATTATTCATTGTGTCTTTTATATGTCTTCCATTGTGTTTTACACAATTGGGTTTTTAACTTTTTTTTTTCAAAAGTGTTCATTGTATTTTAGTCTTCTGTTCATTGTGTCTTTCGTATGTCATCCATTGTGTCTTACGCAACTGTGTTTTCAACTTTTTTTTTTTCAAAAGTATTCATTGTGTTTTAGTCTTCTATTCATTTGTCTTTAGTATGTCGTCCATTGTGTTTTACTACACTCTTGATTGTGTTTTATACCTTATATTTAATTGGGGTTCATTGTGTTTTACATTCCATTGTGTTTTACATTCCATTGTGTCTTACGCAAGTGGGTTTTGAATTTTTTTTTCAAAAGTATAGCAATATGGTACTCATATTAAAGATAAAAAAAACGCTCAATTTTATGGTATATTTTTTTTTTAAAAACGGATGACGTATCAAAAAGTTATGGACATTTAAAAATGAAGGTGGAAATGGCATGTGACTTGCATGTGCATATGTTTTTGATAAAATTACTCCTCCCACTTGTTAATCCTTTGGACACATGTCATTTTCTAGTGGCTTCTCACCCTTCTCATTTTTTGTAGCCTTTGTAGAATAACTCATCCTTGCACCTTAAAACTATAACCAAAATCATATACTTTACGGGTTAAAGCTAGAAAGATGTGGATAATTTCACATGTATCTCAACAAGTAATCCTACACCTTATTTGTTTCTCATTAGTTAGGTGTAAACAGGTCACTTTGGGTTATATAATATCAATGTCTGGTCAAGCTGTCGATAAAAAAGAAATGGATGCATTGGTTTGAAAATCATAAGTATTGCTACATCCTCCCTCCCACCTTATAGAATATATCAATAACTAGATATTTGCCCGCGTTGACACGCAGTTCAACAACGTACGATTATTTGGAGTAGTATAACGTATAAGAAAAATAAAGTAGAAAAATTTTATTAAAATTTAAAAGCAACGAATACACATTTATTCAAATATCGCTGAAAATTTCCTTATAAACCACATTTTTTGTTTTAGTCATCACTTTCCCACCAGTATCAAGTATAAGTAACTTCACGCCTGCCCTGCTTTTAACTCTTGACAATGCGACATAAAGCTGGCCATGTGAGAATACAGGGTTTCTTAAATACAATCCAACCTGAATAAGGCGACTTAAATGGTATGTGTTAAAAATAGACTTATGGCATATTCAATAATAAGAAAGTAATAAAAATAAAAATAAGAAACTAACTACCACCTAAATTTCACAATTTAATTTGACACGTCTGAGAAGATGAGCATTACCCATATCGACCCGCTAAAAAAGCTTCGAGCACATTTTATTCTATTTGACACATTTGAAAAGGCAAACATTACCCAAATCGACCCGTTAAGAAAGGGAAGATTGCCCCAATTCACCTATGGCCTATGTATAAGTAAAAGGAACATCAATCTAATCAAAACACCATAAACACACTGTTGGCGACTTTTACCCTATTTGACCCATTGGAAAAGTTGAACATTACCCAAATCGACCAATTTATAAGTAAACAAACATGAACCTACACCACTAAAACAACATTTTAACCGACTATTACCTTATTTGACCCGTTTATATGAAGGAACATTTAATTAAAGTGACCCATGTATAAGTAAAAGGAGCATTACTCAATAATTTTAACCGACTATTACCTTATAGATGCTATTTATACGCTAAAATTAGTAATGTGACAAATCAAATAATTCAGCATTTATTTTGTATTTAAATGTCTTTAATTTTAAAAACTGGATTTTTTTTAAAATTTTGATTTTGAATGTTTAAAAATAAGATTATAAATGTATTTATATATGATTAATAATTTTATGTTTAAAGGTTATTAATTAAATGGTAATCATAATTATTAACATTAGATGTTTCCAATATTGTGTAACTCACGATAAATGCTAATTATACGCTAAAAATAGTAATGTGACAAATCAAAGAATTAAGCATTTATTTAGTGTTTAAATGTCTTTAAATTTAAAAATCGTATTCATTTTTAAATTTTGATTTTGAATGTTTGAAAATAAAGTAATTCAATTGAAAATAGACGTATTAATTGTGATGAAAAAAATTCAAATTTAACTTTGTTTATAAATGTATTTATATTTATATATGATTAATAATTTTGTGTTTAAATGTTATTAATGAAATGGTAATCATAATTATTAACATTAGATGTTTCCAATATGGTGTAAATCATGATAAATGCTATTTATATGCTAAAAATAGTAATGTGACAAATCAAATAATTAAGCATTTATTTGGTGTTTAAATGTCTTTAATTTTAAAAACCGTTTTTTTTTAATTTTGATTTTAAATGTGTAAAAATAAATTTATAAATGTATTTATATATGATTAATAATTTTGTGTTTAAAAGTTATTAATGAAATGGTAATCATAATTATTAACATTAGATGTTTCCAATATTGTGTAACTCATGATAAATGTCAATTATACGCTAAAAATAGTAACCTGACAAATCAAAGAATTAAGCATTTATTTTGTGTTTAAATGACTTTAATTTTAAAAACCGTAATTTTTTTAAAATTTAGATTTTGAATGTTTGAAAATAAAGTAATTCAATTGAAAATAGACGTATTAAGTGTGATGAAAAAAATTCAAATTTAACTTTGTTTATAAATGTATTTATATTTATATATGATTAATAATTTTGTGTTTAAATGTTATTAATGAAATGGTAATCATAATTATTAACATTAGATGTTTCCAATATTGTGTAAATCATGATAAATGCTAATTATACGATAAAAATAGTAATGTGACAAATCAAAGAATTAAGCATTTATTTTGTGTTTAAATGTCTTTAATTTTAAAAACCGATTTTTTTTTTAAATTTTGATTTTGAATGTTTAAAAGTAAATTTATAAATGTATTTATATTTGATTAATAATTTTGTGTTTAAATTATTAATGATATGGTAATTATAATTATTAACATTAGATGTTTCCAATATTGTATAAATCATGATAAATATCAAAATGCAAGAATTGTTAACACTAAAGAGCAAAATCATGTACCTTCTGTTGATATTTTGGATCTCCAATCCTTTGTGCCCGTGCAACAATAAACTCCAATTGCTCTATGCAAGAATCTGCCAGAGTACTATTACCCTGAGCAAACAGCCTCCACCGTTGCTCACTGGTGCAACACAATCGTTATACACCTGCAACCGCCATAAAAAAGTATTAAAAAAAACAAATCAGAATTTTAAAAATGTATTAAAATTAGTGCAATAACTTTACAAACCAATTCCACCATCAATTCCATTCAACAACTTTCCAAACCAAGATTCATAATTATAGCAATTATAGTTAATACATTTGACTATGCAGTTAATACATTTGACTATGACTATATGGAAAGTGTACAACTAATTGTGCTATTAACTTTCCTATAATACAATCAATCAATCTCTTACCAAAAAACTCGACCCTTCCTTTTAACATCCAAGACTTTTCAAACCACCATTTATAACAATTAATTCTTATAATTATCCTTCCAAACTTTAAGCCATCAACTTAGGAAACAAATAAAATGCTAATAAATGAGACCCGAATCAACAAACAGGACCCGGACCCGAATAGCTTTCCTAAGCGGATTAATCACTAAAAAATATCCAACATTCTTTTACCTTTCATCTAATATTATGATCCTCAAGAACACCTCGAAGAACATATGAACATTCAACCTCACCCGAAGACAAACATCATCGAGCCAACATAACATCATGAAGAAATATAGAATACACGGGAAATTTTCGTGTTTTTGCTACTGAGAAAACATGAAGGATCATATCACAAATCTGAAAATTATTAAAATCTCATAATTTTTGAAAACAACAAACATAATACCTAATCATTGAAAACAAATAACAATACCTAAACACTGAAACTGATCATATCACAAATCTGAAAAATTATTAAAAACCATCAACAATACAAAAAATAAAAGTTTAATATTACAATCTGAATAAAATGCTAATAAATGAGACCCGAATCAACAAACAGGACCCGGACCCGAATAGCTTTCCTAAGCGGATTAATCACTAAAAAATATCCAACATTCTTTTACCTTTCATCTAATATTATGATCCTCAAGAACACCTCGAAGAACATATGAACATTCAACCTCACCCGAAGACAAACATCATCGAGCCAACATAACATCATGAAGAAATATATAATACACGGGAAATTTTCGTGTTTTTGCTACTGAGAAAACATGAAGGATCATATCACAAATCTGAAAATTATTAAAATCTCATAATTTTTGAAAACAACAAACATAATACCTAATCATTGAAAACAAATAACAATACCTAAACACTGAAACTGATCATATCACAAATCTGAAAAATTATTAAAAACCATCAACAATACAAAAAATAAAAGTTTAATATTACAATCTGAATGAAATATTAGAATATGAATAGGCGATGATTAGAGAAAAAAGAAAGACACAATCTTAACAGGCGACAAACATAGACAAAGAAACATGACATGGAGAAACATCAACAATCGGAAAAATCTGAAAATAATTTTAACGAAACAACAATATATAACAGGAATCGTATGAAAAAGCAAGAAACAATCGTTACCTTGAAGGAGAGAGACGAAGAACATGAAACCTAAACCCCCAAATCTGCAAAATTATTTAAAAACAATCAACAATACAAAAAAATAGGTTAATATCAACAATCGATTATCCCTGAAAATCATTAAATATGAAAATCATTATAAGAAACAAACAATCGCCTAACTATGAAAATCATTATAACAAACAAACAATATATAACAGGAATCGTATTAAAAAAATAGAAACAATGGTTACCTTGAATGAGTGACACGAAGAAGATGAATGATCGGAGCCGACGAACACACACAAAACAAATAGACTGATGTTAAACAATCTATTAAATCTGAAAATAAGTATAACAAAGAACAATATGTAACAGGAATATTATGAAAAAGAAAGAAAGAATCGTTACCAATGATCGGAGATAGAAGCTTTGCTTTGATAAAGAAGAAACGATCGCAATCTTCTTCTTCAAATGAGAGAGAGCGAATGAGAGAGAATGAGGAGAAGAAAGAGAACGTATGTTTTGATTTAGGGTATTGATTGGGTAGGTTAATGATATTAGGAAAGTATTAATTGACCAATTTTGACCATATTTATGTATTATACTCTAATTTTTATTTTTTAAAAAAGAAAAATTTTATAAATTACAAGAGGAGGACACGTGGCACAATATGGGAAGAGAGAGGAATTGAGGTGAAATGAAGGAGTGCCAAGTGTCATAATTAAGTTTGTTTTATTAGATGTATAGATGCTTTAGTGATAATTAATGCTAAATCTAATCAACATAAACTAAAGGTGGCAGTCTTGCCCAATAAAACCTGAAGAACAAACAAAAGGGTCTAACAGTTAACTCTAATAGTCTAATTCATTTCTCAGAAACTAAAAATCCCATTCAACTAATTCTGCCAATTCAGACATATAGCTTTACAACAAGATAACCATTTTCATATTCTTACCATATTTTTTTTATTTTTTTATTTTTTTTATAGTTAATTTTTTTTAATTCTTTATTATTTTGTAATCAAAACAAGGAAAATTACATCAAGAAAACGGGTAGGCGGGCAACAAGTTGCGTCGCCATCCCTTTCTGGATAGCAAATCCTAATCTACTAAAAACGTAACCCTGCCCACCCGGAGCCGAGGCACTACTATTAATAACCCGCTGGACCCTAGTCAGGAAACAGATAGCCTCCGATGCCATATTTTAACATTATAACCATTTAAGATACTTAAACAAATTTTTAATCCATTTCTCAAACACTAAAAGTATCATATTAGACACATAGCTTTACAACAACACAGTCATTTTCAGAAACTTAAAATAAGATTTTGAATCAACCCCTGAAAAACACACAACAGGGCCTAACTGGTAACCATTTATTTCTCACAAATTAAAATTGCCATTCAACTTATTCTATCAATTCAGACACATAGCTTTACAACAAGATAACATTTTTCAGATACATAAACAATATTTTGAATCACACGTCAGAATACACAAAAGGGTCTAATTAGTAGCTCTAATTCATAATGTCTAGAACCTATAATAATAAATCTGAACCACAAATCAACTAGCCGATCCCTAACTCAGCTATAATAATTACAAAGGTGAACATACCTTTTCACAGTTGAAGGTTCCTATCTCAATGGTACTAGGGATTTGGATTTCATTATATGAGCGAAGTTAGAGGCAGGTTGGAAGTGGGGTCAGCCGGGTGGAGGTTGGATGGTGCCGGTGAGGGGTGAGACGCGGTGGTGACGGTCGGCTAAAGAGAGTGCAGATATATGGAGGGAAATGGTAAGGAAGAGGGAGGCACTCATGGGATTTGTGTTTAGGGTTTTGTTCTTGAGGAAGGAAGCCGATAGATCAGAGCAAACGATGATCTGCAAAGGATTTGTGTTTAGGGTTTTGTTCTTGAGGATTTGTGTTTATAGAGAGGGAGGGAGGGAGAGAGATATTCTGGTCGAGTAAAAGTCGTGTTTTAATGAGTTTAAAGATTCCGATCGTTTCACTTTAACACCCGGATTAAAAGTCCAATTATTGACGTTTTAAAGGTCGATTTATGATGGGAATTCTTTGTATTCAAGTAAAGAAACGTATTGGAAGTAATTTCGGTTGATAATATGCATTAAATTAAAAATCGTCTAAAAACACTCGCCGGAGCTTCGCCGGAGGTGGCCGGATTCCGGCCAGACCCTCGCCGGAAAAACGACCAGCTGCATTTTATTTAACTAACAACTTTCAAAAAAATGTTTAATTTATTCAATAATATCCTTTATATATAAAGCTTCCCGTTGGAAACTTTAACGTTTCTCCCAAACTTTCCTAGCGAGTTTATTATACGTGTAATCTATAAATCTTTTCACGAAAATATATTACATTGTAATTTAAAATGATAACGTACAAGTACTCAAAATACAAATAAATCAAAGTCTAGGAAACATGCAAATGTTGCATCTTGCTTTATTGCAGTGTTTGTGCAGAAGAAGACAAGTAATTGTTCGATCAGCGCCAGTATTTGACATCGTCTCACGAACGAGGTCAATCTCATCTCTACTATATATAGACCTAATGATCTGTTATAAGTTATTCAGTTTTACAGAATTCTTGTTCCATATGATTAGAATATCAATTGTTTGTCAATTTGCATTTTAACTGCTTCTAACAAGCTTTTTGATTTACAACTATTCTTTTGGGTTTCTAGATGAATGAGAAATGGAAGAGGAGGCTGAAAGAAAAATAGGATGTTTGTTCAAACTTATCTTTGCTGGTACTGAATCCACTTAGCTTTTAGAATCACTTCTTAATTTAAATTACATTACCACATTTGTAAGATTGTAATGATACTTTCTCAGCTAATTTTTACAACTGATTTAGGGCTTAAACAACTATCAAGCACAATAAAAATGGAGCCTGGTGACAACAAAGTCACCATTGTACAATTGCACACCAAGAATGCTCAGGACAACAATTGCATGTGTGCGCTTTTTGTAGGTGAGATAGTTTATGCATATAGGTTATTTAGATATTAAACCACATAGAGAGCTTAACAATGTCCGAATCTTGAGTAAATGATACTAGAAACCTAAGAGAAGATTTTTTTTAAAAAAAACTATATACATAAATTATGTATTGCGTACTAAATGCGGTGCGCTTTTGCGCCTATGCCTAGCGTGTTGGCTCGACACCTTATCTCCTCGGTGCTCCTCGCAATGTAAAAACCGTGTTTCTACCTAATAGTTTATAGTCATGTTGACTCATATTTCATGGGATGATTATTAGGGTGCCAGGGTGCAGTTGCAAAAGACTCTTTTTTCACAAGATTTTGACGATAGCTTATTGCCATTGCAAAGCAAAACTAGCAGGTTTGTGTTTTATCATGATGATATCTATAATCTATAACTTATAATAAAATAATTGAATATTAATGAGGTGACATTCAATGAAGTCTAAGAAAACCATTTTAATGACATGACATTCAAAGAGTCATTCTCATTTTTTAGTGTGCCATGTGTCATGCCATGTGATAAATTAAAAATAAATAAATAATAATATAAAACCTAATCTACTAAATTTAAATTGAGTTATTTTAGGAAAAAAGAATTTAAAAACAAATTAAAATTTTTCTCTCTTATTTTCTCTCATAATTTTTAAACGTGAATATATTTTATATACGATATTTTTTAAAGAAAAAAGTTACACCAAATTAACGAGTGTTTTATTATCTTTCCAACGAGTACCATAGTTCTATATAAAAAAACGGAGAAAAAACAATTATTTTTTGTGGGGTTTCATGTATGAAATACAAAGTGTTCAGGTTATTCATTAATAATGTTTTTTCTTTTAAACCAGGTTCTTTCTATGATGTTGAAATTCAGCTCAATCGCTATGCTTTCATTGAAATTTTACTCTTTTAAAGATGCATAGGTATACCGTATACTTCATTAAGAGAAGCTAGAAGAAAGAATCGCGCAACACTGCAACACATGGTGTCACCTTATAGCAAGTTTATTTTTTTTATCTATTTAATTAAAAGGGTAATAATTATTACTATTAGTATTAGTATTATTAGAATTGTTATATTTTTCAACATCGGGACGCTTCCGGGATAAAAGCTAGTGTGCAATATACGTTTCTATCTATCCTACCTGACGTAAACATATGATAGTTTGCTTTCAGGAATATCGTATGCTGTGGAACATTTGCTAAAATAGAAACAACGTCGATGGAGTTGAAAGTCACCCAAAGGGTTTACAAATGCTTAAATCCTTCTATATAACTTTATTAAAGTGATACGATTCTTATTTTTCTAGCCATATACTTTTTATAATCATATTTAATACTATATTAAGAACTTCCAAAAAATTACAAGAAAAAGTGTTGACGGGTCATCCTGACCTGGCCCGACCTATTTGGAGCCAAGTTAAAAGCTATTACTCCTAGACCCATTTTCCACATCTACCCAGAACTACTATTCAATTGTGTTCTATTTTACATTGCAGTTTTCACTTTTTCATAATAGTTCTAATGAATCATTCAAGGACAAAGCTGAAAAAAGGTGGGCAATATGTTGGATCATTCGTTGGTGAGGTTTCTAAAGATGCGAAAGGAAATTTTTCTGAAGTGGATGAATGGGTTGGGCTGGGTTTGTAAATACGAAAGAGAACGTTGTTGTAGGAAAAACCTAAGAGGCAAATACTAATCTAACTAAATTGTGTGTGGTCACAACATTTTACTTATCTACAATTCAATATATGTATGTGTGCATGGATGCTACTTCATCTAACTGGTCGTACCCTATGTGTATCAGGTGCACTGGCGAAGCTTAGTAGGGGCCGGCGGGGGCGGCCGACCCCCCCAAATTTTCGCGTAGAAGAGCCGATTATATAGTATTCGTATAGAAAATTTTAGAAATATAGGGTTTCGACCCCCCGAAACTGGTTTTCGACCCCCTAAAACTAGTGACTTCCAACCCCCCGGTGACTTCCGACCCCCCAAACCTTCAGGTCAAGCTTCGCCACTGATCAGGTGGGATGTATAGAAGAGGCTCTTGAAGTTTAAAAGGTGAACATTTTGTTTATTGTGTTGAAGCGGGTCAATTCAGGCCAATTATATTCGTAGCGGGTCAAATTAATGTGTGTTCAAGTGCTAACATTTGTGGTTAAGAATATCAATTATTTGTTCAAGTGTTGAAAAGTTTGCACCAACTTAAAGCATTCTAAGAGGCTGAACTCGGGTGTTATGGTAGTCGATGATGTACTATTTAAGTTCAAGCGCATTGTGTACAGTTTCGTAACTGCTAATAACTGTTAAGCCGTAGGTCAACAGTAAGATAATGAACCGGTCCATTTGCTTATTATGTGCAATGCTAAAAGTTGTTTGGTTTTAGTGGTCAACAAATTACATGCCATGCTTAATATTTTTTTTAAGTATGAGATTCACTCTCATTGAGTGAATGTAATATATCGGCTTTTTCTTGCTTTGTAAAATACCTTTTTTTCTTACATTTCGTTTCATGGATTCACAGATTTTGCAGCACATAAGGTCCAGCGGAAAGCAAACTTCAATGCCATATCAAGGTAAGATTATCACAGATTTTGGCACCTTAGAGTTTTGTACCGATAAAATTTTTTTAAGATGATATAATAAATTCACCTTTGGATCATGTTTTCAGATTTTTAAAAAGAATATGCCACCTGAAGCAACTAATCTTGTATCGCCACTGCTACAATACTCTCCAAAGCTGAGTTGCATTGCTCTAAGTGGATATTACTTGCAACTCAATGTTTTCATAACTGGACTGGTAATTGAACCAGCCACCTTACAGGTCTGTTGGTTCAGTGTAGAAAACTAATGGTGTCATATATAATTTTAAGAGTAAAGTGCACGGATGGTCCCTGTGGTTTGCCCAAATTTCACGTATGCCCGCATATATTTTCAATGGTCCCCAACGTTAACATTTTATAACATTTTGGTCCCTGCCAGCTAACGTCGTTAAATTTTGTCAGTTAAGTCATGTAAAATGACCAAAATACCCTCACCCTATAAAAAAAAATAAAACCCCCTTTCTCCTTCACCAATCACCTGTGTAAATCAACTCCATCACCACCCCCTTCAAACCACCAACACCACCACCTCCTCCTCCTCCAACCACCACCACCCTACCTAAACCTGAATCGTATCTGTCATCTTCTAGAGAGAGAAAGAAGGAACAACCCAACTTAATTATTCAACCTGAATCGTCTCTGTCTCCTAGATCCACCCCCGATCTATAAACTGATCATCTTATTATTTTGTGAGTAAAGTGTAGAAGAATAGATGGTTCTAGGTTGGGTGGTGATAGATGTGTGAATAATAAAGCTTTTGTGGGTAAAGTGCAGAAGAACAGATCCACCCCCGATTTATATAAAGTGGGTGACATAGAAGGTAACGGATTATTATTATTATTATTATCATAGGGTATATGTTGTGAGATAATAATACATCCAAGTTTATCCTTTTTGTCCAATGTTAGATTAGATACATCGTCGGTTTCCAAATGTTACATAAAGAAATCAAAGTTTTTGTCCAATGTTAGATTAGATACATTGTCGGGTAAAGTGCAGAAGAACAGATCCACCCCCCCCCGGTCACCGGAGGTGACAGAGGTGAGCGGAGAAGACTCTCTCTCTCTCTCTCTCTCTCTCTCTCTCTCTCTCTCTCTCTCTCTCTCTCTTGACAGATGGCGGTTTTGATGGACGTTTTTGATGACAGATGGCGGTGCTAAATGATTGTTGGTGATGGTTAGGGAAAGATGATAGTAGTGGTGGTTGGGGGAATATGGTGGTGGTGGTGGTGGTGGTGGGTTGGTTATGGTAGATAGGTGTGGTGGGGGTTGAGACTTGAGGGAGAAGGAGAGGAGATATAAAAAATGTTTATAATATTTTATTTTATTTTATTAAAGAGGGGTAATTTAGTAAATTTTACATGCACTTAACTAAAAAACTTAACCCCCATCCAAGTCAGGGACCACCGATGCAACAAAATACAAACCACAGATCTCATACGTGTAATTTCGAAAGGTTGAGGAGCAGAGTTTAAATTTGGGCAAACCACAGAGACCATCCGTACACTTTACTCTAATTTTAAAATCAAAAGTAATATATACTAAATTTAAAACAAGAGATGAAACAAATTTATTAATTGATGTGGATTTATAAACCAATTTGTAATGTTGACAAAATATGAAAGAAAAAAAATAGCAATTTAATAAGATTTTGAAGACGAAATTAGCAAACTAATAAGATTTTGAAATAAGAAATTCATAAAACAAACTGAAGTTTAGTACTAAGTTGACAGAGTTGAATAGTAACATTACGGCGCTGAATAGTAAATTGACGAAGTTGAATAGTAACTTGACGGAGTTGAGTAATAACCTAATGGAGTTGAATAGTAACTCCATTAACTTGACGGAGTTGAATAGTACTTGACAGAATTGAATAGTATCTTAACGGAGTTAAATAGTAAGTCTATTAGACTATGCATTGTGGCCTGCGAGCCATCCAACGAGCCACGTGGATAGCGAACACCACAACTGATAAGCGCTAGCGCGCAGGGAGCGAGCTGGTGCGACCTGGCCCGCGTCCACTAACGGCTAAAAATTTTTGACCGTTGAATTTTTAAATTTTTTTTTTACTAATTTACATTTATTACCATTTTCCATTTTACCAATGCAAATAAAATCTTCTCCATTCTGTACTTTTGACTTTCATCTTCTCTTCATCTTATTCTCCTTCTCAAACTTCAATTTTTTCTTTAAAAATCATTCAAAATCATGGTGCAGTGGAGTATCTTTATGAGGTTGGGCATAAATTTCATCACGTTTCGACGTGGCAAATATTTCGCCCAACATTACGTTCGATGTTTTTTTAGTGTAATGGTTTTTTTAGTGTAATGTTTCTTTTAGTGTGTAATGTTTTTTTAATTTAATGTAGTGTATTTAATTTTACCTAAAACATGAATGTTTTTATTTATTTATTAATGTTTAAAAAAACATCGCTCACTGATCACGTGTCGAGTGTTAATAAAAAAAAATATTTAAAAACAAATCCTTAGCTACAAGGACTGCAGTATAGGGAGTAGGGTTGTCGAACCACGAGGAGTATGTGGTTAGTGTTGATAGCAATTTATATATTAAACTAAAATAATTTTATGAAGTTGATTTGCTGCTTGCTTGCAAATACAAAGTGATTGATTGAAAAGTAATAAAAAAAACAATAATATAATGAAAGGCGGTCACTCCTGGTTTCTGATTCGGTAATTTTAAAGCTACTCTGTAATTAACCTAGCTAGGGAATCACATAGACATGATTCTGTTTAAATTGTTCAACCTAATTCAATTATCTTAACACTAAATACAAAATCAAATTATTCCTAGTGCAAGAAAACCAAGAAACGATGATATATTGTATCAATGCAAAGAAACCAAATTGTCTAGATCAGTCAAACATACAATTGAATCCAAAAGAACTTTAAGATGTTCATAAAATTTAATCCAAATACTAGGTATAAAACACAATAAAACTAATAAAATAAATGAATTATTCACCTGGAAAGAACCATGAGAAGACTAGCCGCTCATCGCATTCGCGTGCATGTCTCTCCTCTCTTCCTGTTGATGTGCGACCCTCTCCTCTTTGATCCGCCGCCCGAATAATAAAAAATCCTCTTTTTCTTGCGTCCTTCTTTTTCCTTTCAATTTCCCTCTAACTTGACTTGCGTGGCCCACCAATCACCTCACTGGCCCAACAACTTCATTTATTAACTTGAGTTAATTAATTAATTATAAGCCCATCTTGAGTTTAGTAACTAGCCCGGTTTCTTATGATTTATGGTGTCCTTGTTCTTTCGCTAAAGCTCCAACAAAACAAATGATACTTTTGCAATCACCATCTTTCTCTTGAATCATCTGCCACATTCAATGCTTTTTAGAATTCTATCGAATGCAATTTAATCAACATTTAAATTAATCATTCATTGTACCAATTCAAATAATTTTTTTTTTTTTGAAAGGCGAATTTCTTGCTCCTTGTGAGACTTGAACTCAAGACCTCACACTTTTAGTGTATTAAAAGGCTTTGCCTTACCATTGGACCACCAACCCCAATGGCACCAATTCAAATAATTAACATTCATGTATTTATTTTAAGCTTTTCTCATTATTATTATTATTATTATTATTATTATTATTATTATTATTATTATTATTATTATTATTATTATTATTATTATTATGGACTCATTTTCTTTTATAACCCACGAACACTACAAAACACATGTACACTAATAAATAACTAAGACCAACTAAAAGAACATAATAAAAGACTCAAAAGTATACATTATTAACATATTAACAAGGTGTTTTCACCAACACATCACTCACCTTGAGTCACAACAGGATCAAGTGAGCAGGATTGAGGCTTTACCCGGTGTCACGTTAGCGCCCAGTTGTCAATATATGATAGGATAATATCAAGGCTCACCTTGAGCCATAACGGATAACCTTAAAGTTTAGGTTTATTAATTATATAAGAAGAAGAAGAGGAAGAAGAAGAGGAGGGAGGAGGAGGAGGGAGAAGAGGAAGAAGGAGGAGGGAGAAGAAGAGGAAGTGGAAGAAGAAGAGGAGGAAGAAGAAGAAGAAGAGGAGGGGGAGGAAGAAAGAGGAGGAGGAAGAAGAAGAAGAAGGAGGAGAAGGAGGAGGAGGAGGAGGAGGAGGAGGAGGAGGAAGGAGGAAGGAGGAGGAAGAAGAAGAAGAAGGAGGATGAGGAGGAAGAGGAAGAGGAGGAAGAAGAAGAAGGAGGAGGAGGAGGAAGAATAAGAAGGAGGGAGAAGAAGAAGAAGAGGAAGGGGAAGAAGGAGCAGAAAAATTTGGAGGGAAGAATCTCAAAATGTGGTGTAAAAATTTGATAGATCATTTAAATATTCACACCATCAATTATATTATTGTTTTAATTAATTAACTTGTGTACTGATTTTAAAATTATTATTTTCTACCGCATCATCAATAAAAACCCATAGCACCATTATTTTACTTGTGTATTATATCTAATACAAAGGTGTAGTGGGATATATGAGCCACATCATCAAAACAAACCCCATAGCATTAACAATTCACTTGTGTACTAAGCCGCAGGAGTTTAGTATCTTTTCAAATAGCACATTTTATGTCCCTGTTAATGATGTTCACTAAGTAAACTGCTCTGTTGTTTCTCTTTTGTTTTCTGTTCTTTCTTTTGTATGGGTTTGAAACTGCTAATTAGAGTGTCATCTATTCCTTCAAACCCTTTAGTAGAAAAGATGTAACAGTGCCAATTCATAACGAATCGTGCTTCATAGTTCCTACTTCCTACTACTGTTGATGTTAAGATTAATTGTTATACTTTGGAAATGTAAAATGTTTTGTTGTCGCTAAAGACTGTTTTAGATGTATATCTATAAAAAAATGGGCATGTGGGGATTGGGGCAGTGTCGAGTACAAAATGGGTTCGGTTGTTCTGCTAACACGCTTGGTCCATTTTATATAAGTTTTATAAATAGCTAATATATTTAGCCAAGATTGTGAAGCAATTACTAGAATAATTTCCTCTTTCAAGAGAACAAATTAGGGGTAGTAAATGTAAATGCGTCGGGTATATTTTGGGTGTCCTTTGAACCGCTTGGCATGTTTGCTTCTTTAGCTGTTTGTTTAAAAGTGTTACCCATATGATCAGTATCAGCAACATACATGATACAACACATTTTCACGCAAACGGTTGAAATTTCCGTCAATTTATTGAAATCTTTAAACGGTTGACTTCATTTTGACCCGAACCGATTTGAACCGTACCATTTCAACGTGAACCGTTTAGATCCGTACCGCATTTAACCAAAACCGTTTCGGACCGAACTATTTCGACCCAAACCGTTTCGAACCGTTCCGGTTTTGACCATACCAGTTTCGGACTGAACCATTTCAGAGTGTACCAGTTTTGACCGGTATCGTTTTGGACCGAACCGTTTCGGACCGTAACAGTTTCGACCGGCACTGTTTCGGACCGTACCAGTTTCGACCGGTACCGTTTTGACTGGTATCATTTTGGACCGAACCGTTTCGACCAGCACCGGTTTCGACCGGTATCGTTTTGGACCGAACCGTACCAGTTTCGACCGGTACCATTTCGGACCGAACCGTACCAGTTTCGATCGGTACCATTTCGGACCATACCAATTTTAACCGATACCAGTTTCTACCGGTACCATTTTGGACCGAACCATTTCGGACCGTACCAGCTTCGACCGGTACCGTTTCAGATCGTACCAGTTTTGACAGAACCGTTTCGCACCGCACCATTTTCGACCGGTACCAATTTCGACCGGTACCAGTTTCGGACCGTACCAGTTCTGACCTGTACCGTTTCAGACCGTACCAGTTTTGACCGATATCATTTTGGACCAAACTGTTTCGACCGGTACCAGTTTCGATCGGTACCGTTTTGACCGGTACCAGTTTTGACCGGTACCAGTTTCGGACCGTACCAGTTCCGACCAGTACCGTTTTGGACCGAACCATTTCGGACCGTACCAGTTTCGACCAGTACCGTTTCGGACCAAACTGTTTCGGACCATACCAGTTTTGACCGGTACCTTTTTGACCGGTATCGGATCGCCATGTACCAGTTTCGACTGGTACCGTTTCGACCCAAACTGTTCCGACCCGTATCGTTTTCGACCTGAACCATTTCGACCCAAACCAGTACGGGGGTTCGGGTCGAACGGTGCACGTCGAAAAGATACTGGTTGAAACGGTACGGGTCGCAACGATGTGGGTCGTGGGGGCAATGGTGGTAGATACCAATTTATTGACCAACCAAAAACAATAATAAAGGATTTGAGATTCCAATTCCAACAATTTTCAATTCCTTTTGGAATCTTTAAATTCCAAATCCAATTCTTTCTAATTCCATTTCCTACACAAATTCTAATTTCAATTCCAAACCATTCCACGAATCAAACGCACCCTAAGCCTTCTGCCAAATTTTATTTTCACATAAAGACTCACCAAAACATATCATGTGTTACCATGTACGGATATTGACTTAGAATTGCATTTGACCATAAGTCTTTAACTTCTTTTAGCTATAAAAGAATTCCAAATCATGATTCATTTTCTATTGATTATTTCAGCCAGGCTATATTGACCAAATATTTAACAACTAAAGGAGTAGCATAGGTTAATACTAATAGTGAGATACCTGATATGAACATATGCTAACCTTGCTGTTGTTCCCCTTATATATCAGGGTGTGATGCCATGCCCCTACTGCTGATAGGGGTGTAAACGAGCTGAGCCGAGCCCGAGCTCGATTGACTTATAAGAGCTCGAGCTCGGCTCGTTTATTATCAATTAATTAATACATTGTATAAAAATAATATAAATAATAGTTCGTTTAGGCTCGTGAGCTCAATAAGTGAAGCTCGAGCTCGGGGCTCGTTTACTAAACAACTTTAAATGAGTGGTAAATATTATTAAATATTAAAAAAAAAAGTAATATTACATTAGGCTCGATAAGGCTCGACGAGCCTAACGAGCTTCGCATGTTAGGCTCGAGCTCGGGCTTGATAAATAAATGAGCTTTGTTTTAGGCTCAAGCTCGTCTCGAGCTCGAGTAGCTCGCGAGCGGCTCGACTCGTTTGCACCCCTACCCCTGCATTAGATACCTATCGACTCTACCCGAAAGGCTCCAATCCAAAGACAAAAGCTAAAATTATACAAGTACCAAACTCTTGATTAAGGTCAGCACGAAATGAATTAACAGCAATCATGAAAAATTAAAATAAATATTTGAGTGGAAGTTAGCATCAAAATATTCTAGTCTCCAAGGCTTATGCTATCTCCTAGCATACAAAACATTTCTAATAGTCCTTTCACATCTTTAGGGGGACGGGGCGCTATTAGAATTGGGCACGGGTACCTCACTACCAGCATTGTAACACCGTCGCCACCTGTGTTGGTAGGGGTCCTGTAAACCGTTTTCTGGTTGTAGTTAACGGGCTGGTAACCGTGTATTTTTTATTTTTTAATTTACTTTAATTCCTTTTTTATTTATATATAACCATTTTAAAGCAACATTTTGTTTTTTTTTACTTAAATCGTTTGTTTAAAGCAACATTTTGTTTTTTATTTTTTTTAAGTCCTTAATGTACACAACCAAAGCCATTTCTTCGTTTTCGGTCCAGCGAGTCATTTTGAAGGTTTGAAGGTGTGGGTGTTATTGTTGATGTTCAAGTGTGTTTTCACCACCGTCGTTTATATACAAAAAAACCCAACCGTATTGCATGATAAAAATTGAATTTCTCTAACGGTTAGATAAGATCGATTTTAATGGGAATAAATTTTTTTGACCGTGTTGGGTGGAGACGTTTGAGAAATAAACACGGTCTAACGGTTTGGTGATAAAATTTATAAACCGTGTGAATTTAAAAAAAAGGTTTGTATTTGTATTTAAATGAAAAAAAATAGAATAAGTGCTGCCTACAAAAAAATTGTTTCAGTGAAGTAAATCAGTTAAATGATGTGGCAGCGGATAAATTGGTTAAAATCAGTTAATGAAAAGATAAATCTACAAGCGCCCCTTATAAGTGATCAATCGGGTCAAAAATAGTCCATACCATATGACCATTGAAATTAAACAAAAGAAATAATGATTTGCCCTATAGAATTGAATAGAAGAGCTCTCTTATAACTCCAGTTATACCCACCCAACCCCCCACCCAACCCTACTCACCAATTCTGGACTTGTTACTCTAATATCTGGCGGTCTGAACCCAAACCCACCCATAATCCCCAAGCCTTACCAAAGATGACACGCATATTAGAGGGTACTTTTTTTCATTTCCATTTTAGAAACAGAAAATAACTTTATTCCATAACCAGCAGGTACTATCTTTATAATCTGCGAATGATCTATAGATTAGATGGTGGAAAGACTTGAGTTCTTCTTAGAAAACTCAGGCTTGATCCCCATCTGCGTCAGATATATGGACCTGTAGAGTAGGTCAAACTCCAAGAATACAAAGATAGGAGAAGAGAGACAAAGCATAAGCCTTCTTCATAATTTCATTCATCTCCATTAATAAAAATGCTAAAGGCTCTTATATAGCCTTACATAAAGAATGATAACCGTCTACCACTAAACCCACTAATTATTATACTATTGTTCATCACTATAGTAACCGTCACTTTTATGAAAAAAAACCCGTTTTTGCTTTGATCTCATCAGTCCAAATCTGGTAGTTTTTTCTAACTTTAAATCTGGACCATAATAATTAGGTGGTTACAGCCAGATTTTGGAGGTTATTTTTGAGTGATAGTAGTTAACCAGTTACCCTAAGATTTATGGGATTTTTTATCCACGTTCTCCACCTCCCACTATTTCAACTCCCAACATTGTGACCATCCATCTTGTCTCTCCCACCATTTCATTCACTCCATTACTGATCCACACCCTCACTCACCAATGGCCACCGTCACTCCACCACCACAGATACAAGTTCCTATTCCTTTTTGTTACTCCATACATCTTCTTCGTCATGCTCTGATCTAGGCAGATTCAAGCCTTTTGACTGATCTAGGCACGAGTTCTTCCACGAACGTACCTTTTTGTTACTCCGCTGCCTTCATCTTTCTCGCTCCACGTTCATAAGAAGTTTTATCAAAATTTCAAGTATACTCACCCATAAAACCCCCAACTCTGTGCTCAATCATTGTGCCATCCAACCAACATAATTCTCTGTATCCATTGGTACCTCTTTTTTGATTGATACTGATTAGCCACTCATGAACAGTCAAACTCCGAATTTGGATAGTCAAGTGCACCAATTGACGCCAGCGAATGGGTCTGCAGCGATGTGGATCGATTCTGTCTCCAGGGTCTCGGTAAGTTTCCTATCATCTCTGGCTCTTTCATTTTTTTATACTCAACTCTTGAAATTTTCTGAAATGTGTGTGTTTTCAAGTTTTTTTAAGTTAAGGACAGAAGCTGATCAATGAAATGCTTATGTGGTTTTTACAGGAATTTGTAAGCAGTGAATCAGAGAAACTCACAACTTTAATGTAGATAGAGTGAAAAACTAGTGTTTTGGTAACTTTTTGAATTATAGGGAGCTTACTTTTTCAATTTTCACGGTTTAATTTTGTTGTAGAATGATCTATTTCCTCAAGTCAGTGAATAATGTGATGTCACACCACGCCAATGGCGAAAACGTGTGGTGCGACGGTTCGAAGGGCTTAAAACCAAGATTAACACAAACTAAAGTAATTAACAAAAAGGGATCATTTATTTATCACGTCGAAACAAGTTTTTAAGTTTACACATTTTTAAACCACATAGTTTAATACGAAAGTAGAGGTTTCCCAAATATATCCCAACCTTGTGGGAAATAAAGGTGAAACCCCATCAAAATTTCCGACGTCATGTTAGATCCCCCGCCCGCACTAGCCAATCAACCATCCATCGATCAATTACTTGAAAGATATGTTGAAAATCGTCAATATATAAATATTGGTGATTTCACATGTTTTAGTTTACAAATCATTTCAATAACCACATGTTTAGGAAATAAACATCCATTGTGACCATTATAGGAGTTGGAAGTTCCTACAATCTACTTGAGCCCATAACCAAACCAAGACTAGCATTGCCCCGCTCATAGTTGTTTCTCGGATCTTAACAACTTAGTTCAGAATACGTGCACCCAAGGCATACGCAGATGCATAATCGACGCTATCGATTAGGGGTGGGCCTTGTCGGGCACCAATAGTACTATCCCAATATTCCTTCGGTTTCGATTTCACACACACACGAATAAATGGTTACAGTAGCGAGGACTCAACCCCGAGTGGCGAACACAAACCCAAGTATTCAACATCACATATTTCCTTAACATAACATATCATATCTTTCCCCCAAAAGTAAAAACTGTAAAATGGTGCCGTGAAACTCACCTCAAGCAGTATGCAAATTCCAACTTAGAAAATAGCTCGTCCAAGGTGAACACCTACAAACGTCTTAGACGTATAAATCACTAAGTCTATAGTGCATGTGTTTCGGCAAGTTGTACGTCCAACTCCCAAACCACTATTTAGTTTACTTCCCCGTTTAGTTAAACGTGTATCCTAGGTCCGTTGGTGATGGATTTACCCTCGTCACAAGTTACACTTATATTTTTATGACTATTACTTAACTTGTATAATATTGTTCTCGATCCGACTCAGTTGACGTATAATTATTTTCCCATTAAATAATTATACTAAGATCTTGTCAATCGATATAATATTTTTACGCTCGACTTGACTCACTTTACCGTATATTTATTATCCCATTAAATAAATATACTAGGATCTTGTGGATCGATAATATATTTTCAACACTCGACTCGACTCACCTTGCCGTATATTTACTTTCCCATTAAATAAATATACTAAGATCTCGTCGACTCGATATAATATTTTAAATACCCAATTCGACTCACTTTACCATATATTTACTTTCCCATTAAATAAATATACTAGGATCTTGTCGATTTGATAATATATATTTCCGTTGTCAAGTCCATATGCTTGTTTTAAACGTTCAATCGTTAGATCATTTACGTTATTTTCTCCCACGAATAAGTTTCCAACACTTAGGAAAGTGTTATGTATTTTCACCCAAATTATATATATATTTTAAGTCCTTAAAAATATATGTGTTCATTTTCACATTAGACGTAATAATAATTTATTTGTTCGTCCGTTTTTACGTCTTAGTCCGTTAACACGTCATAACATGAACACGTCCATATCCGATTCACTTAACTTATATAGATTTTGTTAATTTTCCAAGTTCCAACAATATGTATTCTTGAAATTATTCATCCTTCAATTTCTACATATTTTTACTTGGAAGTTTATAAATAACATTTGTATTTTTAATACA
The DNA here is from genome assembly GCA_030844895.1 of Ambrosia x helenae. NCBI lineage: Eukaryota > Viridiplantae > Streptophyta > Magnoliopsida > Asterales > Asteraceae > Ambrosia > Ambrosia x helenae. Next base: position 1,463,962 of record CM061229.1, read on the forward strand.
AAGACTTGATTACTTCCACATAAAAATGTTCCTAACACTTTTATATCCCCATTTATATAAAAGTGTTCATTTTTATACAAGTTTTCACCAAGTTCTTAATTTATCTATTATTTTTATAAAAACCTTTGTTTTTATACTTTTCCAACTTATTAGGAAGTTCATATTTTTATAAAACCTCATTTTATAAAAATACATTTTTATATAAAATATATATTTGTAAATTTGCTACTATTTACACAATCAACCTTGGAGAGTTAACATTTTTCACTTTTGACACCAAACTTTTCAAAGCTATATTTTTAGATACAAGTTTCTAAAAATATCATTTTATGTCCCTCAACTTTTAAAGTTACTAAATAGTCCTTTAACTTTCAAAAGTTGCATTTTCTTCCTAATCTTTCAAAAATGACAATTTTCTACTAAACTAGTAAACTTTATTTTATCATCTTTGTCATGTTAGATTATTTTTATGATCCAACACTTTTAATAGTCTATAATAACCTCATTAAGGAAAATAATAGGTGTAGTTAGTGTAATATGTCCAATATGTCCAATTTGCATTTTTCAAGTGTGTAGACTTTGAAGATGTAAAATTTATGTAATATATTTTCTAACAATATCAACACCATATCAAGTCTTAGATGGTTATTTTATGATGATTTAAACCACATTTAAGGTTATTCAAGTTTCATTAACAAACTATGTTTAGATCATTATTTTCTTCAAGTTTTTGTGAACTTTATGAAACTACAAAAACAATACATAACCATCACCAACATTTCGGCCCTAGTATACGTTCATAACACCATTTTAGTCTTAAAAAGTATATGTTTTATCATGTAAAATTCCATCAAGTTAACCCATGTACAACTTTCTTTCTAGATAACAAAACATAAACTTTTAAGAACAAGAATGAGATCAAGAATACTTACAACTAGCACAAGGCTAGGGAAGCTAAAAACACTTGGTTTTGAAGGGGTTTAGTGTGTTCTTCCTAGGTGGTTAAGCTCCAAGCTTGAAACACACAATTGGGGTTTGGAAAATGGATGCTTATGGATGATTTTGGAGTGTTAAAACTTGAAAAATGGATGTGTGTGTGGGTGTGCAAACCTATGGCCACAAGAGGAAGAAGAAGAAGTTTTCTTTTGTTTATGAAATGTTGAAATCTATACTTCTTTTATATATCTTCCAAAGATCATGTAGGATTCACAATATCTAACTTTAGATTTCAAAATCCCTTAATATATGGAACAAGGGTACTAGGATGATCTTGGATAGATATGTATGAGTGTGTTTGGTCGATTTTTTTGAAGGATTTTAAAGGGTTTTATAAATCTTATAAGGACACATAATCACCATCATATCTTACATACTATGTTTCCTAATCTTTGCTAGATTGTTTGTACAAAAAACAAAGATTATGGTATGGTTAGGGGTTGGGACGGTTGGGTTGGGTAGTTTAGTGGGGTCCACAACATAAAACATTTGCTAATTAACTTGTTATGATTCACACATAACGTTCGGCTCCGTTTGGGTTTTAATCGGATTTTAATTACGCGTTATTCGGACATTATAATAGCCTCTAATAATCCTTAAACATAGCCTAGTTTAAGCGTTGGTTGGTTAATTAGGCTTTCATTGGGTGAAATTATAAGTTATACGCGTACTGGGTGCGATACGCACACTTTATTCGTTACCGGGAGATTTGTATGTAAAGTTCACTTATGGTTTTGGAGTTCCAAAACACATTATATTTCGTGAAAATACCCTTTATTTTATATCCTGGGTGTCCGGGATCCTTTTCGTTTATTTAATTTTTACCGGGTAATCACCAACGTTCGTTCCGGACAAGTTTATTCGCACACGATTCCGTCGTGCTTCAACACTAAACATGTGCATTCCTATGCATCTTATGGGGAATTTTCTATTCTCTAAGGCATTAGTTAAACAATTAACACGAATTTGCACTTAATTACGTTAATTACACACAATTAATTAGTACGGATTTACTTTAATTTTGCAGGTTGTCATATGTGATGGGTATTTCTTCATCTTCAAGCGTTGTTAAGGTAATTCATTTCATTGATCCTTTATTATTTTCTGAGTTTTACATCCAATAATTTATGTTTTAATATAATGAGTGACAGTAAGATGTAAGTGGAAGGATCAAGCAATTAAAAATGTCGATCATTTGGGGCACTTATTCATTACCTTTCAAGAGGAAGGTCAGGCGGTAACTCTCTCCATGTTATGGTTCTCCCGTCACATAACTCTATCGATGATTAATCTTACGGTAAAGTGGTTTATTTGAAGCTAAGCGGTGAAGATGTAGATAGTGAAATCAACGATCTTAGACGGTGGCGTAGGATAGCGTACGGATCCATGTCTCCGTTTACGCATATGCAGAATAACAAAAACACCATGGAGGCGTTATCGGAGTAGTGGCATTCGGCTCCTTACGATGGCCTGCAACCGAGTTTTATGAATATATTGGTGTTATAAAAGTTATATACTGATACAAAATTAGGCAAGTAAAATGCTCAAGTTTGACCATCTCATGTTAATGATCCATGGCATATATACTCTTTGCTTAAATTTTAACTTCTTTTCTTTTAGCAGGTATGCTTAACATGGTGGAAAGAAAAGATCACAAATTCAAATATATAAAGAAAAGATGGTTCACTAGTACAAATGATAGGCTAAAGACGGGGTGAATAAGCTTTTAAGACGGGTTTGCAACCCCGTCTTAAACCATCGCGTCTTTTGGTCACTCTTCAAAAGACGGGGTTAAACAAACCCCGTCTTTTACCCTGAACCCCGTCTTTAAGAAAAGATGGTTCATTATTTGTTATTGTCTTTTGTGATTAATTAAGGCCCAACATGGTCCATGAAGAAACAATGATCTAACCTTGTAATAATGGAGCTAAACTTCGTTACTACAAGCTTAATTATTCGCTAGACGAATGACCTTGGAGATGATGAACCTGAAACAAACACAATAATCCGATGTGGGGCAACCGCCTCGAATCTCGAGAGATTCTACTTAGCAGACACAAAAACGTAGTCGGCCTTATGTGTGTTCTTCAGGGATTTCTGAATGGCCTATTGAAGGAGGTGAAGTGCTCCTTAAATAGGTTCCACACGGGCCTCAACATTCACCCTTAACTTTCCCAACGGGCCGAAGCCCAGTTAAGGGCTTGCCTCCACATCGGCCCAAGATTAGCTCAATATAATATAATATGTAATATTATATAAATCATGGAAAGAGGTCGTACTGTTGGTCTTACATGGCCCAATATGATTCATTAAGACATGTATGATCATCTATCGTCTATTGTGATCCATTGAGGACCGATGTGATCAATTAGTACATATTATGATGTACTAATGCCCATTATGATCCATTAAGGCCTATTATGGTTCATTAAGACATATCTGATCTATTACTACCCATTAGGATCCATTAAGGCCCAATATTGCCCATTAAGTTTAATATGGTCTATGTTGTCCATTGTGATCCTTTAAGGTCCAATATGATCCATTAAGACATATATTATCTATTGTTGTTTATTGTGATCCATTAAGGCCTAATATAATCAATTAAGACATGCATGCTCTATTATTGTCCATTATGGTCCGTTAAGACAAACATTTATGATCTAGTATTGTCCATTGTAATTCGTTAAGGCCCAATATTGTCCATTTACACATATATTATCTACTATCGTCTTTTGTGATCGATTAAGGACCAATATGAGCCATTAAGAAAAATATGATCTACTACTATCCATTGTGATCCATTAAAGCCCAATATGATTCATTAAGACATATATGATCAACTATCGTCCATTGTGATTGATTAAGGCCCAACAAGGAGGGTTTAGATTAGGGTTTGTGTGGGTTTGGGTGGTGTGGTGGTCGATGGGTGTGAGATTTGCGACGGAGCTGCTGATTTTTATGAAGATTATACATAAACTAGGTTTTAAAACCCGTGCGCGTCGCGGCGTGTTAAACCATGACTTAATTTTATGTTTAGTTTAAATGTACGATGAAATGAAAGTTATGCAATAAAATCGATTTTGATACTTCAAACTGATGAAATCCGGTATGTAGGAGGTTAAGTATGGCGTTTTTTGATACTTAAATTATAATTATAATTGTAATTATAATTCGAATAGCAAAAGACGGAGTTATTGTGTAAAGACGGGGTTAAGATAAATAGACGGGGTTAGACTCAAAAGACGGGGTTAAGTAGAATTTTTTTAAATATTTATTATAATCATAATTCGAATAGCAAAAGACGGGGTTATTGTGTAAAGACGGGGTTAACATAAATAGACGGGGTTTAGAATCAAAAGACGGGGTTGAGTAGAATTTTTTTTGAATATTTTATTATGTTGGCCACAAAAGACGGGGTTGAGTCAATTTTTTTTGAATATTTTATTGTGTAAGTTATAATGGTTATTATAAACTTATGCAAAAGACTGGGTTCAAACCCAAAACCCCGTCTTTGTTATTTTTGAACCCCGTCTATTGCTCTGTTTTGTAGTAGTGGTTTATGCCCTTTAACTTCTGAAGAGACAGCCCTTGCATTAAGGACACTTGACATAGATCCCGACATCCAAATTTACATTGTTGTTAGTGAAATATATATATGGTACAGTGAGGAGAATGGCTACTCTTGCATTTGCATATCCAAAGCTGGTTAAATTGCAAAATCAATTATGCTTTTCTTTTATTTTTTATTGTGTAAATTTATATATAATTAACAGATAAGGAAAGAGACTCTATTGGGACTAGACGGCCTTAAATATTTCCAGAATCACTCGTCACAAATGGCAGCAAAAAATCATGGCGAAAAGTTGCAATGCGATTTCAAGAAGTAGATCATGTTTGTGTTCAATTATGTTAACCAACGTTCTATGCGAAAAGTTGCTATGTTGGTATGTTTTGTGGATTAAGACAACTTTCGTTTTGTAGGTTTTTGGTATTATATTTAAACTTTTTTAGTAATGTTGGTGTGGTTGGTATTAATGTTGTCACACATTTTGGTTCATACCAAGATTTCATATAAGGGTGGTGATATTTAAACCCCCCAGCTTCTATTTAAACCCCCCAGAAGCGCCTCGCTTAGGCCTAAGCGAGGCGCTTCTGGGGGGTAATTTATTTTGGTAGTTTTTTGGGTTTTGAGTTGTTTTTTTTTTTAATTTAATAATTATAAAAAGTTAAAAAAAAATTTAAATGTCAATGACTTAAACTTGACATCATCTTCTTGTAATTACTTTTCAGTTGTTATCCGAGAGATAGCGGTCAACGATGAAGCAACCTGAAAGTGGATACCATGGATCAGAGAGATTCAAGCTAATTAAACTCATATCTCAAGCCGGTGCAAGTTATGTTGTAGCAGTCAAGGTAGATCGTGGAAATCAATTACAGTTATTTGGAATGTTTCTGATCATTATAGTAACGAAATCATTCTCACATGAATATCCTGCGTAAAGGACTAAAGCCACATATCTTGCCATTAATACCAACTGAATTTTACTTGCTTGCATGAAAAAGTTCATTGTACGATGTCTTTTTCAGAGGACCTCGACTCTTGAGATGTTGCAGGTGTTTGAAAAGTTTGAACTGAAATTGAACTTTTCATGCAAGCAAGTAAAATTCAGTTGTTTTACTAATTTCATAGTCTTGATACTTTTAACAATCGGATCGGCGCTAAACAATAGAAAGTAATTACAAATATTGCAAGAGGGTCACTATTCATATATAAAGAACATTAATCGGTTTCATCTTTGTTTTATTGAGTTCAACTTTCCATGATCTACCTTTATCATCTCAGAGAGATATCTGTTGCTTCCATAGAGAAGTTATCAATCTCACTGTAATGATCAGGAACATTCCAAATAACTGTATAATTTCGTTCAAGATTCCTATGCAAGCAAGTCAAATTCAGTTGTTAGACCAACTTGAGATACAATGGATCAGAGAGATTTAAGCTAATTAAACTCATATCTCAAGCCGGTGCAAGTTATGAAAATGACACATGCAGAATGTAATGTCATGCACAAATGTGATTTGTATTAATGGCAAAGTGATTTGTAAGGGAAGAAGAAGAGAATGTTATATATGTTTACCTTCCCATGGAAACTCTGAAGACCCTTAACGGAGGTTTGCTAGAGGGTCATTGAGTTTCCAACCCCCTAATACATTCATCAAAGGATATTCATGTGCGAATGATTTTGTACAAGATTCCTATGCAAGCAAGTCAAATTCAGTTGTTAGACCAACTTGAGATATGAGTTTAATTAGCTTATATCTCTCTGATCCATGATATGAGAGCATAAGAGAAGAGATAATAACATATGAGCTTCAACATAACTTGCACCGGATGATTGCCAATGAGATTGATAACTGGACAGGTTAGCCAGGTGTTTGTCAAAAAGGTAGAGCACACCACTAGAGCAAAAAGTTGTGTGTATGAATAGTGACCCTCTGGCAAACCTGCCATTAATCGGTTTTATTTAGCGTAAAAAGTTCATTGTACATATACCTCCTTATTTAAAAACAAATCACATCATTGTAGAGGTTACTAGGTTACTCATTACCGTTGGACGTTGAAGGTAAACATGGACAGTGAGAAGTGAGATTGATAACTTCTTTATGGAAGTTGCTAAAATAGTTAAACAAAAGCTGAAATTGAACAGTTATTTGGCAACATACTTGAAATCAATGGGAAGATAAACAATCCTCATCCACAATGTTCTTACCTATGAGTTTAATTAGCTTGAATCTCTCTGATCCATGGTATCCACTTTCAGAATCTGAAGAGAAGCTATCATCTCAGAGAGATATCTGTCAAATAATTACAAGAAGATGATCAAAGATGCTACAACATAACTTGCACCGGCTTGAGATATGAGTTTAATTAGCTTGAATCTCTCTGATCCATGGTATCCACTTTCAGGCTGTCTTCATCGTTGACCGCTATCTCTCGGATAACAACTGAAAAGTTGTTTCATTAATCTATAAATAAATCCTTACAAAATATTTTTAACTTAAATCTTTGAGCATACCACACTTAGAGGGTCACTATTCATACATAAAGAGTATAATCGTGATGTGATGGATTTTTATATCTGCAACTTAGTTCCTTTTTACCTGGTTGCAAAGGAACTTCAGGTCAGCCAGACCTTTGTCAAAAGCAAGTGTGAAGATCAAGATCAAGAAGAACAGTACGGTCAACGATGAAGGTGTGTTGTATGTATAAAATTGTGAATAATTGTAGTGTGTGTTGGGTGCAGTCGACGAACATCATTCAAAATTTCAACTTCCCGTTCAGGTGCTTAAGTCCACCTTGAAGACTGGATACCATGGATCAAAGAGATTCAAGCTAATCAAACTCATATCTCAAGTTGGTCTAACAACTGAATTTGACTTGCTTGCATAGGAATCTTGAACGAAATTATACAGTTATTTGGAATGTTCCTGATCATTACAGTGAGATTGATAACTTCTCTATGGAAGCAACAAATTCAAAACAGAGGTAGGTTTGCCAGAGGGTCACTATTCATACATAAAAAAGATCAAGAAGAACAGTACGGTCAACGATGAAGGTGTGTTGTATGTATAAAATTGTGAATAATTGTGAGAGTCGATATGAGAGCAATAATCCATCGAGAACTAGAGAAACAGAGAATAAGAGAAGAGATAATAACATATGAGCTACAACGACGTCGTATTTTGGAAGCTGAAGTTCGGAGAGAACTAAATATTCGGTTGTTGTTTTTCTTCTCTATACAGAGTGACGATAGGCGTTTTCGATTTCCAAATGAATCAACGACTTAAACTTGACATCATCAACCACGTATAGTCAAATATTTATTCTCCATATCCATACCTTGTTTCAAGTATCTTGTAAAATTCATTTCGTCTTCAAGACTCCTATGAGTCACAAAGGGGGAAATATATATGACGTTTGAGCATACGAAATTGTGCAAGAGTTTGACATTATTGTGTTCAAACATCAAGGAGACATGGTGTTTGACTTTTTTGTGTTTGACCCATCCGGATGTGAAAGACAATATCCATATTTACCTGATTATAAGAGAGGTCGAAGATATTGCTCAATAAACATTATTATTATTATTATTATTATTATTATTATTATTATTATTATTTTATTATATTTGTAATTTAGTTCCTTTGTTTTATTATTATAATAATTTATTATTATCAAGAATCGGAAATTAGTAAAACGATTTATGAAAGTATCAAGAATCGGAAATTAGTAAAACGATTTAATAAATCATTGCTCAGACGTTAGGGTTTGATAAACACAAAACTTATTATTTATAAAGCAACAAAAACACAAATCGTACCGTGAAATAAAGAGAGGCCCATTAGGAGTGCCGTGGAGGAAGATCGTCGGTTTGCTGTAGTCGATGATGACACAGAGGTTAGCGGTAACTTTAAATTTTGAATGATCGTCGGTTTGTACAATGATGTGGTGTCTTCAATGATTCTAAAAAACTTGAAAGTAATTACACCGGCTTGAGATATGAGTTTGATTATTATCGTATTTGCAACTTAGTTCCTTTCTCTCGAAAAACAATCTCGAAAAAGTAATTATCATTTCTTGACATGCTTGGTAACACCTTGATCTGTAATATCTGAAAATTATCATTTCTCAAAAAGTAATAAAAACACTTAAAAATGAATTAAAAACAATTGTTGGGAGTTAGGTTTAGTCGGAGGACCACGTACAATGATTCATCAAAGTTGTACAAAGCTGGATGTTTTTACTGGAAAACCAAAACGAGCAATTAACGAAGCAAAACGGAGAGTTATATTTTTCTTGGCTAGGAAACAACTTAAAAGAACCAAAAATGAATTAAAATTAATTTTTGGTGATTAACAGATAATTTTAAAGAATTAAAAGAAAATCAATTTTTTTTAAAAAAAGGCCAAAGCACCTCGCTTTGGTCAAAGCGAGGCGCCTGTGGTCTAATCAAACCACTAAAGCACCTCGTTTTGGTCAAAGCGAGGCACTAAAGTACCTCGCTTTGACCAAAGCGAGGTACTAAAGCGCCTCGCTTTGACCAAAGCGAGGTGCTTTGGCCTTTTTTTAAAAAAAATTGATTTTCTTTTAATTCTTTAAAATTATCTGTTAGTCACCAAAAATTAATTTTAATTCATTTTTGGTTCTTTTAAGTTGTTTCCTAGCCAAGAAATTTATAACTCTCCGTTTCGCTTCGTTAATTGCTCGTTTTGGTTTTCCAGTAAAAACATCCAGCTTTGTACAACTTTGATGAATCATTGTACGTGGTCCTCCGACTAAACCTAACTCGCAACAATTGTTTTTAATTCATTTTTAAGTGTTTTTAATTACTTTTCGAGAAGTAATAATTTTCAGATATTACAGATCAAGGTGTTACCAAGCATGTCAAGAAATGATAATTTTCAAATATTGCAGATCAAGGTGTTACCAAGCATGTCAAGAAATGATAATTTTCAAATATTTGCAGATCAAGGAAAGAATGAAAATACGTGATGCACATAACCCTCCATGCAAATCATCCTAATTCTGTCAAAAGAAGATGTATTCACCATTTCAAACGATTTGCCTCCTTGAATGTCTATGGAAACAACAATGGATTTGTCAAAAGCAAGATGTATTCACCCGTTCAGGTGCTTAAGTCCACCTTGAGATATGAGTTTAATTAGCTTGAATCTCTCTGATCCATGGTATCCGGTTGTTTTCAGGTTGTCTTCATCGTTGACCGCTATCTCTCGGATAACAACTGAAAAGTTGTCAACGATGATGGCGCAGAGGTTAGCGGTAACTTTAAATTTTGAATGATCGTCGGTTTGCTCTCTATATACCAATCAACAGTAGCGATCATTACAGTTATTTTGGAATGTTTCTGATCATTGTCAGAGGGTCACTATTCATACATAAAGAGATAAAGGGTGTACACGAGTATAATCAAACAAGGGTTGCCCGGAGTTTGATTAGCTTGAATCTCTCTGATCCATGGTATCCACTAACCGTAGCGATCATTACAGTTATTTGGACTGTTGCTAAATTAGTTAAACAAAAGCTTAAATTATACAGTTATTTGGAATATTCTTGATCATTACAGTGAGATATGAGTTTAATTAGCTTAAATCTCTCTGATCCATGATATGAGAGCAATAATCCATCGAGAACTTGAGAAAGAGAGAATAAGAGAAGAGATAATAACATATGAGCTACAACATAACTTGCACCGGTTTGAGATATGAGTTTAATTAGCTTGAATCTCTCTGATCCATGGTATCCGGTTGTTTTCAGGTTGTCTTCATCGTTGACCGCTATCTCTCGGATAACAATTGAAAAGTTGTCTCATTAATTCCAAAACCTAAAGAGAAGATATCATCTCAGTGAGATTGATAACTTCTCTATGGAAGTTGCTACAATAGTTAAACAAAAGCTGAAATTGAACAGTTATTTGGAATGTTTCTGATCATTACAGTTATGCCTTTTTGGTGAAATGAACTTGAAGAAATGATTTGGTGGATATATCATGAGTTAAACAAAAGCTGAAATTGGACGGTTATTTGGAATGTTCCTGATCATTACTTTTCATGCAAGCAAGTAAAATTCAGATCATTACTTTTCATGCAAGCAAGTAAAATTCAGTTGTTGGACAGTGAGATTGATAACTGGACAGGTTAGCCAAACCATACGAGGGTGGCAGGAAAAAGTTGACATTTTGATCCAAAGGAAATTCAGGTTAGCCAGACGTTTGTCAAAAGAACATTTTTTATAATAATTATATTAAAAAAAACAAAAAACTAACTCAAAAGATCAAAAAAAAAAAAAAAATTTTGATCGAAGAGCCTCGCTTAGGCCTAAGCGAGGCGCTTCGAATTCAAAATCAGCTTTTTCTGCCCCCTCGTACTGACCTCCTCTGATTGAATTCAAAGCACCTCGCTTAGGCCTAAGCGAGGCGCTTTGAGGGGGTGGAAATAGAAGGTGGGGGTGGGAATAGACCGAGCCTTCATATAATTTTTTTTTTAAAACAAAACAAATAAATTAGTATTTTTTTGAATGGTTGATTTAATAAATAATATATTAACAAAACTTTTAAATTTGATATACTTTAAGATTATTTAGGGATTAGTTATCTACATTCGCTTACTCAAAATGATAACATCAACCCAAATATACTTTCACGTTTTCTAATCCCCATTCGAAAACCCGTCCCAACGGACGGGTATCTCACTAGTTCCATAATTGATTATAACTAACCTACATGCAGAATATGTGGAAGTAATATGCTAACTTAAACAAATTAACTAAATGTTTTCTGAAGACGTGCATGGAGATCGTGGCCTCGTGGGTACACGTATCAGAGGCAATAGTGCGCAAGGATGGTGACAACACCCACCGAGGGGGGTTCGACGCCGAGCGTTACCCCGGTTTTTATCCGACTGTCACTTCAGCGAGGCAACTTATGTGGAGGCAATACGGTTTCCGGGGGAACACTGTGACACCCGGCATGTTCTGCTTAAACATTTTGGTAAAACATAAGTCTATCTTAGCGAGAAACATTTATAAATGGACTTAACTAGGTTAGTTGAGTCGGGTTATGATATGATTGTCGAGGGTTCAATGATCTGGAGGATCATTGGGAGTCGTTTTGGGAATACACTAGTACCGGGTCCCATTGTTGGTGAAAAATACATGAACTGAATCAAGTAGGACAGGTAGATTATTAACATACGTGTAACATAACATGATAATACGTGCTACAAGGTGTGAACATGATCATACGTGCCTATATGTACTTAACATGTGTTAGAATTGCATGATCATACGTTAGAATGTGTTTAAATGCGTTAAAACGACAAAACTGGAAAACCTGGAAAACATAAGCCCAGGTTCGACCCATAGCGTGGGGGCGAACCTGGAAATGAGTCTTGGTTCGACCCATGGTTAAGGGCGAACCTGGAACAACCACAAGAACAGTCTCATTTGACCTTGTAAGGGGCGAACGTGGAATAAGTATAAATACCACAGTTTGTCATTTTTCACCATTTCACAAACCCTAAACGCCTCCAAACACTCTCAAACGATTTTAATCACCGGGGAAGGAGTTTTTGCTCTTGTTTTTCATAATCTAACCTACAAACAACATCTAATCAAGAATCCAAGGTGTGTTCTTAATCCTAAACCATTTTTTAAAGCATTTTGATTCGTTTTCATCTAACCCTAAATGTCCAGATCTGTTCTAAGGATGTTTTTACCATTAAAAACCTTTTAAACATTTTCCTAAACCTAAAACTTATCATTAAACATAGGTTTCATATCAATAAACATATGTTAATTATGTGTTATGTGATATTATGTGTTGTTTAATGATTTGCTACTGTATTAATGATAGAAACATGATCTAGGACTGCTATTATTGTGAGTATATGATTGTTTAAGGTTGCAATTAGATGAATGATGATGTTATGTCAAATTTTGGGGATTTTGATAAATCTAGGGCTTGTTGCATGATAGTATAATCAATAAAACTATTAGGGGTTCTCATATACACATTAAACTGAGCATAATAAGATGATTAAGAAAGGATTTTGAAAAGTTTCCAAATTGGGTAAAGATTTCATGCATGATGTGACATTTCCATAATTTTTTCCATTTTGGGAAAGGGTTAAAACGAACAGGTTTTGGGGCAAAGCTGGTGGGGTTTTGTGGGGATATGTTATTCATACTTGACTGTTGTGATTGATGATGTTTTGGGATGTTTTCGGATGTTTTTGAAGCGTTTTGTGGAAAAACACTCTGCCAGGGTTGAACCTAGGTACCTTCGAACAGTCGTGGGGTCGAAGGTGGAATCCTAGGGTCGAACCTGGACAACTGTGGTCGAATCTGCCTTAATTGGGTCGAAGGTGACTCTAAAAGGGTCGAACGTGGAAGAAAAGGGGCGAAGGTGGAACTGAAAACCCTGGTTCGACCCTATACATTCAAAAATGAGATTTTTGATGCAAACTAAGTTTTTATGCTTGAACCTTGTGTGTAATCTATGTATACTTGATTAGTTAGGGTAATGAGTTACCAACGGGATGTCGGGTCGGTCTAGTGTGTCGGCTGAACATTCAAAACACGTTTTAAAACATACTTGGTCACGATCTGGACAATCGGGGACTAGATAACCTTATGGTTATTAGTCGGAACACTTATGTGAACATTTTGATAGATCTCCGTAGTGGGATTATCAAGGGCTTGGCTTTCTTATATTACTGAAGAACACAACCTAAGGTGAGTTCACGGCCCCACTTTTACTGCTTTAACTTTTGGGGGAGAAAACATGCGCTAAACTTATTTTGGTAACATATGTCATACTATGGTTTAAACTTCGCGTTGCTATACGATCTTTGAAAGTCCCGGGGGAAACCATGAATGTGCGAGGATGCACAACGGGGGAAGTGTGGATAGATCTATTGGTTTGACAGACCCTACTCGACGGTTTGGAGGGTCGGGTGGGTGCATATTGTCTCAAACTGGTAACATTGGTAATATTGCTAAACACACTCGGGCCGAACATTGGTAACAGTCTAGTAATGGTTTTCCAATCGTAGTAGTAACAAAACATACGCCTAGCTAGCGTACTTGGTAACATTGATATAGTATGGACATGGTAACACTTTGGTAACACTATGGTAACATCTGGTAACATTTTGGTAACACACATGCTTTCTTACACTTACACCTATTGAAGAAGAAAGGACTGACTAGTTGGCTCTTGCACACACATGCTTTCTTAGACTTACACCTATCGTAACACGTTACTAGGTGACGATATTCGGTGACCGGAGTTTGAACTAGGAGTACATTTGGAGGACCATGTAGAGCAGTTTATTATTTCGGTTGCACATAAAATCATAAACTGAAATGCATGAAAATCCCAATGGACTTTGAGTTTGGATGTACCATCCTGGATTTGTCCCTAGGATGACTTTTGTAATTTCTAGTGGTTGGCACTAGAGGTGAATCTGAATCCCGCGATTTCTTGATTGTCAGATCATGTCTGGTGCTCGTGGTGGTGGACGTCGTGGTGTCGGCGGCGGCCGTGCTGGCGGCGGTGGTCGTGGTAACATCAACATGACCCAAGCTGAACTGAATGACTTGTTGCAACACCAAGTGAACATGGCCATGGCTACTTTCCAGGTTAGACTTAACGCCATGGGTGGTGAGTTGATTTCTATCGACTCTGCTTCATCCTTGGGTATCATATCTTTTCTTTTGTGTCTTATTCGTGTGTCACGTCTCAGGTATTGCCGTCAATCCACCTCCACCTCAGTGCTCTTATAAGAAGTTTCGGGACTGTCAGACCCATAACTTCGCTGGAACTGAGGGAGCTGTGGGACTGCTTCGATGGCTGGAGAATGTTGAGTCCGTGTTCGTGATGTGTAACTGTCCCGCTGTGGACCGGGTTAAGTATGCTACTACGACATTTGTGGGGCCTGCATTGTCGTGGTGGAATGCTACAGCCCAGAACATGGGTTTGGGGGAGGCTATTGCCATGCCATGGGCGGATTTTGTGCATCTTTTGAGGAGTGAGTACTGTCCAAGGGAGGAGGTACAGAAGTTGGAACATGAGGTCTGGAGTTACAAGATGGTTGGGTCGGAGATAGAGGAGTACAGGATGATCGAGCACTACGTTTCTGGGTTAGTGCCGGAGATTGCAGGGTTGGTAGCTGCCGGGAATCTTCCCACACTTGCTGAAGTTGTCCGATCGGCACATCGGATGACTAACTTGAAGGTGGCAGAAGGTGTTTTTCCTCCTAAGGGTACTACTGTGAAGGGTTCGGAGGGGAACAAGAGGAAGTGGGACAGCGTGGGGAAGAGCGTCGTGCCAGCACCATCTCAGCCGGTGAAGAAGTTTAATTCGTTTGGGTCTTCTTTAGGGCAGAAGTTGTGTGGGTATGTTGGGAAGCATCCCAAGTGCAACAAGTGTGGTTATCATCACTCTAGGAGTTGTGATCGGGCTCGTTGTCATCGGTGACATCAGTTGGGGCATCTTGCTAAGGATTGCAGAGTGTCACTTTCCTCGACTCAGGCTCCTGCTGCTGCTCCTTTTCCTGCTGCTCAGGGGACTCCAGGAAAGCACGGGTGCTATAACTGTGGTGACATGGGGCCAAGCTGAGACAGGGCAAAAATGGGAAGGGCGGGAACGGTAACGGAAACAACGGAGGTGGCGACAGGACTACGCGTGCTTTCGTCATTGGATCTGCAGAGGCTAGGCAGGATCCAGACAAAGTTACCGGTACGTTCCTTCTTAATGATCGCTATGTTTCTGTCTTATTTGATTCTGGTGCCGATAAGAGTTTCGTATCTGTGGACATTAGTCGATTGCTAGATATAGTACCCAAACCTTTAGAGGCTAAGTACTTGATAGATTTGGCTGATGGTAAGAAAATCGAAGCGACGCATATTCTTAGGGAATGTCGCTTGGAACTGTCGGGTTTGTCATTCCCCATTGACCTTATGCCGGTATCCTGGGTAGTTCCGATGTCGTTGTGGTCATGGATTGGTTATCGTTGTATCGTGCGGAGATCGTTTGTTTCGATAAGGTCATTCAGATCCCTCTCCCTGATGGAGAGACTCTTTCGGTTCATGGCGAGAAGAGTAGTACTCCGCTTAGTATCATTTCTAGTATGAAAGCCCTTAATTATCTTCAAAAGGGTTATTCGGCCATTTTGGCACTTGTTTCTGTTTCGACTAACGATGAGAAGAAGATTGAGGATATTCCGATGGTTCGTGATTTTCCCGATGTGTTTCCCGAAGATTTACCTGGTCTCCCTCCCTATCGTCAGGTTGAGTTCGGCGTTGATCTTACTCCGGGTGCAGCTCCTATTGCCCGGGCTCCGTATCGTCTTGCACCTCCCAAGATGCAAGAGTTGTCCAGCCAGTTGCAGGAGCTCTTGGAAAAGGGTTTCATCCGACCGAGTTCTTCCCCGTGGGGAGCTCCTATTCTGTTTGTGAAGAAGAAGGATGGAAGTCTTCGCATGTGTATCGATTATTGTGAGCTGAACAAAGTGACCATCAAGAATCGTTACCCTCTCCCTCGCATTGATGATCTCTTTGACCAGCTCCAGGGCTCTAGTTACTACTCGAAGATTGATTTGCGGTCTGGTTATCACCAGTTGCGCGTGCAGGAAGCCGACGTTCCGAAGACTGCTTTTTGAACTCGTTATGGCCATTTTGAGTTCATGGTCATGCCTTTTGGTCTCACTAACGCACCGGCGGTGTTCATGGATTTGATGAACCGCGTTTGCAGGCCTTACCTTGATAAATTCGTCATCGTGTTTATTGATGACATTCTGGTTTATTCTAAGAACAAGACGGATCATGAGAAACACTTGCAGTTGGTCTTGGAACTTTTGAGACGGGAGCAGTTGTATGCTAAGTTCTCAAAGTGTGAATTCTGGTTACGCGAAGTTCAATTCCTAGGGCATGTGGTTAATGAACTGGGAATTCATGTCGATTCGGCTAAGATCGAAACTATTAAAGACTGGGAAGGACCAAAGACGCCATCTAAAGTGCGGCAATTCCTAGGTCTTGCGGGTTACTATCGTCGTTTCATTGAGGGATTTTCGAAGATCGCTTAACCCCTCACCACTCTTACCCAGAAGGATCGAAAGTTCGACTGGGGTGAACCACAAGAATCGGCATTCCAGATGCTGAAGCTTAAACTTTGTTTCGCACCTATTCTATCCTTACCCGAGGGTACGGATGATTTTGTTGTATACTGTGACGCTTCTATTCGTGGTCTCGGTTGCGTGTTGATGCAACGAGGCAAGGTCATTGCTTATGCTTCTCGTCAACTCAAGGTTCACGAGAAGAACTACACTACCCATGACTTGGAATTGGGTGCGGTGGTTTTTGCGTTGAAAATCTGGACACATTACTTGTTGTTAGTGCATGTTCGTGTGACAAACGCTTCTCTAGATTAGTTTGTTTTAGTGTCGGTTGATAGTTTAATTGTAACATACTTGACGGAGTTATAAGTCAAGTATGATAGTCTTTTGTTTGAATCCTAGCTAACATTGTTGATGAACGAAGATAGCTTAGGAAAAGATACCTTTGAGTATCTTCTCCTAAAGGAGAAGATAGTCATCTTCTCCTGAAGGAGAAGATAGAAAAAAGGAATCTTTTCCATCTTCTCCTGAAGGAGAAGTTAGGCCATCTTCTCCTTAATGAGAAGATAGAAAAAGGCATCTTTAAGGTGGGCTTCTTCGTTCAGCCCATGCACTATAAATAGGTGCATGGGGTGTAGGCTAGGGTAAAGAGTATTTGGTTAGCAAGCTTGTAATTGATATTTGTTTCCACTGAAATAATATCAATAGACAAGCCGGTTTTATATTATTCGTCGTGTTCTTCGTTCGTGTTGATTCTTAGTTTGCATAAACATCTATCAAGGGATTCCGCACCTTGATAGATCTGATCTGGCTTGTAATCGATCCACTCAAAGGACCTACACTTGTACGGTACCAAATGTGATGTATACACCGATCACAAGAGTCTTCAGCATATTTTCAACCAGAAGGAGTTAAACATGCGGCAGCGTCGCTGTGTTGAACTTCTGAACGATTACGACTGTGCTATTAAGTATCATCCAGGCAAGGCTAACGTTGTGGCGGATGCCTTGAGCAGGAAGGAACCTGCAAAATCTCGTCGTGTTCGAGCCTTACAGCTCACCATCCATTCCTCCTTGCCTAACCGAATCCGTTTTGCACAACTGGAAGCTTTGAAGGAGGAAAACCTTAAAGCTGAAACTATGCACAGTGCGGACAAGCATCTTGAGCTCAGGTCCGATGGCTTACACTATTTCGCAGAGCGTGTTTGGGTTCCTTTGTTCGGGGGATTACGGGAGCTTGTCTTGGACGAAGCTCACAAATCCCGGCATTCTATTCACCCTGGCTCCGATAAGATGTATCAGGATTTGAAGATAATTTATTGGTGGCCAAACATGAAGGCTGATATAGCCTCATACGTGAGCAAATGCTTGACTTGTTCTAAGGTCAAGGTGGAGTATCAGAAGCCGTCTGGTCTCCTACAACAACCAGAGATTCCGGAATGGAAGTGGGAATGAATCATGATGGATTTTGTCACCAAGCTACCAAAGTCACTAAGTGGTTACGATATGATTTGGGTGATTGTCGACAGGTTGACAAAATCGGCGCGTTTCATGCCTATTAAGGAAACTGATGGGCTCGAACGGTTAGCTCGACTTTACCTTAAGGAGGTGGTTTCTCGGCACGGGGTGCCTGTTTCTATTATCTCTGATCGTGATTCTCGTTTTGCTTCGCGGTTCTGGAAGGCTCTGCACAAGGCTTTGGGTACTCAGTTGGATATGAGTACGGCTTATCATCCGCAAACTGATGGACAGAGTGAGCGGACGATTCAAACCTTAGAAGACATGCTTCGGGCATGTGTTATCGATTTTGGCAAAAGTTGGGAGATTCACCTACCGTTGGTGGAGTTCTCTTACAACAACAGCTATCACTCTAGTATCAAGGCAACTCTGTTCGAGGCTCTTTACGGACGGAAATGTCGATCTCCACTTTGTTTGGCCGAGGTGGGCGAGAGCCAGCTCACTGGTCCGGAACTGGTGTACAAAACTTTGGAGAAAATCGTACAAATTCGTAACTGTTTAGCAGCCGCACGGGATCGTCAGAAGAGCTATGCCGATCGCCGTCGTAAACCTTCGGAGTTACAGGTTGGGGACAGGGTACTTCTTAAAGTTTCACCATGGAAGGGCGTCATACGCTTTGGAAAGCGTGGCAAGCTTAACCCTCGTTATGTCGGACCGTTTGCAATCCTGGAACGGATTGGACCAGTGGCATACAGACTTGACTTACCGGCGGAGCTCGGTAGTGTTCACAACGTCTTCCATGTGTCTAACTTGAAGAAGTGTTTGGCTGATGAATCCCTTATTGTACAACTGGAAGAGATCAAGGTTGATGATCGTCTTCGCATTGTGAAGGAACCTGTTGAGATTCTCGACTACAAGATTCGTAGCCTTCGTAGGAGTAAAATCCGCATCGTTAAAGTTCGTTGGAACTCGAATCGTGGACCGAAGTTCACGTGGGAACGGGAGGATCAGATGAAAGCTAACAATCCTCATCTTTTTCCGAAACGTGCGTTCGAATCTAGGCATGTTACCGCTGAAGCTGAATGAATCTCGGGGTGAGATTCTTTTCAACGTGGGGATGATGTGACGACCGGTATATTTTCTTTTTCCTTTTCGTCTCTTTCATTTTTGGGCTTCATGCAATTTTCGGGACGAAAATTCTTCCAACGTGGGGATGATGTGGCACCCGGCATGTTCGGCTTAAACATTTTGGTAAAACATAAGTCTACCTTAGCGAGAAACATTTATAAACGGACTTAACTAGGTTAGTTGAGTCGGGTTATGATAGGATTGTCCAGGGTTCAATGATCTGGAGGATCATTAGGAGTCGTTTTAGGAATACACTAGTACCGGGTCCCGTTGTTGGTGAAAATTACATGAACTGAATCAAGTCGGACAGGTAGATTATTAACATACGTGTAACATAACATGATAATACGTGCTACAAGGTGTGAACATGATCATACGTGCCTATATGTGCTTAACGTGTGTTAGAATTGCATGACCATACGTTAGAATATGTTTAAACGCGTTAAAACGACAAAACTGGAAAACCTGGAAAACATAAGCCCAGGTTCGACCCATAGCGTGGCGGCGAACCTGGAAATGAGTTTTGGTTCGACCCATGGTTAAGGGGCGAACCTGGAACAACCACAAGAACAGTCTCATTCGACCTTGTAAGGGGCGAAGGTGGCACCTTCGACCCCATACAAGGGGCGAACGTGGAATAAGTATAAATACCACACTTTGTCATTTTTCACCATTTCACAAACCCTAAACGCCTCCAAACACTCTCAAACGATTTTAATCATTGGGGAATGAGTTTTTGCTCCCGTTTTTCACAATCTAACCTACAAACAACATCTAATCAAGAATCCAAGGTGTGTTCTTAATCCTAAACCCTTTTTAAAGTATTTTGATTTATTTTCATCTAACCCTAAATGTCCAGATCTGTTCTAAGGATGTTTTTACCATTAAAAACCTTTTAAACATTTTCCTAAACCTAAACCTTATCATTAAACATAGGTTTCATATCAATAAACATATGTTAATTATGTGTTATGTGATATTATGTGTTGTTTAATGATTTGCTGCTCTATTAATGATAGAAACATGATCTAGGACTGCTATTATTGTGAGTATATGATTGTTTAAGGTTGCAATTAGATGAATGATGATGTTATGTCGAATTTTGGGGATTTTGATAAATCTAGGGTAGTTGCATGATAGTATCATCAATAAAACTATTGGGGGTTTTTATATACATATTAAACTGAGCATAATAAGATGATTAAGAAAGGATTTTGAAAAGTTTCCAAATTGGGTAAAGATTTCATGCATGATGTGACATTTCCATAATTTTCGCCATTTTGGGAAAGGGTTAAGACAAACAGGTTTTGGGGCAAAGCTGGTGGGGTTTTGTGGGGATATGTTATTCATACTTGACTGCTGTGATTGATGATGTTTCGGGATGTTCTGGATGTTTTTGAAGCGTTTTATGGAAAAACACTCTGCTAGGGTCGAACCTGGGCACCTTCGACCCCAGGAATCCCAGGGTCGAATCTGGACAACTGTGGTCGAATCTGCCTTAATTGGGTCGAAGGTGACTCTAAAAGGGTCAACCGTGGAAGAAAAGGGGCGAAGGTGGAACTAAAAACCCTGGTTCGACCCTATACATTCAAAAATGAGATTTTTGATGCAAACTAAGTGTTTTATGCTTGAACCTTGTGTGTAATCTATGTATACTTGATTAGTTAGGGTAATGAGTCACCAACGGGATGTCGGGTCGGTCTAGTTTGTCGGTTTGAACATTCAAAACACGTTTTAAAACATACTTGGTCACGATCTAGACAATCGGGGACTAGATAACCTTATGGTTATTAGTCGGAACACTTATGTGAACATTTCGATAGATCTCCGGTAGTGGGATTATCAAGGGCTTGGCTTTCTTATATTACTGAAGAACACAACCTAAGGTGAGTTCACGACCCCACTTTTACTGCTTTAACTTTTGGGGGAGAAAACATGCGCTAAACTTATTTTGGTTACATATGTCATACTATGGTTTAAACTTCGCGTTGCTATACGATCTTTGAAAGTCCCGGGGAAAACCATGAATGTGCGGGGATGCACAACGGGGGAAATGTGGATAGATCTATTGGGTTTGACAGACCCCACTCGACGGCTTGGAGGGCCGGGTGGGTGCATATTGTCTCGAACTGGTAACATTGCTAAACACACTCGGCCGAACATTGGTAACAGTCTAGTAATGGTTTTCCAATCGTAGTAGTAACAAAACATACGTCTAGCTAGCGTACTTGGTAACATTGATATAATATGGATATGGTAACACTTTGGTAACACTATGGTAACATCTGGTAACATTTTGGTAACATATTGAACAAACCTGTGAACTCACCAGCATTATATATGTTGACGTCTTTTTGGCATGTTTTCTCAGATCGCTAAGGTAGCATTGGTTGGACTAGGCGCACGGGTCTGCATTGACGTCTAGGCTTAGTTGCACGTTTTGAAATAAATGTCTTGAGTACATTGGAACATGGTTTTGTAATAGATTAAATGCTTCCGCTACGGTTGTTACATTTGAAACTATATTTTTGAGTTTACGTATTTCATATAGTGTTGTTTATTGTGACCGTTGACTTGGATCCTGGTTTGTCATGCGCCTCGCGGTAAAACCCCATAGTGAAAATTTGAGGGTGTGACAAACACCACCAAGGCTGACAAGCCGGCTTGGATCCGATAGAACACAGAGTTCGGCCAGTGGTGGGGTGACAATTGCCAGCCCGAATCCGATAGAACCTGAAGTTCGGCCAGCCTTGACGGTGTGACAATTTCGATTGACATCATAACAATGGCTACTCATAACAAATTCACCATTAAAAAAAACTATCTTTTATGATCTAAGTTCCAAAAACTTATATTTCTTTGAGTCAATTAATTTTGATCCACATAACCCATATAGAGCAATTTTTTATTATTATTATTTTTAACATTTATGATATTTATCTTCCGAATAATCTTCTCTTCCTCTCAACCCCACCAAAATCCGTTGCAAAGATTGTATCTTCATAAACCATAATAATAATATCTTCCTTAACCAGCCATATTAATGGCTGTTTAACACCCCTTAATATCCCCATTCATGCCGGCAGGATGGCCTATTGGAGCTTAACCCATTCATTACTCCTCATTGGCCTCCTGTCTCTCTCATTCCCACCCTTTTTAGCCGTTACTCTCCCGCGTAAACTCTCCCAAAATGTCAACTTCTTCCGTGAAGCTCCTGCCTTCCGTAACGGTCAACCATGCGGCTCGTCCGTCAACGATACCATCCATCTAGCCATGACCCTTGATTCCAATTACCTTCGTGGTACCATGGCTGCCATTTTGTCCATTTTGCATAACTCGGGTTGCCCCGAAAATGTGGTCTTTCATTTCCTATGGCTTCGGTTTGATCAGGATATTATGACTAGTATTACGTCCACCTTTCCTTATCTTAATTTTAAGTTGTATCGATTTGATTCGAGTTTGGTTCAAGGGAAGATATCGAAATCTATACGTGAAGCGCTTGATGAGCCTTTGAATTATGCGCGGATTTATTTGCCCGATATTATTCCTAAGCATGTTAAACGGATTATTTATCTTGATTCGGATCTTGTTGTTGTTGATGATATTGATAAGTTGTGGCGAGTTGACATGGGGAACAAGGTATTGATTGACTAAAATATATAAGATACAATGCACGTTGTTATGTATTATTGATCAACTATATTATGACGGGATAACTTATGTTGAAGCGAAGATTTTGCCTGAATAAAAGTAAAAATGGTGTGCTAAATTTTTAGGTATGGTATCGACGACGCTTTTTTGTGAACATGGTGTGTTAAATTTTTTAGCATTGTATCGACGCGTTTTTGTGAACATGGTGTCAAGATTTTTTATTTATTTTTCTACATGGTGGTATAGCGTATAACTAACGCTATAGCCATCATATGTTAATTTATTTTTTGTACATTTTAGGAAAAAATCTCCTTTTTTGCCTATCCTAAACCATGAACATAAATATAAATGATACCTAATCGAATAAACTATGTCCTGACTATGATATACAATAAACCCTAATCAAATAATAATGGTTTTAGATGGATATCTTCAAAAAGTTGAAGAATGGATGGTTGATTTATCATTTATATTTTATGGCCGTAATTACAAATGAAACATATATAATTATTCATATATATTGTTGACTATGTAAAATATGTTACAATCAATTGTGTCTGATAATATATATTCTATCTAATACAAGGTACTTGCTGCTCCAGAATATTGTGAAGCAAATTTCACACAATACTTCAATGACAATTTCTGGAACGAACCGGAGTTACAAAAGATATTCCAAGGGAAAGAGCCGTGCTATTTCAACACGGGTGTAATGGTTTTAGACGTTGAAAAATGGCGCGCAGGCGGATATCTTCAAAAGGTTGAAGAATGGATGGTGGTTCAGAAACAAAAGAAGATTTATCATTTGGGTTCTTTGCCACCATTTTTGCTAGTTTTTGCTGGGAACATAAAACCGGTTCACCATAGTTGGAACCAGCATGGGTTGGGTGGTGACAACATTGAAGGAAAATGTAGGGGTTTGCACCCTGGTGCAATAAGTTTGCTGCATTGGAGTGGTAAAGGTAAACCATGGTTAAGGCTTGATTCGGGGAAGCCGTGTGTGGTTGACCATTTATGGGCTCCTTATGATCTTTATCGTTCGTCAAGATCTAGACCATCCTTTGAATTTTGACATTGTTCGCCAAACTGATCAAGATGATGTGATTGTTTGGCAGATTCATGATTTTTAGGCCAAAAATTCAGGAACTTGTTCGGTTTTAGGTTGTTTTGAAATGCGAAGGTGAACGAGAAGAGGGTTTTTACGGTTAGATTTTGCAACATTAGAATGGAAAGTGAGGTTAACAACAATATGTTATGTTTATCAACAGTAAAAACCAAAAACACGACCACATTTGAGCATACATAGATAATTTGTTTTAGGTATGTTGTTTATGCCATTATCTTGTTTTAGTTCTTGTTTTAGATTAGTCAGATTTCTAGGAAGCCCATACCAATCTTTGTTGTACATTAATTTGATTTGTTTCCCTGCATATTTGATTCAAGTAGCTATGTTGTTTAGCTAGTAACATTCATTTTACCGGAATATTATTAGGAGTAGGTTAGTTTGCCGTTCAGAAAAGAAAAAAGTAACATTCATTTTTACAACAAGATTTGCTTGCATTTTTTTATCAATCGTAACAACCATGAGACGCGCACAATATTATTTCGGTTAAGCAAGTTACAACTTGCAACAACCATTACATCATTTGTATGTTGCATGCTCAAAGTCGTCTTTCTCCATGGCTTCCTTCTTGCTCCTTATGAATGCATCAGCTTTCTCATTTATGTTTGAAGCAACAGTAAAAAGATGAGGCTTCCTTCTAGGCAAATTCCCACTTTCTGTAATGGTCAAAGTTGACTTTTTTGTTGACTTCCCACGATCATCGATGACCTTACCTTGATCTTGTGAACCCGTTTCCTTATGGGCTTGTGTTGAATTCCTAGTTTCTTGGATCGCGACTTGACTTGAAGGGTTACTAGTTTTGTTGACCATTGAACCGCTTGTGTGTCTAAATTCTACTGCTAGTTCATGATCGTTGGGCTTAGTGGCTTTGTCTTGACCCGTTTGACTAGCTTCAAGAGCTTGAGTATTGTCATATTGGGGTGATGTGACTTGGCCCGTATGACTAGCTTCAGAAGCTCGATTTTCATCATCGTGAGGTGACGTTGTGTTGCTTGTACCCAATGTGATGCGTCTAGTACCTCGAGCAAGGATGCTATTCATGATGAAGTTGAATAGCCTATGGCAAATGCCTAATGGGCCAAAACCATCATCTTGTTTGCCCTTTTCTTGCATAATTTAATTGGTAATTTTAGTTCACCAAAACTCACAAGAATTTAAGGACTTCTTTGTGATTCTAATCTTTGATGTTGAGGTAAAGAAAAGTTCAAAAAAGTGAAGCATGGGTCCTCTTTTTGGAGACAAAGGGTTTGCTTGTATGATAAGGGTGAATCATAGCCGTTGATACCATAAATGTTTATGGTACTTTTCTTCAATTTGCTTATATTCTTGACTACCATGAGATTCATGCGAGTCTAAATAATAAGAAATTGAAAACCATAAACTATGACTCAAAGAATAGCCACTGTAAGGGTGATCAGCAATTCTAACACGACTCGAACCCCAAAACCGTGTCATACACACATAAACACAAACACAGTTTTCTTATTTGTGGGTTGGCGCAAATATGACCCATTTAACCTATAAAAATATTATTTTGCTGTTATATATTAAAACTCTAAAATTACAAATGTAAGGAAAAAAAACTAGCGCTGACATCTTATCGTGTTTAACAGATCTCGGACGTTAACCGACGTTCTAAATAGGGGTGTTCATCAAATCGAATAACGAATTTTCGAATTATTCGAATTGAATTTTTCGAATAGTTTATTTTTTACTGAATTCGTATTCGATTCGAATTCGATTAAAAGCTGACCAATTCGATTCGAATTCGTATTAGAAACTCGAATTCGAAGCGAATTCGAATAAATTCGTTTAAGGTTAAGACTTAAATTAGGGGCTTTAGTTAGGCTTGGGCTTGGTAATGAGCTAATTTATGACTTAGGTCAAGTTCATAGATTAACCCATGTTATAAAGTTATAGGTGTGTATATAATTATATATATAATAAATATGTATTATTTTTATTCAAATTTCGAATCGAATCGAATTTAAAATCATAAATTTGTATTCGATTCGTATTCGATTTACTGAACTCGAATTGAATCGAATTCGAATTCTTGATCATCGAATTAAATTCTTGATAATCGAATCGAATTAAGTCGAATTTCGAATTTTTTGAATTCTGAACATCCCTAGTTCTAATTCAACAAAAAAATCTATAACATAGTTGTATTTTATGTATAAAGGAGAAATGATGGATCATTGCATCCTAATTTTAATTATTATTTACAAAAACGAAAAAAAAAATTACATATACTTTTCACTAAACATGTTTAATTACGTGTTTAACACGCCAGTCCTAAGAAAACCACAAATGTGTACAAGACAACTTACCTTTAAACTATAAGAGGGTGTTGGGGATTGCGTTTTGAATTTGATTTTAGATTATTGTGTTTTGAAAACGCAGATAATCAGTTTTTAGTGTTTGGATTGCGTTTTGAAAAAGCAAATAATCAGTTTTTTAGGCTACCAAAACGCAATAATCTATAAGCAGCTCCACCCTGCTTTTTTAAAACGCATAATCTGTTTTATATAATCAATCCCAAACACCCCCTAAAACCTAGTACTAATTAAGCTTTTAACTATTATAATATAACACACATTTTACAACAAAAATATATATATAAATAAAGGACTAAACATGTCAACCCATAAATCCGTCATACCAACAACCTTCAAGTCTCAACCCAACCCAACCCAACCCAACCCATTTAATAAAACATTTTCATAGTTCAAACTTCAAACTAAATCAATTACCCAACCAATTTAGTTGGGCCACAATGTGAGTAGTTTTCAAAAGAAGACGAGCCTAATATGTATAGCCCAATAATAATAGTTTACCGTTATTTAATACTAAATAATAATAATAAAAAAATAATAATAATCAGGATTCAAAGGATAAAACCAGAGACAATCTCTATCTCCACAGAAACCCTAAAATAAATAATAATAATAATAATAATAATCTCATCAAATCACTTGAATCATTAAAATGAATTTCTTTAGATCCATATTATCAGATGATCCAGAACCCGAATCTCCACATAATCACTCACAACCCGATCCAGATCCTCACCAAACTCAATCATCAAATGATCATCAAAACAAAGCCGATGAAAATGATGATGATTCCACTTCGAATATTAATTCATCGGACGATGGTGGCGCTGGTGGTGGTTTATGGAGCTTTGGAGATCTGGTTAAAACATTGACTACCAAATCCGAATCAGTGCTCGAAACGTACCGTCGAGATCTGCAGGAATTCGGTACTGATTAAACACCTTTAAGTGTGTGTAATTGTAATTATAATTATTTGTATTGATTGCGTCTCGCATAGTGCTATCAATTCCCGACCTTAGTTTAAGACACTGTGTTATACTATTATAAACATGTGGTATAAAGTAGTTAAACGAGTTGTATTCATGTTTGATAACTGTGTTACTCGCGTAGTCCCCAGCGTGTTAAGCCCAATAAGATGTGTCTCGCATTATATATGATACTAAAATTTACATTAACGACCCTATAATACTTCTAATTACTAATTAAGAATGTGTAATTGTAATTGTTTGTTTTAATTTTGTTTGGCTTGTAAAAGAATCGAGCGTGCAGTGAACCGTTCTGTAGGAAGTTCATTTATATAATAAATAAATGGACATGGAAAAAACTTTTTATTCATTTAGTTACGCGAATGAACATAAACATCTGTCTCATTTGTTTATTTATGTTCATAAACGTTCGTTTAAGTTTGTTTATTTATGTTCGTAAATGTTGTTGGAATAATACAGATCTGCAGCGGAAAGATTATTGCTTTCTGAATGAATTATGATCGAATAATGGACAATGAATTAATGAAACAAGAACAATATACACGACACTGATTTGGACAGAAATATGGATTGTTTTGTATTGTTAGAAACTAAACAATCTTGGTGAGTACAAATGAAACATATTACTCCTATATATACTTGATCAAACAGCATGTCCCTTGACAGTTATAATCTGAGACAGTGTGTCTGTTGTTAAGCCTTTTAACTGCCACCGGTTTTATCTTTTTGGCCCAAGAAACTGTTTTTCAACTATCAGGGGTATAGATGTCTTTTCACATTGTGTGTCCTGCCCTTTTATTTCTTGTCTGCTGCTATTCTGATACGAGTTTGCTGACCCATTTGATCTTCATAAGTTGCAGCCTTGTAATTCTGACATGAGCCTTCTGATGCAGTCTTGTTCATAGCCGTATTGACCCATATAAATTTCTATCCTATCTATGCTAATGTACTTATAACTAATGTTTACATCTAATGACAATCATGCTAATACATACATACATACATACTACTGCAGAAACATATGTTCAAATTATACATACTAAAACAGAAAAACATAAAGTTTTATTTAAATATCTAACAAATGTTTGTTTGTTTGTTTATGTTCATTAAGTTATGTTGTTTGTTTAATTTTGTTGATTGATATTTTCATCTAAGATTGTTAGGCCCATTAAAACTTACTATAGTTTATAAAATTAAAATATCACCTATTTCATTACAATTTAGTTTAGTTTTATTATTGTTTTAGGTTGTTGTTGTTGTTGTTGTATTGTTTTAGGTCTAAGACATTGTTATTCATATTTACTTCTAAATGGTGTTAGCTTAGTTATCTTACTATTAACAAACAAACATAAACGAACATGAACACATTCATTTCTTAACGGACGGACATGAACAAGAAAACTCCGTTTGTTTAGTTGTTCGTCTTCGATCGTTTGTTAGTTAAAAGTTAAATAAACAAACAAGAATATACCCCGTTCGTGTCCGTTCGATTCATTTACAAGCCAAATTAGGGTCACCAGAGAGGTGTGTATATAATCCTCATTTTTACATTAACCACCTTGTAATACTACTAATTACACTTGTGATCTAATAGGGACCGGTTTGAGGAAAGAATCCGATTTGTTTCGTGAAGTTGCGAGTCGTGCAGTGAAGGAGTTACCGGCGTCTATTGACGTAGGAACGTCAGCGATTGACGGAGTGTTGAAATCGACGGCGGAGATTATTGCACAAGGTAAGGAAGCTCTTCTAGCACCTTCTGATGTTGATGATTCTGATGCCTCTGATCGACATGGTTATAGTGATCGTGGTGGTTTGGATTCGGTGAGGTATAGTCGGTTTGATACTCAGTTAAATGCGATTAGGAGTGATGTAAGAGTGTTCTGTGAGGATCCGGAGGATGTAGAGGATTATAATAAGTGGAAGTTAGGGTTTGTGGTTGGGGATAAAAAGGATGAGATTGAGGAATTAATTGGAGAGAATGGAGGTTTAGAGGAAGTTTATGCGAAACTTGTGCCGAACGAGGTTGATGATGGGAGTTTCTGGTTTAGGTATTATTATAAGGTGCATAAGCTTAAACAGCAAGAGGAAATGCGAGCCAAACTTGTGAAGAGATCGTTGTCGGTTGATGATGAAGAAGAATTGAGTTGGGATGTTGATGACGATGATGAAGATAATGAAGAAGAACAACAGCAACAAGAAACTGAGCAACTAAGATCTAAATTAATAAAAAGTCAAGAGTCAGATGATAAAACCGAAACAGAAAGTTCTAAGATTGTTGATGAAGATAAGGAGATGATAACCAATGTGGTTAGTGTTGATAAGAACAATGTAGAGGAACCCAAAGTCAGTGGTGAAATTAAAACTCATGTTGAGGAAGCTGAATCAGTGCCCAAATCTGATGAAAAGGTCGATCTCAAACCGGATTCAGGTGAAACGAAAGATAGTAATGTCACGGTTAAATCAAACGAACCTTCATTTCAGGAAGATGAGGATCTTGAGTGGGATGAGATTGAAGACCTTGGGAAAACTGATGACAATAACGTATCTCATGTGGACACAACAAACAAAGCCGACCTGCGCAAGCGCTTGAGTACTGCTGTAGATGATGACGAGGATTTGAGCTGGGATATTGAAGACGATGACGAGCCTGTAAAACAAGGTAATAAGTGATGCATGACATTAATTCAATCGCCTAAGGTGCTTTGCATTGTGTTTGTGTGATAAATTTGTTGTAATTGTGTCTAAACTTTAGTTTTTGTGATATCTTTTTCCTGTCATTTTAGAAAGCAGGTATTCTTATATGAATTGCAGTTAATACTTGTTCACAATAAAATACATTTTCCACATGTTGCTACTATGGTCATGGGTTTTAGGGTTGTTTGAATAGGTGATTGGTGTTGTATTTGATTATAAGCCATGTTAATTGCATTTATACTCTCATAGAGCACTAGGGGAGATATGAGCATTTCGGTATAAAATACCAATACTGAACCGATCCCGATACTGAACATACCGATACCGGTCCATTTTCAATACCAATTCAGTTCCAAGTTTTGACGAAAATCGGTATCAGTATTTTCGGTTTGGTGGTATCGGTTCAGTTCGGTAGAGGTTTGAGTCGATATTTTACCTTAAAATACCGATACCGTATCATACCGTATATTTTTGGTATCGGTATAAGTATCAAGTTTTGGCGAAAATCAGTGTTAGAATCGGTTTGGTACGTACGGTACCGAGCTCATTCCTGCTAGGAAACACCAGTTGAATGATGAGACAAGATTCTAAAGCTAAGTTGTTTTTATCATGCCTTGATATAACTTGAGCACTAGAACATGGTGGTACTTAGGCAAGGTTTTTTTTCTAGGAATACAAATGTCCCCTCATGACACCCCACCCCCCAATCAACATCAACACATAAGCCACGATTGAGTTTGAGAAGAAGTTAGGGATGGAAACGTGTCGAGTATGAGACATGTTTTGGCAATCATACTCCCATACCTTACATGTGTGATAGGTTACCCATTATACTTGAGGTTTGTGGCTTTACTCACATGTGTTGATAGGTTACCCAGCCTCTGATGCTTATGAACCAGAAGCAAGTCCCGAACCGAAAATGCAAAAATAGGCGGAACTCCACACCAATTACTAATAAATTTCCATATAACCGAAGAGAAGTGACACGAAGCAAACAAATGTTCTATCGATTTTTCATAATCACCACAAAATTTACGTGCCACGTTACCCACATTAGTGTTCCTCCTACTCAAAGCCCAAAGGGTTGAAATTCAATCCACGTCTACGCTTTCCAAAGTAAAAATTCCATCCCAAAAGGGGTTGACACACGCGAAGCATCAAAAATGACTTTTCTCATAAACTCCACAGAGAACAAACCGTTAGGCTCATTCTGACACACCCAACGGTCCGGCTGCTGCTGTCACAATTTTTTACACTCATCAAACTCCAGTCTCTCCTGTTTAACTATTTATAGCTAATCCACATAACTTTTACGTGTGATGGACTGATGAGTTTGTAGTCAAGTAACCAATATATATCAGCTTGAAATAATAACTAAAATGCAGGCCCAAATCCGAAGCCTGCTGCCTACTGGTCCAGTTCTTCCCGGCATGACAAAAAAGGAGGAAACATTTGGAATTTTAATTAGTTAAGATTAATAATATTGTTTAAGTATTTAAGTTTTATTATCAAATGATTTTTAATAAAAAAATTTTGGTATTGGATCAATGAATGTTATAAAGCGCTTAAATTTTCATTATTGTTTCAGTGCCTACACAGTGGCGAACCTAGAATTCTTTTTCACGGGGGGCGAAAGTTTTTAAGGGTTGGATGTCTATGCTAAACATTTGGAAAAATCGGTAACTTAATTAAATTTCAAATACATTATACATGTATAAGTAAACACAAGCTAAACTATAACCTAATAAAATTTAAATAAATAAAAAGTGATGAGTTGGGTAAGATAATAAATCATTTTAGTGTTTTTATTAAATATTTTAAATTAACTGGGTAAAAGAAAACCAAATTTTAGATCAATAAGATTTAAAGAAGTAAAAAGTGATAAAGTTGGGTAAAATAATAAATCATTTTATTGTTATTAAATATTTTAAATTAACTAGAAATTTTTTTTTAATCGGTTACGTTAAGAAACAGACGATAAAAAAATATGTAAGAAATAGAAGATAAAAAAATGAAAATAAAAGAAAAGTAATTTATAATCTATCTATAATAACTTATAATAAAAGAATTGAATATTGATGAGGTGACATTCAATGGAGGCCTAAGAAAACTATTTTAATAACATGGCATTCAAGGAGACATTCTCCTTCTTGAGTGTGCCATGTGTCATGCCATGTGGCAAATTAAAAATAAATGAATAATAATATAAAACCTAATCTACTAAATTTAAGTTGAGTTATTTTAAGAAAAAAAAATTTAAAAACAAATTTAAATTTCTCTCTCTTATTTTCCTCCTATAATTTTTAAACGTTAATATCTTTTATATACGATATTTTTTAAAGAAAAAAGTTACACCAAATTAACGAGCGTTTTATTATCTTTCCAATGAGTACCATAGTTCTATATAAAAAATGGAGAAAAAAACAACTATTTTTTGTGGGGTTTCGTTCATACAGGAAAAAAAAACACAATGTGTTCAGGTTATTCATTAATAATGTTTTTTCTTTTAAACCAGGTTCTTATCTACGATGTTGAAATTCAGCTCAATCGCCATGCTTTCATTGGAATTTTATTCTTTTAAAGATGCATAGATATACTTTATCAAGAGAAGCTAGGAGAAAGAATCGCGCAATACTACAACACATGGTGTCACCTTATAGGAAGGTTATTTTTTTATTTATTTAATTACAATGGTAATAATTATTAGTATTAGTAGTATTAGAATTGTTATATTTTTTTTAACCCGGGACGCTTTCGGGATAAAAGCTAGTGTTTTATAGGTAAATTGAAAGTCAAACATTAAGTAAGACTGGTTTGAAAAACGTTTTTAAAGGATGTGTTAAATCACAAAATTACCCCCGCTTAAATAATAAACTACAAAAAGCCCAAAATCTCATCTTCTCAAATCTCAAACATACACTGCAACCTGCTTCTTTTACGAAAAACTTTTCCGGTAGGGCACCTTCATTGATTTTCTTTTATTTACAGTTCTAATTTGCTTCAACTACTCTTTTATTAGCGATTTCATGAGGGGTGATGTCAAAATTTCATGGGGGGCATTTGAGATCTTCACGTACACATAACACTAAAAAAAAATTCAAGGTGGGCGGCCGCCTCCCTTGGTTAGGCTGTAGGTCCGCCCCTATGCCTACATTTAATTTGACTTAGGACCTCTATACATAGTTTTTTCTTAACGAAAAATTTTATTACACCTAACCTTGCATTTGCAAGGATTAGGAGTGCAAACGAGCCGAACGGCTCGCGAGCTACTCGAGATCGACTCGGTAAAAAGCTCGAACGAGCCGAGTCTTATCGAGCTCGAGCCTGAGCTCGAGCCTGAAATAAAGCTCATTTGGTTATCGAGCTCAAGCCTCGAATGTAAAGCTCAGTTGGGCTCGTCGAGCCTTATCGAGCTTTGCTTATTTATGTCAATTAATACTATATAGCCCAATTGTATTACAACCCATGCATTAACTAAATTACTTTGGGCCTTGGACTTCTTAATTGTCCAAAACGAGCTCATTAATGGTCCAAAACAAGTCCTTAATAGTCAAAATGAGCTCCTTAATGGTCCAAAACGAGCTCGAGCTCGATTCGAGCCTTGTATTTTGGGCTCGGCTCGATAGTATATTTAAAAACTCGAGCTCGGCTCGAAAGATCAATCAAAATGTATGTGGCAAGCCTGGCTCGATAATGCAAGGCTCAAGCTCGGCTCGGCTCGTTTGCACCCATAGCAAGGATTGAACCCATAACCTCATATTTGTAAGGGGATACACCATACCACTAGACCACAAGGTCATGGGCAGGACCTCTATTTATAGTGAATATAATTTAGGTGCAGTTGGATCAGAGGCGTCTCCGAGGATTTACATGCCCTATCCGAGCCGTTAAAAAATGTCCCTTACGTTTCAACAAAACACCCAATTCTAAATATGTAAAAATTACCTAATTAAGTAATTACACTCAATTTTAGTGCACAACAAAACACCTTATTGCAATAATAGTTCATCACTCCACCGACAAACATAAAAAATACACAAAACCCAAGCATCCAACAAAGTAATACCGCTCAATTGAAAGTAAAAAAAACCATAAAAATAATTTTTATAATTAAAATCTTAAAAATTAAACTTAAAATTACAATATAGATGAATGGGATATAGACATGTGGTAGCCATAGAGAATGATAAACATTCAACTCACAATTATAAATTGGAATTTGAAATCTCGATATTTTATGCAGGTGCCATCAAATGGAAAGAATAGATGAATAGCGTTGCTTTTTTTTTTTTTTTAATTTTAGTGGGTTATATAGGTATTAGGCGTGTAAATGTTATGAGCCTTGGGTTAATAATTTATAAGTTTTAAATTGATTATCGGGCTTAACTTTTAAGTGTTAAATAAACTTTCTATTTAAAAATACACACACACACACACATACACACACATATATATATATATATATATAGGAATTTTATTTAAAAAAATTATGCCCGGATAAAAAATAGGTCCAAGCTGGATGGCCTCCCCAGCTTGGGCCATAACCGGCGATGGGTTGGATTATATGTTCACTATATTACCTTTAAAATGTGTCACTTAGGTTATAGCCTAGTGGTAGAGAGGAAATCCTTTCTTGGATGAGGTTGGGAGTTCAACTTCATAGGTGTGCAAAAAAGTGTAAAAGATATAAAGAAAAGGGTATAAGAAATTAACCGTTAAAAAAATATATATTGCCATTAAAATGGAGTTTTAATAGCTTGTGGCAATGTAGTTTTAACGCTAATGGCATAACGTTGTGGTGGTGTAGTGCCACACATAATCTGCTAGCTCTAGCAGTTCCAATACATTTCTAACAAGGTGGCAAGAGTTCGTTGGTGAGTTGGCAGAAATTAGTGGAGTTATATTAGCAACAAAGCATTTGTCTGGCAATGTTAATATTTCTCTTTTGATACGTACGAATTTTTAACTGTGTCTCACAGCAATGCACGAGTGTAGACTGTGTCCCAGGACAACACGCGGATAACTAAGACTCTAGTTTGATATACGGTCAAGTTACACATTTAAGGAATAGTCTCCGTACATGAAGTAGTGAAGCACCCCTTATATATATACTAGTGGGAATGCCCGCGCGTTGCTGCGGGTGCATCTATTTTGTCGCCTCGTAGGTTGTGGTGTGTTAGTATGGCCTTTGTGAGTGATTTGTTTTGGGACCGCTAAACCATAAAAAAATATTTTGTGAACAAGTTGACCGTGTAAAAGCGTCGTGGTTAATGAAAAAAAAAATTGTGACATTTTTTAAAGTAGAAAAGTATAAGAGTACTCGTAGGTGGGAAGAGTCGCTATTTGGTACTCGTATTTTTGTTAAGTTACCAATCTCGAACTCGTATCGGTTCGAGCCTCAAAAGTAAAACCTAAGAGATCGAGCACGGCTCGGCTCTAGGTAATTTAAAAAATAATTTTAAATGACCCAAAAGCTCGGCTCAAGCTCGCTTCAATAGCTTAAACGTCAAAAAGCTCGGCTCGAGCTCGACTCACCAATGCTTTTAATTAAAATTGTTCAAAAGACAAAATCGTATACATAAAAAATAATATAACATTTGTTTGGGCTAGTTTAGACTCGTGAGCCTAAACGAAAAACTAAAAATGTGGGTACCGGTGGTGGTACCGAAATTGATTCGGTAACGTTTAGTAACTTGGATCTTGTATTTTTTTTTTGTCAATTACCATAGTGTCTTTCATATATGCATTATAACATGATACTCATTTTTATGTTTATTAATCCTCTCATTATTTCTTAAAATATATTTGTTAGTGTTTTTTTTTCTTTTAGTCAGCGACCCCGCAAAAGTATCTCAGTAGATCCTCTAGAGAATTCCTCTGCAACTTTAACACCTTTGAGGTCTATAAAATTTGAAATACACTCACATCAAATTAATGTTAAGAAAAAAAAATATATATATAAGAAAAGGAGTAACCTGGTTAATTATATCATTATCATCACAAAGTTATAAGTAGGTTAACAATTTCCAGCAACATATGATTGAAGCCAAAAATGAGTAATGACCTTAAATTTGGTAGGATCCTTGAAATGCTCTCGTAGATATGGGCATTTGATGACAATATCCCTGTCTAATAGCTTCAAATCAGTTATTTAAGATACAACCTGAAATTGTTCACAATCCCACATCATAATCACCTTCCTCCCCTCTTTTTGCCTATATATACCAAAACTAATATATCTAACTTTTGTAACTGTTACAAATAAATATAACTATTTTAATATATAGGTTAGATCCAAAATTCAAATTTTACGCGACAAAGACTCGCCTCATCTCAAGTGTTTTGTCAAGAACAAGTTGTGGCGTCTATGCACTTAATGACATGTAAACATGAATGATGAGAATGTGACACAGGGACTTACACGAAAAATTGTTGAAGCTCGTACAAATTATGTGTTAAGTTGGTCAAGGTGTCAAGGTGATCCGATTATGTGTTAAGTTGGTCAAGGTGATCCGATTTTCCACGTGTGTTGTGGCGCGACAAACGCAAAATTTATCCCCAAATGAAGGTTTAAGACAACGGTTTCATAGATGTTATATCTATTAATATCAATGAACGGGAAACTAAGAGTCTTAGATCAAAGAAACACATAGAAATCCATCCCAAAATCTTTCCATATTGATGAAAACTCATCAAAATGCTACCCAAAACTTATCAGATTAGTAATAAACAAAATCAATAATCACAAAACAGATTAAAACAAAAATACTTGGTGACATGTAATCATGAATGATGAGAGTGTGACACAGGGACTTACATCTTTGATTCAAAGCCACATATACGAAAGCACTTGACATATTCTTTCTTCTACCTCATGATTTAGGTTTCTATAGCTTGTCCAGGAGTCAATTTCTAAGGTTTGTTTCTCATTCTTATCAGCACATGTCTGGCTTCTTGGCTTCTTAACGTATACATATCATAATAGCTAGGTTTAATTGAGTGAATTAATGAGTGCATCAAAGAGCAATCAGCCCATGTCTGGCCTTTTGTCTTCTCAACGTACACAAATCATAATTAGCTAGGTTTAATTGGTAGGGGTTAGGAAGAGTGGGGGCATTAAGGGGAACAATTTTATACTTTTAACAAAATTGTGAATACAAATTTACTAATATACCCTTCTAAGTGTCTTAATGTTCCACAAAGTTCCAATTATACCCTTGTGATATAAGCTTAATTTACTTGTACATGTTGCTATAATAGTTGGATGATGTACAAAATTACTATGTTGTACATCACTCTTCCTTTATAATGTATTATAGATATGGTCAAGTTATTCTACACAGTGTAATAAAAATGAGAAGGTGAGAAGGATACAAAAAACATATTCGATCACGAAATATAACAATGAGTCACAAAATATAACACAATGCCAATAAATATAACACAATGCTGAGGAAAAATGACACAATAAGTCGCAAAAATAACACAATGATGAAAATAAAGAAATGACACAATGATGAAAATAAAGAAAAGACACAATGCAACATAAAAGACACAATGATATAACACAAATTCTAAAAACTACAAGCTAAAAATTCAATAAATCAAAACCTAAAAACTAAGATTGTAGGGTTCGATGAGACGGTTTCAATGCCGCTTGAATGAGTTCATTCAGACTCTCTTTTATACCCTTCCTACGACTTCCTATTTTTCTTTCACTATGTATTTGATCCAAACCCTATATATATAGGGTCAAGATCCTGTACAAAGTGTTTTTTTTGTGAGAAGTGTGAGAAGGTGTTTTGGCCGTTGGATCATCTTCATCTATGGTGTAGATTAAGTGAGTGGCATTTTGATAATTAGTGTTATATTATTAATAATAAATTAAATGGCTGAGGGGTATTAAGGTAAAATCGTCACCCACATTTAATTGAGAGACCTTAAAAGATGGAAACATATCCATCATCCTTCAATCTCAATCTAATTCCCCCCCTCTCTCTCTCTCTTTCTCTCTCTCTCTGAACATGGAAATCACATAGCTTAATCTCATCTCCGACTTCAAAGCCGGAATCAAACGCCTACAAAACAACCCATCTCTCATCTCCAACCTATCTTCCATCATCAAATTACCTCAATTATAAAGCTTCTGGACATACATCGCTTTAATTTTTGCCATTTCCGCCACTTTCACTAATATTTAAAAAAAATCAAAACATTATTAAACCATATCCGCCTCAAACTCTTACTCTCCTATCGTAATTCATACCCCAAACAAATCTTCTCCGACGTTGACTCCGACTTTGACTTTTCCGATGACCACAGCTCCGATGATTTCGATACCTCGTCATCTGTAGCAGAGTCCGACGATTATGATGATAAACGATGATCAACATTCGGAGGACAATACGAATGAAGTGTTCCGGATAGAAGGTGATAATAATATTAATAATAATAAAGTGTTTGATTGGGGATAATCCCTCAAATGGTTGTGTTAGATTTGATTTGAAATGGTTTTTGTTCGTGGTAATTGGGATTGATTAAAAGTTCTTTGATTTTTGATTATTTGGGATGTTGGGTTTTATCATGATCATCTTGTTGTGTTTTATAGTCATAGTTTGTATGAAGGTGTGTTACATCGTTACTGTGTAATAAAACACTACGTATTGAATAACAAAACAACTGCTGTGTTATAAAACACCATACATAATAAACACAATTGGGATTGATTAAAAGTTCTTTGATTTTTATTGGTTGGGATGTTGTGTTTTATCATGATCATCTTCCTGTGTTTTATACTCATAGTTTGTATGAGGGTGTGTTTAGATTTCTTGTGTGTTATTACATAAACACCCCCTATCATAAAATTATATAATAAATACTATAACATAATTACAAAAATGTCACTCCTTTAATCTTACTCATCCATCAAATTGATTCAATGACCATTTTTTCTCTCACCATTCTTACAAAACACATCCTTTGTATCCTAACCCCACCCTATATATATACATATATATATAGGGAAAAGATATTTTGGAAACCCTCTTGAGTTGAGAAAACCTTTGAAAACCCATGTAAAAAACCATTTTTTTTTTGAAAAAAATAACCAATGTAAAATACATGTTTTTAAGCATTTTGGGCAAAAACCATAACAAAAGCGCCGATGGGATTTTTTTAAGAAAAATAAACAAAGTTGCTAAAAAACATATGTTTTCAGCTATTTACCTATGTTTTTAGCAACTTTGTTTATTTTTTTAAAAAAAATCCCATCGGCGCTTTTTTTATTTTTTTTGCCCAAAACGCTTACAAACATGTATTTTACATTTGTTATTTTTTTTTCAAATCCCAGACCCTACTCTTAGCTTCGCTAATTGTGGGATTTACTGGGTAAAGTTGTTGTTGTTATTTTTTTCAAATAAAAAAATGTTTTTTTACATGGGTTTTCGAGGGTTTTCTCAACTTAAATGGGTTTTCATTTTATAATTGACCTATATATATATATATATATATATATATATATATATATATATAGGGTCGGGATCATGCGAAAACCAATTTTAGGGAGAGAACCAAGTAACCAATGTGAACAGATGGCATTATTGTAAATATATAGTTAGATTAAAAAAAATCCAATATATTAAGATAACATATACTGACTTCAAACTCTATAGTTGGGCTCACATTTTCTGTCTATACAAACACAGAACACTAAGATCTGAATCATTTTTTCAATTGATTACAGACACAGAACACCAAGGTCTGAATCATCCTTTCAATCAATTATTCTCTCTTTCTACAATATCTCAGAACGTGAATAAAGACGATGATCTTGACGAAGAAGGTATAATGAACCTAACTTACAGTTGTTCGATTAGATACTTACTTTTATACCGAAACAAAACACCAAGATCTGAATCATCCTTTTAATTGATTATTATCTCTCTCTCTCCAATGTCTCAGTATGTGAAGAAAGATGGTGATCTCGACGAAGAAGGTATAACTAACCTGACTTCCAATTGTTCGATTAGATCATTACTTCTATTATTATTATTATTATTATTATTATTATCATTATTATTATTATCATCATTATTATTATCATTATTATTATTATTATATGATTTTGAAGATATCTGATTTAGTTTTAGATCTACAATGTGATGTTAGTTAGGTCTTGAATGTAATTTCAGTTGTGTTGGTTTGTAGCCTTTTGAAGTTATTATGTTAATCGATTTAATTCTTAGTGATGATAATGGAGATGAGAAATTAGGTTGAGTTGATTGTCTACTTAAGATTGACCTGTTATTGATGATTTAGATGTTATTGTGTGATATGTATAATTTTTGTTTTTATTTTAGATCTACATTGTTGTTTGATTGAATGTGAAATAAATTTACCGAATCTGATTTGCGAGCTCTTGAAATTGTATTGTTAATCGATCTGGTGGAATTATGATAAAATATGTTGTTTATTATTAATTGCAACAGTTTATGAAATAACTTAGAAGTTAGAGCAATATAGATGTTTTTTTTGTTAGTTTTAGGATTATTATTTTGTTACAGAATGTGGCTAATGACTGACTTTATGTGTGTGTTTGTGCATGTTTTGTGAATCTGATTTGTTGAATTGTTTGTTATTGTTGAAATTTAGGATAGATCGATTCATCAGCTAGATAGTGGTGTTGTTTTAGTGATGTACTAATTTTGTGTTAGGTGAATTAGGATAGATCGATTAATTTGACCACACAAGACAAGACCCGACATCCCATTGGTGACCCAACTTCCCACGTGTTAACCAAGAGCAAGAAATTAGGCAATCACATGCAACTATGCACCTAATACGCATAAATGTTCACCAAGTCTACTATACGGGTCATATATAGCATAAACGGGTCCGAAGACGTGTTAATAGGTTATTAGACATGTCACAAGGTTCCAACATGTTCCTAGGTGTTAAATCATGTTTCAGGATGTCAAAATACACTTACAACAATAACACACACGATTAGGCATCAAAACACGCGATTAGGAAACAAACAGGCAATTAGAAAAACCAGCAGGCAATTAGCTAAAGCTAATCGCCCCTATCTAGAGCGAGTAGGGAGCTACTCGCCCCTAAGGCAGGCGATTAGCTTCTTAATCGCCCCCTGGACAGGTGAGTAGTTTTCCTACTCGCCCCCTGCAGTCCAAGGGTGACTTTTCGCGCGTTTAACCTTCCAAATCAGATCCGAAACATGTAAAAACACCCCACATCAATCCAGAATCATCAAGAAACATATCCTAAATGAAAACCCCCAATTTATCCTCAGTCTAATACCTTAATTGCAAGTATTTCCCAAAATGGAGTAATATTATGAAAACATCACATCAAACATGCATAACTTACCCTAAATGGCAATTATCCAGATTTTATCACATAACAACGTTGTAAATCATCATCCTACTGTTACTACATCATCCTAGTACAAACCCTAACATCATACAATCATCAAATCATATAATAACATCCTAAATCCTCCTAAATCACTCAAACGGGTCAAATCATATATTATCATCAAAACACATCAAACAAACTTCAAACTCCTAGATAAGCATCCTAACAACTTATCCATATTAGTAGAACATCAAACACATAAGAATCCCCGCGTTTTAATCATAAAAATCCTTTCTTTGCATGTATATTTCACATATAGTTCATAAAGGTGTGCAAAGACACAAACTTTATAAAACCAGGTCTGGACCTTTTGGGATCAAAATAACAACATGATGAAAGCTTAGGATGGATAACACATCTTATATTATGCTAAAGAGAGCGTGTAAAGCTTGAAAATGGTAGGTTTTAGGGTAAACACGAGTTCCAGAGGTGTATTATGGTGTGAGAGAGGTTGGGGCGAGTTAGGGTTTCACAAATGATGTTTGACAACACAAGGGTGGTATTTATAGGCGTTCCTACTCGTCACTGCTGCAACAGGCGAGTAGCAAAGCTACCCACCCCTGCAGATCCATGT
The DNA here is from genome assembly GCA_030844895.1 of Ambrosia x helenae. Classification (NCBI taxonomy): domain Eukaryota; kingdom Viridiplantae; phylum Streptophyta; class Magnoliopsida; order Asterales; family Asteraceae; genus Ambrosia; species Ambrosia x helenae. The sequence continues at coordinate 1,506,042 of CM061229.1, forward strand.
GAGTTTTCGGCGCGTTAAACACTATTTTAACACATATAAGCACGTATTCACATACCGAAAAGTCATATACTGATTATAAACACATAATGCATGATAACTAACACGTTCACATTCATTCACCAATTCCCGGGACTCGAGACTTGCGTATGTGCATTAAACCCGAAGATTCTACCAATCACCAATCCTTGTACACATGGTTATGGACCGACTCCCAATGATCCCTTGGATCATTGTATCGACTCTCGATGATTCCCAGAATCATCAAAACGACTCAACTGACCCGGTTAAGTATATGGTATGCATGACTCGCTAAGGTAGACTTACTAGTTTGACAATTGTTACTAACCTGAGTTTGCCGGGTGTCACATCATCCCCCTGTTGAAAGAATTTTCGTCCCGAAAATTGCCCAAGACTAACAAGGAAGAGACGAAAGAAAAGAAAAAAATTTCCGGTTGCTACATCATTCCCCTGTTGAAAGGAATCTCGAACCGAGATTCAATCGGCTTCAACAGTAACGAGTATAGACCTAAGTATAACGCTTAGGAACTGTGTGAGGCTACCTAGACCCCATCTAGTCCCTCGTCCCCATGAGAACGCCGGTCCATAACACGGACCACAATTAACTCAAACAATACAAAAGATGACCCGAACAAGCATCCAACCGAGCATCCAATGCATGAGGCAACGCTCCCCCAGGGGTGCAAAAAAAAAGATACAAGAATCACAACAAAAGAGATGGGAACAAGTACTTCGAGCCGAGGAACCAATTCCTAATGATGATTACAAGATAACTGCTACAAACTACCACATAACCAATCCCTCCTGGTCGGAGATGCACTTGGTACCGTTCAAGTAGTGTCTCCAGATTACGGACGTCACGCTGGCGAATCAAGGCAAACGATGACCTCCTCACATAGAATTAACACACAACCAAGACCCAAAATAGATGCATGATTGATAAATAACGAAACCACTTACGCCCGCAAGCAAGAATAGAATAAAGTTAGCAAATGTGGTTCATCAAACCCGCGAATCCCCATAAGCACACTGGTGAGGTAAAAAGGCGTGACCAAGAATCCAAAATAGTCATAACGAGTTTGAAAAAGAAAACCATCGCAACATGACACACGATAACCAAGGACTTACCCCTCAAAGCATAGGTACTAAGTCTAGCAACAGATAAAACTTAACAGATATGAAGCTCTTAACAGTACGAGAATCAAAATAAAAGCGAAGTATAGCGATCAATAAGAAAAAGACATACCGGTAATAGAATCAGGATCCTGTCGGGTCTCGGCCGCACCAATCACGAAGGCACGCGCATTCCTGCTGCCACCCCAGTTGTTTCCACCCTCGTTCTGCTTCATCGTAGGACAATCACGCTTAAAGTGCCCAATTTCTCCATAGTTAAAACACCATGGTTTCCCCGAGGAGCAGGAGTGGGGACAACCGCTTGGACCTGTCTTGGCTGAGCGTTGGCCCTACAATCTTTAGCCAGATGACCGACTCGATGACAACGATTACAGCGAAACTCATCACAACTTCCAACATGATGATACCCACACACATTACACTTCGGACTCTTCCCAACATAACCCCCAGACTTCTGCTCAGATGACGACCCCAAAACATCCTGTTTCTTCACCTGCTGATGAGACGACCCAGAGTTCTTCCCCGCACTTTCCCATTTCTGCTTGTTATCCATAGGGGCTTTCACAGCAGCGCCCCTAGGAGGTAAGACATCCTCAACAACTTTCATGTTGGTCAGCTTGTGAGCTGCCCGAACAGTAGCCAACAAAGTAGTATGATCAGCGGCAGCAATATGCCCAGCAATCTGTGGCACCAATCCAGTGATGTAGTGTTCAATCCTCCGATACTCCGGTGTGGCCATACCGGGGCACATCACAGCCAACTCATTATGTCTCGCAGTATACTCCTAGATCTCAGAACCAACCATCTTCAGATTCCAGAACTCATGCTCTAACCTCATAATCTCATCCCTCGGGCAATACTCAGCTCGCAACCTCTGAATGAACTCAGTCCATGGCATGGCATTGGCCTCACCCAGGCCAAGATTCGAAGTGGTAGAGTTCCACCAAGTCAGGGCATGACCCTCCAGAGTACCCGAAGCATACTTAACACAATCAGTATTAGGACAGTTACATATGGAGAACACATACTCGATCTTCTCCAGCCATCGGAGCAGTCCCACCGCTCCTTCAGTCCCACCAAAGTTGTGGGGCTTGCAATCCATGAACTTCTTATAGGAGCACTGAGGTGGTGTGGATTAATAGGAGCACCTAAACCAACAATACCCGATCAAACAACAAACAAGGAACATAAAGGGTTCAATATAAGAAGGTAAAAAACAAAATTACCACCAAGAGCCTGATGTGCAGCCTGGAAAGCATCCAGGGCGACATTCACATGCTGCTGAAGCAGGCTATTCAGCTCTTCCTGGGTCATGTTAACATTACCACGAACCCCACTGCGACCACCGTTGCCTCGACCACCGGCACGACCACACCTACGACTGCCACGAGCACCAGACATCTTCTTGCAAAACAAGAACAAAAGATTTAGACTCGCCAGCAGTATAACCCACTAGGAATCACAAGAAATTTGATTCTATTGGGGCATAGAAGGGAGATGTCCGAATCCTGGACAGATCTCGAAGGTATGCCGAAGCTACCCCAATATACACCATCGCCGTGCAAGGATCAACAATGAGCTTCTCGCCTTCGAATCACGAAGAGGATAGGATAAAGAATAGAACGATTCAAAATTAAATAGATGATACAACACAAAAGATGATGACACCGACACCCCGACAAATTCAATATGTTATCCACCATTTAAGACTCATACATATGTGACTGTCTAGTGTGTGTGACACTCGGCTATAGACTAGACTCTACATGCAGTCCTAGTTCACTATAACCATTGGCTCTGATACCAATCTGTCACACCCTCAAATTCCACGTGCAGGGTTTTACCGCGAGGCCCGTGACATACCAGGATCCAAGTCAATGGTCACAATAAACGACAACTATATGCGAAAGATATGCAAACCAAAACCATAAGTTAAACAATAAACCAACAGCGGAAGCTTTAAAATCTTGTTTACAACCCGTCAAAAGTAAATGAAGTCTGAAATTATTTAAAAACATGATACTAGAACCCTAGACGACGTGTGAGACTCCGTGCGCCTAAATCCGATGCTGCTACCTTAGCGACCTGAGAAAGCATGCCAAAAAGATGTCAACATATAATGCTGGTGAGTTCACAAGTTTTAAGTTTACAAAGCGTTTCCATATGTTGAGAGTTCATCACAAAGATACCATGTTTTGAATGCGTTTAACTAGACAACAAGCGTTACTTACTACTACGATCGTGTTGCTGAAACCATTGCTGACAAGCATTTCTTGTGTTACTACCCGTGTTTGTGTTGCTTGTGTTGCTCAAGGAATAGAGACAATATGCACCCGCCCGGCTCCCAGCCGATGGGTAGGGTTTGTCAGGCCCAATAGATCTATCCACATTTCCCCATTATGTATGCCCACATATTAATGGTTTCCCCAGGGACTTACGTGTAACATTACGCATTAATACTTGTACGTTACAATTATTTGGAATAAAACGTCAAGTTTCATTATTATTGTTCGCTTTTTAAATATTATTGTGACGCATTTGGAACCCTAATACTATATTCTTTATATATAATATACATATATATATATATAGTAAAATTGTCAAAAATAAAGTGCTTGGGCCGGGAATCGAACCCGCGCCCAAGCCGGGTCAACCAACACAACAAGCCCAACCAACTGGGCTACACAACATTTGTGATATTTCTCCAACCCGTTATATATATATATATATATATATAATTGTATTATTATACTAACAGTTGACTTAGAAAAGTCAACTGTGATGAACGATCACCACAATCAACACCTTTGGACGCGTCTTTAATCCTAATATGGTATGTTTGACTGATTGTCTGTCTAATACGCGTCAAATGCACGATCAATTATCATCAATTACTTCCAAATTCGTGCAAATCAATCGTGTCATCATCTTTATACGAGTCAACTTACCAATTCAGCGATCCAAACCCTCTCCTATAAATTGGACCTCCCAATTCCTTCTACACTCGCCGATAACACTCTCTCAATCTCTGATTTCTGTTATTAAAACATCATTCGAAGCAATCGAGTTTGAGTTGACTTTTTCTGTTGACCGAGCAAATCACACGAATTCGTTGTTGTAGGTGCCCTTTTTCTTGTGGGTTTTAGTCATCGGCATTCACACAACAATAACCCTCTGATTAATTGGGTTATTGTTGTGTGAGTCAAACAATTGAAAATTCTAGGGCTCGATCGTGATATTGGGGAAGAATACAGTTCAGCATATAGTCTTATATTTTAAATAAACTGGAATCAAACACAACCACTGATCTAGATCAAGTGGTTGTGTCTGATGTTTGTTAACCTAACCACACGGGTTCGAGTCCCATACAAACGGGTTTTATACTTTTCTTTTTAATTGAATATAAATCAGATTTCCTTATACTATATAATTAATTTAAAACTATGATTAAACGTTCTCAGGGTCCAGACCAGTTGGTCTGGGCTTGTGATTAAAAACCAACGAACCGGCCAAGGGCCCGGGTTCGAACCATGGCATCAACAAACAATTCTTTTTCATTTAAGTATCTATATATATAATCCCTTGTATTTTTAAAAATTCATTTTAAAATACTAAAACTCTTTTATAAATTCTAAAAAAATTATTTTATGTTAACCTAGTTGAAAAGTTTAACATGCAATTTTTAGTTTTCAAAAATTTATTTATTTAATATATATAATAAACAATTCAAGTTTATTCTATTTTATTTATAAAATTCTATAAAAATATCAAAACAATTATATAAATTTCCACAAAAATTATTCTGAGTTTTTATAACAATAAACTTTTCTGAAATGATTTTTATTTCTGAAAAATCATTTATTTAATATTTTTAGTCAATTTTTGTTAGTTTTAATCATAAATAAATCATAATAAATTCATTTTTCAATATTTTTGCACCAAAATTTTATATAAATTAACTCTATTTATTTGGAACAGAAATACAATTTTTAATTTAATAAATCTTTAATTTTAGTATTTTTAAATATTAAAGTTATATTTTGACAATTTGAAATAAATAGATTTAATATTCTATTTTTAAGGAAATAATTTTATAAAAATTATTTTCATACTTAAAACTTATTATTGGGACCATCTTTAATTTAAAATTTACAAAAAGACTTTTGTTTATTTATTTATCAAATTTCTCTTAATTTATTAAACATTTATTAATCAATCAAACTAGCACTTATCCCCAATTCGAAACCCTAGAATATATTTGTAGACTAGAAAGACTTAGACATATTTATTACCTTAATTATAGGGTAATACTTGGCATTGTTGGGCAACACATATTCTAGTTTCACGAGACATAACATTTTGCTTAGGTGAGTTTTACATAGCCCCTTTTCTATTTTCACTATTTTTGGGGTGAAACATGTTACAACATTCTGTATGCAATTCAATCATAAAGTGTCTATGTGTTTTTCTATGTTGCATTATGTCTTAAACATGACTAGGGTAAGCACAATATTCTAGCATAATCATTAACATTGATCAGCCGATGGTATACAATGATAGATCTATTGGACTGACAATCCCACCCGGATACGTGCCTCCTACATAGGTAGCGTGGGTGATTGTTATCGCATAAACATAATCGAGTGAACCATGAGCGTATGGGATGGACCACAATATAACAGTCACAAGGGTTGATTATGCACTCGATTTACTTCTAGTATGTTTTCACATATGGACTAGACTTGCCAGGACACTTGAATTGTACAAGCTTTATTCGATTATCAAAATCTATGTAATTCTCACCAACTTTTGTTGACCCAAAATATTTTTCAAACTTAACATGTTTCAGGTTATAACATGCTCGAAGATTAGAGTTAATGCTTGAAGATGCGTAGCTTGTATTTTTCATTTTGATGTACAAATTCTTAGAACAATTATATGTAATTATTTAAATCATTTTATTGAAACTTATTATTTACCATGAGCTACTGGACAATCATCAATACGTGACATCCCGATGTTTCCGCCATCGGTTGGGGTGTTACAGATTGGTATCAGAGCCATGGTTATAGGGAATTAGGTTATTAGAAAAATAATCTAGTCTATAACCATAGGATTTAACCAGTAATTGTTTCTTTTGCTTGCTATTCTCTATCTTTCTCCTACTTCTTATCCCTACTTTCATCCCTACAAGAAGATTGCTCTCCATCACTGGATCTACTCTTAGACTGATAAGACAAAATCCTCAGGCTTAGCCTGAACCACCTTGAGATCTCGTCGAAGTTCTAGAATTTTAATAACGAACACGTGCAATCTGGAAGGGTGAACGCCTGTATTCTGAGTCTTCTGTCTAGGCTGGCATTGCGCATATATCCCAATCAGACGAGGGACCCGGATGCCTACCTGGGAATTCTCGGGATGAGTGTTCACTTATAGGCTAAAGCATGTCTTCATTATGTTATTAGAATCTAGAATCTTTGATAAGTCAACGTTTTCGTTTATTCGTTTTAATTAATGAATAAATGATTACATTCCTTATATAACCTCATTCATTTCATTGTGTCTCTTACAGATCATGCCTCCACGTCGCAACACTCGCCTTAACAGTGGTGACAATCATGATGAAGGAGTAACAACAACCACAACACCGACCACAACAACAACAATAACAATAACAACAATAACAACAACAACAATGGTGTTGATGCCCAACTGGCTGCGATCATTTCTCAACAAATGGCGCAGCAAATCGCGACTCTGGTTCCTAACTTACTAGCTCAAGTCATCCAGATGAACGGAAACGGCAACGGAAACGGTAATGGCAACGGAAACGGTAATGGAAACTGAAACGGAAATGGAAACCACAACGGGAACGGGAATGGCCTCCCAGCCTGCACTCTTAAGCACTTTAATTCCTGTAATCCCCCTAAGTTCAGTGGAGAAGAGGGAGGTACGGGACTTCTACAATGGTTCGAGGGTATTGAGAATACCTTCATTAACAGTGAGTGCCCCGACAACTTTAAGGTTCGTTACGCCATGAGTGTTCTTCACAAACGAGCACTCACTTGGTGGAATGAGGAAAAACGCACCCGTGGAGCTGAAGTCGCACTGGCCTTAACTTGGGATCAAGCTAAAGACATTATGAAGGCAGAGTTCTGCCCTCGTAATGAAATCAAGAAGTTGGAAGATGAGTTTCATGATCTTGCCCAAGATAGTGGAGAAAACCTTGCCTACAACACTCGTTTTCACGAACTTAGTCTACTGCTACCACACAAGGTCACCCCCTTGCCTATTGCGATCGAAAAATACATTGGTGGCTTACCCATGCAGATTCAAGACACGGTGTGGGGAAGGAACCCTGCTACTCTGGAGGAAGCAAAGCGTTTGGCGGCCACCCTAACAGATAACCATGTGAAGGCAGGAACCCTGACTCGGAAAGGGGAAAAGAAAACTGTTGCGAAGGATACTCCCCAATCTGCCGTTGAAATTAAAACTGAGGCCTCAACCAATGGAAGGCGCAAGGTCAGGAATTTTGCAATAGACGCCACTGTCCCACCCAACAAGAAACAATACAACGGGAACCAACCTAAGTGTGACACCTGCCAATATCACCACCCAACCCAAGTGCCCTGCCGTCAGTGTACCAATTGTCAAAGGTATGGGCATCTTGCGGATGCTTGACGAATTCCTGCTACAAACGCCCTTACTGCCACAAATAATCCCGCTAGGGACCCTCCAGCTACTTAACAGCAAGTCCCACCATTTGAATGATGTCTGCCTTTTAATTCTATGTATTGATTCAAGTAATAAATTCTAGTATTATCATAACACCTAGATGCATGCTTGTTTGAATGTGAACTAATTGCTATATCTATATCTAAATCATACTTGTTATACTTGCTTACTTGTACAACAGTTAGTTGGCTACCAAACAACCTACTCAACGATTGGTAGAGGTCATCATGTCTTTCCAACAGTCGGGAGAGGCCCTACAACCTGCTCAACGACTGGTGGAGACTATCGAACCTGCTCAACAATCGGTAGAGTCATAGAAGGACGCAAAACCCTAATGTAAGGTAAATTGGTGATTACGGTCCGGAACGTAATCATGAATTTACAGGTACGTTAAGGTAGTGGGAAATTTTATCAAGGTTTTCGGTAGTTGACCAATTGTAAACTCTAGTTACCTGGTAGTTCATTTAGTCCTTCTATAGTCCATCAACTCATTTCTTTTAGGACTCCTAAAACTTAATGCTTCGCTAGATTCTTACTCTCCTTGCGATGTCAGACGAACCTAATTCAACTCTTAAAGCTCACACCTACCCGACCTCCTATCCAAATTACCCGAAACCACTATCCTATTACCAATAAAAGAATTTACAAATCACAGTTGCTCCAAATTCTACCCAATCACCCTCAACCTTGTGTTTTTCTTTTAACTTCGGGACGAAGTTCCTAAAAGTAGGGGAGACTGTAACATTACGCATTAATACTTGTACGTTACAATTATTTGGAATAAAACGTCAAGTTTCATTATTATTGTTCGCTTTTTAAATATTATTGTGACGCATTTGGAACCCTAATACTATATTCTTTATATATAATATACATATATATATATATATATAGTAAAATTGTCAAAAATAAAGTGCTTGGGCGGGAATCGAACCCCGCGCCCAAGCCGGGTCAACCAACACAACAAGCCCAACCAACTGGGCTACACAACATTTGTGATATTTCTCCAACCCGTTATATATATATATATATATATATATATATATTGTATTATTATACTAACAGTTGACTTAGAAAAGTCAACTGTGATGAACGATCACCACAATCAACACCTTTGGACGCGTCTTTAATCCTAATATGGTATGTTTGACTGATTGTCTGTCTAATACGCGTCAAATGCACGATCAATTATCATCAATTACTTCCAAATTCGTGCAAATCAATCGTGTCAATCATCTTTATACGAGTCAACTTACCAATTCAGCGATCCAAACCCTCTTCCTATAAATTGGACCTCCCAATTCCTTCTACACTCCCCGATAACACTCTCTCAATCTCTGATTTCTGTTATTAAAACATCATTCGAAGCAATCGAGTTTGAGTTGACTTTTTCTGTTGACCGAGCAAATCACACGAATTCGTTGTTGTAGGTGCCCTTTTTTCTTGTGGGTTTTAGTCATCGGCATTCACACAACAATAACCCTCTGATTAATTGGGTTATTGTTGTGTGAGTCAAACAATTGAAATTTCTAGGGCTCGATCGTGATATTGGGAAGAAGAACACAGTTCAGCATATAGTCTTATATTTTAAATAAACTGGAATCAAACACAACCACTAATCTAGATCAAGTGGTTGTGTCTGATGTTTGTTAACCTAACCACGCGGGTTCGAGTCCCATACAAACGGGTTTTATACTTTTCTTTTTAATTGAATATAAATCAGATTTCCTTATACTATATAATTAATTTAAACTATGATTAAACGTTCTCAGGGTCCAGACCAGTTGGTCTGGGCTTGTGATTAAAAACCAACGAACCGGCCAAGGGCCCGGGTTCGAACCATGGCATCAACAAACAATTCTTTTTCATTTTAAGTATCTATATATATAATCCCTTGTATTTTTAAAAATTCATTTTAAAATACTAAAACTCTTTTATAAATTCTACAAAAAATATTTTATGTTAATCTAGTGGAAAAGTTTAACATGCAATTTTTAGTGTTTTCAAAAATGTATTTTATTTAATATATATAATAAACAATTCAAGTTTATTCTATTTTATTTATAAAATTCTATAAAAATATCAAAACAATTATATAAATTTCCACAAAAATTATTCTGAGTTTTTATAACAATAAACTTTTCTGAAATGATTTTTATTTCTGAAAAATCATTTATTTAATATTTTTAATCAATTTTTGTTAGTTTTAATCATAAATAAATCATAATAAATTCATTTTTCAATATTTTTGCACCAAAATTTTATATAAATTAACTCTATTTATTTGGAACAGAAATACAATTTTTAATTTAATAAATCTTTAATTTTAGTATTTTAAATATTAAAGTTATATTTTGACAATTTGAAATAATAGATTTAATATTCTATTTTTAAGGAAATAATTTTATAAAAATTATTTTCATACTTAAAACTTATTATTGGGACCATCTTTAATTTAAAATTTACAAAAAGACTTTTGTTTATTTATTTATCAAATTTCTCTTAATTTATTAAACATTTATTAATCAATCAAACTAGCACTTATCCCCAATTCGAACCCTAGAATATATTTGTAGACTAGAAAGACTTAGACATATTTATTACCTTAATTATAGGGTAATACTTGGCATTGTTGGGCAACACATATTCTAGTTTCACGAGACATAACATTTTGCTAAGGTGAGTTTTACATAGCCCCTTTTCTATTTTCACTATTTTTTGGGGTGAAACATGTTACAACATTCTGTATGCAATTCAATCATAAAGTGTCTATGTGTTTTTTCTATGTTGCATTATGTCTTAAACATGACTAGGGTAAGCACAATATTCTAGCATAATCATAACATTGATCAGCCGACGGTATACAATGATAGATCTATTGGACTGACAATCCCACCCGGATACGTGCCTCCTACATAGGTAGCGTGGGTGATTGTTATCGCATAACATAATCGAGTGAACCATGAGCGTATGGGATGGACCACAATATAATAGTCACAAGGGTTGATTATGCACTCGATTTACTTCTAGTATGTTTTCACATATGGACTAGACTTGCCAGGACACTTGAATTGTACAAGCTTTATTCGATTATCAAAATCTATGTAATTCTCACCAACTTTTGTTGACCCAAAATATTTTCAAACTAACATGTTTCAGGTTATAACATGCTCGAAGATTAGAGTTAATGCTTGAAGATGCGTAGCTTGTATTTTTCATTTTGATGTACAAATTCTTTCTAGAACAATTATATGTAATTTATTTAAATCATTTTATTGAAACTTATTATTTACCATGAGCTACTGGACAATCATCAATACGTGACATCCCGATGTTTCGCCATCGGTTGGGGTGTTACATTACGTGTTGCATCGTATAGTAAGCAAAAGACAAACAATGTATACATAAGCGTTGCGTTTCTAAAAAGTGTGGCATGTTTCTCCCCGAGAGAAAAGTGTATAAAAGAGGGGCCGTGAAACTCACCTTAGGTTGCGTTTCTTGAAAACAGTTTAACCACAATCTATTATAGCCCCGATAGTGGCGACCTATCATAAGACGTATATAAGTACCCAGACTAATAACCCGTAAGTTAACTAGTCCCCGAATGTCCAGACCTGACCATGTACGTTTGAAAACATGTTTGACTGTTAATCTGACCACACAAGACAAGACCCGACATCCCATTGGTGACCCGACATCCCACATGTTCACCAAGTCTGCCATACGCGTCATATATAGCATAATTGGGTCTAAACACGTGTTAATAGGTTACTAGACATGTCATGAGTTCCAACATGTTCCTAGGTGTTAAATCATGTTTCGGGATGTCAAAATACACTTACAACAGCAAAACACACGATTTAGGCATCAAAACACGCAATTAGGAAACAAACAGGCAATTAGGAAAAACCAGCAGACAATTAGCTAAAGCTAATTGCCCCTTGACAGGCGAGTAGCTTTCCTACTCTCCCCCTGCAGTCCAAGGGTGACTTTTTGCGCATTTAACCTTCCAAATCAGATCCGAAACATGTAAAAGACCCCACATCAATCCAAAATCATCAAGCAACATATCCTAAATGAAAAAACCCCCAATTTATCCTCAATTTAACACCCTAATTACAAGTATTTCCCCAAATGGAGTAATATTTATGAAAACATCACATCAAACATGCATAACTTACCCTAAATGGCAATTATCCAGTATTTCTCTTTTGATACGTACGAATTTCTAACTGTGTCTCACAGCAATGCACGAGTGTAGACTGTGTCCCAGGACAACACGCGGATAACTAAGACTCTAGTTTGATATACGGTCAAGTTACACATTTAAGGAATAGTCTCCGTACATGAAGTAGTGAAGCACCCCTTATATATATCTATGGTCAAGTTATTCTATACAGTGTAATAAAAATGAGAAGGGAGAAGGATACAACAAAACATATTCGATCACGAAATATAACAATGAGTCACAAAATATAACACAATGCCAATAAATATAACACAATGCTGAGGAAAAATGACACAATAAGTCGCAAAAATGACACAATGATGAAAATAAAGAAAAGACACAATGCAACATAAAAGACACAATGATATAACACAAATTCTAAAAATACAAGCTAAAATTCAATAAATCAAAACCTAAAAACTAAGATTGTGGGGTTCGATGAGACGGTTTCAATGCCGTTTGAATGAGTTCAATCAGACTCTGTTTTATACCCTTTCTACGACTTCATATTTTTCTTTCACTATGTATTTGATCCAAACCCTATATATATAGGGTCAAGATCCTGTACAAAGTGTTTTTTTTTGTGAGAAGTGTGAGAAGGTGTTTTGGCCATTGGATCATCTTAATATATGGTGTAATTAAGTGAGTGGCATTTTGGTAATTAGTGTTATATTATTTATAATAAATTAAATGGCTGAGGGGTATTAAGGTAAAATCGTCACCCACATTTTAATTGAGAGACCTTAAAAGATGGAAAACATATCCATCATCCTTCAATCTCAATCTAATTCCCCCTTCTATCTCTCTCTCTCTCTCTCTGAACATGGAAATCACATAGCTTAATCTCATCTCCGACTTCAAAGCCGGAATCAAACCCTACAAAACAACCCATCTATTATCTCCAACCTCTCTTCCATCATCAAATTCCCTCAATTATAAAGCTTCTGGACATAACATCGCTTTAATTTTCGCCATTTCCGCCACTTTCACTAATATTTAAAAAAAATCAAAACATTATTAAACCATATCCGCCTCAAACTCTTACTCTCCTATCGTAATTCATACCCCAAACAAATCTTCTCCGACGTTGACTCCGACTTTGACTTTTCCGATGACCACAGCTCCGATGATTTCGATACCCTCATCATCTGTAGCAGAGTCCGACGATTATGATGATAACGATGATCAACATTCGGAGGACAATACGAATGAAGTGTTCCGGATAGAAGGTGATAATAATATTAATAATAATAAATTGTTTGATTGGGGATAATCCCTCAAATGGTATGTGTTAGATTTGATTTGAAATGGTTTTTGTTCGTGGTAATTGGGATTGATTAAAATTTCTTTGATTTTCGATTATTTGGGATGTTGGGTTTTATCATGATCATCTTGTTGTTGTTTTATAGTCATAGTTTGTATGAAGGTGTGTTACATCGTTACTGTGTAATAAAACACTACGTATTGAATAACAAAACAACTGTTGTGTTATAAAACACCATACATAATAAAACAAAATTGGGATTGATTAAAAGTTCTTTTATTTTTTATTGGTTGTGATGTTGTGTTTTATCATGATCATTTGCTGTGTTTTATACTCATAGTTTGTATGAGGGTGTGTTTTAGATTTCTTGTGTTCTATGAATATTGACCATGATTCATACACATAACACCACAGATTGAAAAAAACACCCTACAACGTTACTATGTAATAAAACACTATGGATATTGGGATTGATTAAAAGTTCTTTGATTTTTGATTGGTTGGGATGTTGTGTTTTATCATGATCATCTTGCTGTGTTTTATACTCATAGTTTGTATGATGGTGTGTTAGATTTCTTGGTGTTCTATGTTTATATTGAAGATGATTCATACACATAACACACGGATTGAAAAAAACACCCTACAACGTTATATGTAATAAAACACAACGGATTGAATAATAGAAACAACATGTTGTGTTGTGCTGATGTTGTGATGTTACGTTGAATAAGAAAAATGCAGAAACATATACTCTACCATTAAAAAATGGAAATGGAAATGTAACTAAATGCATGAAACTTTCATCAAATAATTAAATTGATTAATTATGATTAATGGTAAATTGACTAAGCTATCCTTACTTCAAAATAAATAAGATTGCCATGTGTCAAATTTCTATTGCTTCTTACACTTCTCACAAAAAAATGCACTTTGTACAGGAACCTAAACCTATATATATATTATTAAAGTTAGGGTACAAAAGTCTCTTTTTGTGAGAAGGGTAAGAAGGCTTGTGAGAGTGACACATAGCAAGAATTAGTTTAGTCTTAGGGGTATTAGGGTAATTATATACGTATTCAAGATTTATGCAAATTTGAATATTCAATAAATGTGAGAGATTATAGGGATATTATTTAAATCATTAAACCAATCAACATATGATTATGAGAAAGTAATCCTCCATTTATATACGATTTTTTTTTAAACCCATTTTTTTTTTGAAGATATAACACACTGAAAACCATAACCTTTTGTGTTTTATGTTCAACCAATCAACCCATCACTAAAAAAACACTTAACAATCAGAATGTGTTATATGTTCAACAAACTAACCCATTAGTTCAGAATCACGGTAACAATAAGATTATGTTTTTATGTTCAATAAACTAACTCATTAGAACATAAAACACGCTAACAACCAGATTGTGTTTTATGTTCAATAAACTAACTCATTAGAACACAAAAAACGCTAACATCCAGAATGTGTTTTATATTCATAAACCCAAAAAACATTTACCCAAATGTCTCCTCACCTTGAGATTAATTTAACATCATTGGAGTAACATAAAACCCAAAAACAGTTAACCAAATGTCCTATATTGTTTAAAAAACAAAAAACTAATATTTACCAAATATCAAAAACTAATCTGGTTGGTCCAAAACAAACCCAAACTATATCTCCTCTTTTTTTTCTGATCGTTCACGGCTTGAAGACAACTAGCACACAACAGTATCAACAAAAGACTTTATCTGCTCCTACCCCTTTTTCCATCGTCAACAGCAAGAATATATAGCCTCCACGTCGCTTAACCTCTCATCTGTAATTAATCCAATGAAATCCAACTCCACTAAAATAATAAAATATAATTTAAAGAAACACACAGATAACATTAATTGAATTATTACTATAGAAAGCCATAGGTGATGCTAGAACATGGTAGAAGGTTGAAACACGTGTTTGTGGTGAACCCCACACTATGGTGTGACATCACAATATATTTTATCTATCAATATTTCATGTGTTGTGTAAAATAAAAAAAAGTAGAAAACCTTCTGATTTTGAACAACTATTGGCAGGACAATCAGATGTGTTTTATGTCAATCATATAAAAGAGATGAGAGAATGAGAGAAGAAAGAGAGAGATATGAATAATCGTATAAAAGGAGAGAAGAAAGAGAGAGAGAGAGAGATGAAAATTGAATTAGGTTGCAAGAGAGAGAGAGAGAGAGAGAGAGAGAGAGTGAGTGTGTTTATTAAATGAGTGATTTTAATTTAGATTGTGTGTTATTACATAAACACCCCTTATCATAAAATTATATAATAAATACTATAACATAATTACAAAAATGTCACTCCTTTAATCTTACTCATCCATCAAATTGATTCAATGACCATTTTTCTCTCACCATTCTTACAAAACACATCCTTTGTATCCTAACCCCACCCTCTCTCTCTCTCTCTATATATATATAGGGAAAAGATATTTTGGAAACCCTCTTGAGTTGAGAAAGCCTTTGAAAACCATGTAAAAAAACCATTATTATTTTTTTTGAAAAATATAACCAATGTAAAATACATGTTTTTAAGCATTTTGGGCAAAAAAAATAGCAAAAGCGCCGATGGGTTTTTTTAAAAAAAAATAAACAAAGTTGCTAAAAAACATATGTTTTCAGCTATTTACCTATGTTTTAGCAACTTTGTTTATTTTTTAACAATAAATTCCATCGGCGCTTTTTTTTTTTATTTTTTTGGCCCAAAACGCTTACAAACATGCATTTTACATTTGTTATTTTTTTCAAATAAAAAAATGTTTTTTTACATGGGTTTTCGAGGGTGTTTCTCAACTCAAAACGGGTTTTTCATTTTTTAATTGACCTATATATATATGTGTATATATATAGGGTAGGGATCATGCGAAACCAATTTTAGGGAGAGAACCAAGTAACCAGTGTGAACATATGACATTATTGTAAATATATAGTTAGATTTAAAAAAAAAATCCAATATATTAAGATAACAGATACTGACTTCAAACTCATAGTTGGGCTCACATTTTCTGTCTATACAAACACAAAACACTAAGATCTGAATCATTTTTGCAATTGATTACAGACACAGAACACTAACGTCTGAATCATCCTTTCATCGATTATTCTCTGTTTCTACAATATCTCAGAACGTGAATAAAGACGATGATCTTGACGAAGAAGGTATAATGAACCTAACTTACAGTTGTTCGATTAGATACTTACTTTTATACCGAAACAAAAACACCAAGATCTGAATCATCCTTTCAATTGATTATTATCTCTCTTCTACAATGTCTCAGTACGTGAAGAAAGACGATGATCTTGGACGAAGAAGGTTATAACTAACATGACTTCCAATTGTTCGATTAGATCGTTACTTCTATTATTATTTATTATTATTTATTATATTATTATTATATGATTTTGAAGATATCTGATTTAGTTTTAGATCTACAATGTGATATTAGTTAGGTCTTGAATGTAATTTCAGTTGTGTGGTTTGTAGCCTTTTGAAGTTATTATGTTAATCGATTTAATTCTTAGTGATGATAATGGAGATGAGAAATTAGGTTGAGTTGATTGTCTACGTAAGATTGACCTATTATTGATGATTTAGGTGTTATTTTGTGATATGTATAATTTTTGTTTTTATTTTAGATCTACATTATTGTTTGATTGAATGTGAAATAAATTTACTAAATTGATTTGCGAGCTCTTGAAATAGTATTGTTAATCGATCTGGTGGAATTATGATAAAATATGTTGTTATTATTATTGCAACAGTTTATGAAATAACTTAGAAGTTAGAGCAATATAGATGTTTTTTGTTAGTTTTGGATTATTATTTTGTTACAGAATGTGGCTAATGACTGACTTTATTTGTGTGTTTGTGCATGTTTTGTGAATCTGATTTGTTGAATTGTTTGTTATTTTTGAAATTTAGGATAGATCGATTCATCAGCTAGATAGTGGTGTTGTTTTAGTGGTGTACTGATTTTGTGTTAGGTGAATTAGGATAGATCGATTAATTTGACCACACAAGACAAGACCCGACATCCCATTGGTGAACCGACTTTCCCACGTGTTAACCAAGAGCAAGAAATTAGGCAATCACATGCAACTATGCACCTAATACGCATAAATGTTCACCAAGTCTACTATACGGGTCTTATATGATAAACGGGTCCGAAGACGTGTTAATAGGTTATTAGACATGTCATATTGGTTCCAACATGTTCCTAGGTGTGTTAAATTATGTTTACAGGATGTCAAAATACACTTACAACAGCAAAACACATGATTAGGCATCAAAACACGCGATTAGGAAACAAACAGGCAATTAGAAAAACCAGCAGGCAATTAGCTAAAGCTAATCGCCCCTATCTAGAGCGATTAGGGAGCTACTCGCCCTTAAGGCAGGCGATTAGCTTCTTAATCCCCTTGGACAGGTGAGTAGCTTTCCTACTCGCCCCCTGCAGTCCAAGGGTGACTTTTCGCGTGTTTAACCTTCCAAATCAGATCCGAAACATGTAAAAACACCCCATATTCAATCCAGAATCATCAAGATACATATCCTAAATGAAAACCCCAATTTATCCTCAGTCTACACCTTAATTGCAAGTATTTCCCAAAATGGAGTAATATTATGAAAACATCACATCAAACATGCATAACTTACCCTAAATGGCAAATTATCACATAACAACGTTGTAAATCATCATCCTACTGTTACTACATCCCATTGGTGACCCGACATCCCACGTGTAACCAAGAGCAAGAAATCATGCAATCACATGCAACTATGCACCTAATACGCATAAATGTTCACCCATAGAGCTGCAGTCTGCTATACGGGTCATATATAGCATAATGTGGGTCTAAAAACATGTTAATAGGTTGTTAGACATGTCATGAGGTTCCAACATGTTCCTAGGTGTTAAATCATGTTTCGGGATGTCAAAATACACTTACAACAGCAAAACACACGATTAGGCATCAAAACACGCGATTAGGAAACAAACAGGCAATTAGGAAAACCAGCAGACAATTAGCGAAAGCTAATTGCCCCTTGGACAGGCGAGTAGCTTTCCTACTCGCCCCCTGCAGTCCAAGGGTGACTTTTTGCGCGTTTAACCTTCCAAATCAGATACGAAACATGTAAAAGACCCCACATCAATCCAAAATCATCAAGCAAACATATCCTAAATGAAAAAACCCCCAATTTATCCTCAATCTAACACCCTAATTACAAGTATTTCCCAAAATGCGAGTAATATTATGAAAACATCACATCAAACATGCATAACTTAACCTAAATGGCAATTATCCAGATTTCAATCACATAACAACGTTGTAAATCATCATCCTTCTATTACTACATCATCCTAAATCACTCAATCGGGTCAAACCCTAACATCATACAATCATCAAATCATATCATAGCATCCTAAATCCTTGTAAATCACTCAAATGGGTCAAATCGCATATTATCATCAAAAACACATCAAACAACTTCAAACTCCTAGATAAGCATCCTAACAACTTATCCATATCAGTAGAACATCAAACACATAAGAATCCCCACGTT